>BLSH010509471.1:0-26797 GCA_018402905.1 Glandirana rugosa
CATCTTTACAAACATCAGAGATCTCACAGGGAGAAGACACTTCCCTGTCCTGAGTGAGGGAATTGTTCCTCACTGAAGTCCTGTCTTCCTGTACATCAGGGATCCCACACAGCCCTTGAGGTGTATTAGTGCCTTGAGTGTGGGAAATGTCTTCTATATGAATGTTGATGGACATCATAGCTCTCATGTGGGGAAGAAGCACCCTCTGATATACCCCTCAGATATACTCCATAGCTGATCTTCATCATGTAAGAAACAGTTCATAAGGAGATCAGAGATCACCAGACATGGATGAAGTGTTGTACCGTGTTGGCCATTGATAGCAGGAGAAAAATAAAAATGGAGTCATTACCTCTCATTGGTGAATACATGTTGTGGTGGAAGATTTCACAAACACTTAGAGGGCTGTTAAAAAAAAAATAGTTGAATGAATGTGAGCGACATTCACCCAGCTGTGATGAATATTGGATGTATTTTATTTCATACACTGATTTCCTTGGCTCCATCTAGTGACCATAATGCAGTAAAATACCATATTCTGGTCACTAGATGGCGCTGATGATCATAGGAAATCACTGTGTTAAATTACGTCCAGAATTTGTCACGGCTGGATGAATTCTTGTCACTTTCCTCTAATAAATTTTCTATAAGTAGACCCCTTAGTTTCCTTTGTCAGGCATGGTTCCATACTGGTATCTGAGGGCATATAGTACAGTAGACACTAAAGGATATAAGTTAATCAAACCAACAATATTAAACTAACCATTGATGTAAACAGGAAAATACAGCATTTGGCCTTTAGTTTACTAGCCAAGTGCCTTCACTATGCAATTCAGGGACACTTTCAGATGGGATTATAATTAGGTCTTTTCCCCCAGTGCCCAGTACTGGGACAGCTACATCACTTTCTGTTAGCAGAGTGGTCCAATTCTCCTGCAGCAGAGGCTCTTGGGACCTGTAGTCCTTTAGTCAATGCATACTGTATTCCTGAGTGCTGACTAAATTACATCTACCAGAGAGCTTGAAAATAAGGATTCTGGGAGAGGAGATGTATTTTTCTGCAGGGGCGGGCTCGCTCTCTTGGTGCAGGTTTCAGAGCTGGAAGCAGGGTGACTGCTATTCTCCTCAAGTGGAAGATTGCCGGCCTGTGGCTGTTGGACTCTAGGCAGCAGTTCAGCATAGCAGTGATGCCGATCACTCCACCAGGATCGCGTCAGTCTTTTTCTGCACTGGGATTGTCACTATCCCGCCACACACAGATATCACTGCTTGCCTCAATGATAGACTGAAAAAAGTCAAGAGCCATGTTGAAGAACTCTTGTTACTCGGAGGCCGTGCTATCCACAGAAATGGTAAGCATGCAGATACCCAACCTCTTAATGTCATCAGTCTAGAGACACTGCATGCAGATATCTTTACACCTCAGTCATCGGGAGACCTTTGCTTTGGGCAGTACCACAGCCTATCTGTTCAGCTTCATTGGATTACCAGTATTTGGTAATGTTAATGGGCCCCACCATTGCTAGCAGAGGACAGCGCATACCACCATGTTAGGAACTTGTAACATCACAGGACTCAAGCTGCAATCTCTAGTAAAAGGGACCTCTTCCTTTCTAGGGCCATTGTTACTCAAACCAGGGTACTTGTATATATTTATGCCAGAGTATAGATTTACATAATTACATACCTCTTGTTGCACCGGTGGCCCAGAGGGAGCTGATAAGTCAACAAGCCTTCTCTTCACTCTCTTACCTCTGGTTGCATTACTCGTTTAAAAAAGGCTAAAATAAAGGTGTTATCAAGGAATTGAGTCTCTTACATTATTTTTCCCTACTATTGAAATATGCCTGAGCATCAGAGGTGTCAGGAGGCTTGCAAAGTCAGGGCAACCACTGGGGACAAGCATCATCGAGGGGCCCCTATGGGGGTAGCGTTACAAAAGAATCATAGAAATTAGCACCATCTAATTTAAATCAGTGGGGACCATTCACACCGCTCAGCAAAGAGCCTACTAACATTCAATCCTCCCATCCTATTCACACAGAAGGAATGTACAGGCACTTCCACCAGGTGAATTGCTATGCACATTTTTTATGAATAGCTCTTCATCCGGAGGTATTTCGGAGCCCTGGGGATAGAGTAGTGGAAATCAATAGGTTTGATCTTTGACTGAAGTTGTGGAATGAAAACACGTCAGATAAGAGATCAGTATGTCAACAGATTCTGATCTGCTTTATCAATTGTTCAAATGCTTCTTTTATGCAGGTGTACCTGTTCATTATAATGGTACAATTGGGAGTATACATATCATTACAGTTATATATCTGGGCGTATTACATCTTGGTAATAATCATATAACTAGGAGTACATAATTAAAATATGGCTGAATCAGCATTATGTAATGCTTAAGAACACATCAGTTTTAAGTAAAAACATCAAGATTAATTGTTAAGTCCTCATGCACACAGGACGTTTTTACAGCTGCTGTTAGGGGCGTTGGATGTTTTTTTAACTGCCTCTAAAAGCCCCTCCATGTTAGCCTATGTGTCCATGCACACATTGGAGGCATAAGCGTTTAGAGTCAGTAAAAAAAAAAAAAAATGGCAGCCCATGCTTCCAGGAGCTGTAAAAAGGTAAAACGCGGCTTAACGTTGTATACACAGTGGCACACTCCCAGACGAAGTGATGACGAAACGCGTCAGGGCGTGACCACACGGCTGTCAGTCTGCGCCGGCCAAGGATTGCTCCGTACCCGGGAACGCCGCCAGAGTCTGTACGAGCGGTGATCTCCTGTGATATCGGAAGTGTGACCATAATTTAGGGGCGGAAGGAATGCTTGATAGAGGTGAAATATCCTATGGGGACACCTCAGTGATCTTATGGACGTGCATTGTTCTTGCCTTTTGGTGAGTTTATCCACTTGGGGGGGTCTGTCCTCCCCCAGTGCTTTCACGTGGTGTGGTGACGGAAACAAGATTTGGACCCTGCTTTCACTTCCTACATATTATCATTGGACTTTACATTATTATTATTTGTATTTTGTATGGTCTGTTGGTTTTTTAATCATTTGTCAGCGCTGCTTGCATTGCTTTGGGAATTATATTATCAGGTGCTGTAGATTATTTATACACAGTGGTAAGCCTCGTCAGGCGTTTCTCTGCCTCTATTCAAAATCAGTGGTTCCCTATGGGAGCCTATTGATTTGAATAGAAGTCACACCAGAAGCCAGATCATGATGATCCAACATGCGGTGCGACTTGTGTGATGGAAATCTTGAAGGGGAACCCCGCAAAAAATGAAAACAAAAATTTGTGTAGGGTTCCCCCCCAAGACGATACCAGACCCTTTGGTCTGGTATGGATTTTAAGGTGAACCCCCTTGCCAAAAGAAATGGCGTGGGTCCCCCCAAAATCCATACCAGACCCTTATTCGAGCATGCAGCCTAGCAGGTGAGGAAAGGGAGGGGACGAGCGAGCAGCCTCACCTCTCCTGAACCATACCAGGATGCATGCACTCAACATGGGGAGTATGGGTGCTTTTGGGCGGGGGGGGGCTCTGCGCCCCCATCCCAAAGCACCTTGTCCCCATGTTGATAAGGACAAGTGCCTCTTCCCGACAACCCTTGCTGGTGGTTGTCAGGGTCTGCGGGTGGGGCTTATCGGAATCTGGAAGCCCCCTTTAACAAGGGGGCCCCCAGATCCTGGCCCACACCCTATGTGAATGAGTATTGGGTACATTATACTCCTACCCATTCACCTGAAAAAATAAGTGTAAAAAAAAAAACACTACACAGGTTTTTAAAATATTTTATTAAATCAGCTCCGGCATCTTCTCTCTCTCCGGCGTCTTCTTTCTTCTGCTCTTTCGCAGATTCCAATAAGCCCCCACCCGCAGACCCCAACAACTAATGGCCAGGGTTGTCGGGAAGAGGCCCCTGTCCTCATCAACATGGGGACAAGGTGCTTTGGGGTGGGAAGGCAGAGCCCCCCCTGACCCAAAGCACCCATATTCCCCATGTTGAGGGCATGCAGCCTGGTATGGTCCAGGAGGGGGGGCACCCTCTCGTCCCCACCCCCTTTCCTGGCCTGCCAGGCTGCGTGCTCAGATAAGGGTCTGGTATGGATTTTGGGGTGGACACCATGCCATTTTTTTTTTTTTTTTTGGCGTGGGGGTTCACCTTAAAATTCATACCAGACCAAAGGGTCCGGTATCGCCACACAATTTTTTTTCAATTTATTTGCAGGGTTCCCCTTCAAGATCCTCACCACACAAGTCACACCGCAAATCGGATCATCATGATCCGACTTCTGGTGTGACTTGTATTCAAATAAATGTGTTCCCATAGGGAACCACTGATTTTGAATAGAGACAGAAACGCGGCTTAAAGCTAGGGCGGAAAAACGTTTATTGATGCCAACGCAAAACGCTGATAAAATTGCGTTTTTAACAGACATTTTTCCTGGCGTCGGTACCGACATTTCAGCTTGATTTTGTTAATGTCCTGCGTGCATGAGGCCTTACTATTCCTTAAACACTGCATATTTACCCTAGCTTATGTAAGCAAGCAGAATAAACTATAATATCCATTTTTTAGAGGTAAGCCATTTACTTGACCTGTTATGTTTGTGATATCAATTATGCTAACTCTGCAGTTAAACATGTTCATCTAAAATACAAGTTTCCTAGATTCCTATAATTACATATACATCATATACAGTATCTCATAAAAGTGAGTACATCCCTCACTTTTTTGTTAATATTTTATTCTATCTTTTCATGTGACAACACTGAAGAAATGACACTTTGCTACAATGTAAAGCAGTGAGTGTACAGCATTCAGTGTAGACTATATATACAGTGCATTCAGTGTAGACTATATATACAGTGCATTCAGTGTCAATTATATATACAGTTGGTGTATTTATATATATATATATATATATATATATATATATACAGCCTATTATATAAACAGTATCTGACAAAAGTAAGTACACCCCTCTCATTTCTTCTATCTTTTCATGTGACAACACTGAAGAAATGACACTTTGCTACAATGTAAAGTAGTGAGTGTCCAGCTTGTATAACAGTGTAAATTTGCTGTCACTGGCATCAAAAGTGAGTACATCCCTAAGTGAAAATGTCCAAATTGGGCCCAATTAGGCATTTTCCCTCCCCGGTGTCACGTGACTCGTTAGTGCTACAAGGTCTCAGGTGTGAATGGGGAGTAGGTGTGTTAAATTTGGTGTTATCGCTCTCACTAGTCACTGAAAGTTTAACATGGCACCTCATGACAAAGAACTCTCTGAGCATCTGAAAAAAAAGTAATTGTTTTTCTACATAAAGATGGCCTAGGCCAGTGATTCTCAACACTGTCCTCAAATACCCCCAACAGGCCATGTTTTGGGAATTTCTCTTAGATAAAATATCTGTCCAAAATACCAAGCCATTGACTGATTTAAAGCACCTGTGCAAGATAAAGGAAAATCTGCAAACATGGCCTGTTGGGGGTACTTGAGGACAGGGTTGAGAACCACTGGCCTAGGCTATAAGAAGATTGCCAAGACCCTGAAACTGAGCTGCAGCACGGTGGCCAAGACCATACAGTGGTTTACCAGGACAGGTTCCACTCAGAACAGCGCCTCACCATGGTCAACCAAAAAAGTTTAGTGCACGTGCTCAGCGTCATATCCAGAGGTTGTCTTTGGGAAATAGATGTATGAGTGATGCCAGCATTGCTGCAAAGATTGAAGGGGTGGGGGGTCAGCCTGTCAGTGCTCAGACCATATGCCGCACACTGCATCAAATGCAGTGGCTCTCATCCCAGAAGGAAGCCTCTTCTAAAGATGATGCACAAGGAAGCCCGCAAACAGTTTGCTGAAGACAAGCAGACTAAGGACATGGATTACTGGAACCATGCCCTGTGGTCTGATGAGACCAAGATAAACTTATTTGGTTCAGATGGTGTCAAGCGTGTGTGGCGTGTGTGGCGGCAACCAGATGAGGAGTACAAAGACAAGTGTGGTGGTGGGAGTGTCATGGTCTGGGGCTGCATGAGTGCTGCCGGCACTGGGGAGCTACAGTTCATTGAGGGAACCATGAATGCCAACATGTACTGTGACATACTGAAGCAGAGCATGATCCCCTCCCTTCAGAGACTGGGCCACAGGGCAGTATTCCAACATAACGACCCCCAAATACCTCCAAGATGACCACTGCCTTGCTAATTTGGACATTTTCACTTAGGGGTGTACTTACTTTTGTTGCCAGCGGTTTAGATATTAATGGCTGTGTTTAAGAGCACGTGGATACACTAAGGAAAATTAGTGGGACTTTATATGAAGTGAGGTGGTGTGTAATAATTGGAATGATGGATTAAGATGAAATTCATGATTTTATTAGTAGACACATATACAAAAGGATATACATAATTAACATTTCAAATTCCGTATTCATAGGTAGAGATAATATCATGATATCCAAATGGTACAAATAGCATATAGCATGGCCCCAATCCATCATTATTGCATTCATGTTAATATCCATATAACAATCAAAATGTAGCTTAACCAGTTCAGGACCGCGCTATAGCCGAAAGACGGCTACAGCGCGGCTCTGAAATGCCCAGCGGACGTCTAAGGACATCCTGCCTTATGCACCCTCCCCTTGCACACTTTCAGCCTGCGGCGGCGCGCTCTTGTGGCCACCGCATGCTGCGTGGGCGTGCCCGCGGGTCGGTCGGACTCGATGTCCGCCTGAGACCCGCCGATCACTTGTAGCAGCTGCAGAACGGGGAACCGCCGATGTAAACACGGCGGTTCTCCGTTCTGTGAATGGAACATAGCAGATCTACTGATCGCTGTCACTGGGATCAGTTAGATCTGTTATGTCCCGACCAGCCCCGCCCCCCCCCCCACAGTTAGAACACGCCCAGGAACACAGTTAACCCCTTCACTGCCCCCTTAGTGTTAACCCCTTCACTGCCAATGACATTTATACAGTAATCAGTGGCTATTTAAATTTCTGATCGCTGAAATTGTCATTGGTCCCAAAAATGTGGGCTGGGGGTGCCCATCCCGTGTGCTGGGTGTCTGTCTGTTGGGGGCTCTTGCTCCTGCTCCTGCCTCAGCCCCTGGACCCATCGTTCCCGGGCGTGTTTTGCGCCCCTGTGGTGCCCTGCCGCTGCGTGTACATGGTAGGTAGAGTCATTAATGTTCATCCTTGGGATGGCGGGGCTCTCAAATTTTGTCTGACCCCTACGATATTTACCAATAATTATCCTTTATCTATTATAGATTAACCCTTGCTTGCTCCTGATGAGTGATGGAAATATCACGAAACGCGTAGAGCTGTCAATTATCCACCAACAATTACCTTAATATTACCATTTTTACCAAAACAATCGGGGTACTCCCCGCTTAGGGGACACTGAGAGGCCATGGATCACGCAGATCATTATCTGTGTAGCAAAACTGTTTACATATTTAATTAATTGATCGGGGAATCCTCGTTTGTGTACATATATGAATTTACCTATACTGTTATCAACGTTTATGGTTGTGTACATATATGAATTTACCTATATTGTTATTTATCTACTGTACCAATCATGTGATGGTTTTTTTCCTGTTTTTTTATTACCTATGTACAATTTATACCTTATTATTATCATGTCACTTTTATTTTTTAATAAACCCATTTGTACCATCATATATCTGTTTCCCACCACGTGTGTCATATAAAGTCCCAAACCCATTATACTATTGGTCCCAAAAATGTGTCAAAAATGTCCGCTGCAATATCGCAGTCCCGATAAAAATCGCAGAGGTGATCAAATACCACCAAAAGAAAGCTCTATTTGTGGGAAAAAAATTATACAAATTTTGTTTGGGTACAACGTCGCACGACTGCGCAATTGTCATTCAAAATGTGACAGTGCTGAAAGCCTAAAATTGGTCCGGGCAGGAGGGGGGTTTAAGTGCCCAGTAAGGAAATCTATTGAGATGGGTAATGCGCTGTGATTACCCAGCTCAATAGATCTATGGACAATATACATTTAAAAATCTACCTCCTGGGGTGACGAGGGTCACAGGCCAGATTACACACCACCTCGCTTCATTTAAAGTCCCACTAATCTTCCTTAGCGTATCCACGCGCTCTTAAATATGTAAACAGGGATGGAAGTGTCCGGCCTTACCAGGCCAATTTTTCCACTTCATTTAAAGTCCCACTATGCCCCGCTCCCCTTTTCTTTTCAATTAATGGCTGTGTGTTGGGTTATTTTGAGGGGACAGCAAATTTACACTGTTATACAAGCTGTACACTCACTACTTTACATTGTAGCAAAGTGTCATTTCTTCAGTGTTGTCACATGAAAAGATGGGAGGGGTGTACTTACTTTTGTCACATACTTTTTATATTTTATATATTATATATATATAAATACACCGACTGTATATATAATTGACACAGAATGCACTGTATATATAGTCTACACTGAATGCTGTACACTCACTACTTTACATTGTAGCAAAGTGTCATTTCTTCAGTGTTGTCACATGAAAAGATTGAATAACATATTTACAAGAATGTGAGAGGTGTACTTATTTTTGTGACATACTGTAGCTTTATTTTCCCCAACACTCCCCTCTTCTGTTGCTGTTCTATGAAACACAATTATTTAAAATGTTATTTGTTCTTCTTTCTCGCAGTATGACATCTCCCAAAGGATAACGCAATCCGTGTGCGGTGTGACCAGCATAATGTGATTCTTCAGAGCAGTTGCTCTGCGTATTATGTTGTAGAAATTGTATTAGGATGTGTTGATAATGTATTGTCACAATGTCTCCCAGTGTTGGTTTACCGCTATTCGCTGTGTATAGTGAATTTGGCTTTAACCGACAATGAGGTTAGACCACTAGCAGTGAAAATCTTCCATTAATTGGTAACCGCACACTACCCCTCCGATCGTCCCGGCCGGCAGGCGCTTTGAGCGGTTAATGCTGAAGCGAATACCGGTCCGGATCTTTGGGGGTGCGTTGCGCGTTCCACGGCGAAGGTGTAGAACCATCAATGGGGTGGGGGGGGGCCCTGTATTGTATGCAGATAAATCCGCTTGACGGGGATGTACTTGTGGTGTGGAATCAGTATGGCCTTTTATGTAAGGATAGTGGTCCACATGACAGAAACATGCAGCTATTCCTTTGTGCAGAATTTAACCTCTAATGGAACAGTAGTATAATCACTATGAGATACGGTCCAAAGAATCGTATTTAATAGGATTCACGCTAATGTTATGGCAGCAAAAGCATGCACGGGAACGAGCGCGGACAGCACCCATGAGTTAACATGCCAGTCCATGTGGTGTTTTTGGCTCCTCGTGGGTTTCATTGTTAACTGGGGTGTATGCATCTCTGCGCACCTTTCGGCGGGAACACATGCACACTTCCTTCGCTCATTCACAAACATACATGCCCCTTTCTTTTGTATCTTTTGAATGTGCCAATGGTTGTTATTTTGTATTGAGCTCATGTCATGTGACTGTGCCTTGGAGGCTGATTGGCTGATTGTGAAACCACCAAGCTCCTTTGTTACCCCTGTTTCATCCCTTTAAAATAAAGGAGCTCCACTCCCCGTCTCGGGCACTCCCGCCTAGGTGGGAGGGCTGGGCTCGGGGAATAGGGCAAGTTAGGCCTGTCTGGTTAGGCCGTTTAGGTTCCAGAGGATGCCCCACCCCCCTTTTTGGTCTGTGAAGGTTTAAGTACATATTCTATTGAGTACTGTTTGTTTACTGTTTTTTATTAGTTATGTTGATTATCCGAGCCGGATTGTTCCGTCGGGCCACTGCGTCCCGAATTGTGTTGGACCTTGGTCATGGTAAGTGCCCTGGCCAACTTCCGACCCTTTAGTGGGCTTTTTGTCCCACCACTGTTTTGTATTTTATTACTTGGATCATTGTTGTATAAGACATCATCAAGTTCATTCATGTATGTGGATGTGATCCATTCTTTTTTTCTACTATATGGCTCTTTGTTTTTCTTCTGTTTACTCCTTTCTATGCTATGTGTCCGTGGGGTTTGGGTTCGGGGGGGAGGGGGATACTGGAGCGCGGGTGCCCGCTTAACATGACGCTGAACTGGTTATCCCTGAATGTTCAGGGATTCAACTCCCCTCCTAAAAGGGTAAAAGCCTTTAAATATTTCAACGTATTGATATAGCGTGTCTACAGGAAACGCATTTTTCCTCTACCTCCAGCCCTAAGTATTTCGATAGCAAGTATCCCCTAGTATTTATGGCTAATGGTCCAACTAAGCAGAGGGAAGTCCTCATAGCCTTTCGCAAATCGGTTTCATTTAAATGTATTAAACAAATAGCTGACCCAGAAAGCAGGTATTTGTTACTACAGGGCACTATACAGCATGCTGATGTCACAATCTTGACATACTATGCCCCAAATGTTTCCACGGGTCCTTTTCTGTCACATATCTGTGATCTTCTGGCTTCTCATTCTAAAGGCATGTTACTGTTGGCTGGAGATTCCAATGTTCCATTAAGCCCCTCAAAGGATAAATATCCCCCTAGTCATGCAGCCCCATCTATAGACGCACTAAGATTTGCCCAGTCTCCAACTGCATGATCTGGTGGATATTTGGAGGGAATTACATCCTCAGGGCAAGGATTATACGTACTATTCTTCTCCCCACCATTCCCACGCCAGAATTGATCACATGTTTACGTTTCGCAATCATCTCCCCTTGGTCCTTTCGGCCACTATTCTGACTGTACCGTGGTCAGACCATGATCCAGTCTTGGTAGTTTGCCACTCAGTTTTAGAGAAACCTCAATATTCCCCCTGGATACTGAATGATTCACTTCTATCCATTAAGGATATCCAGACGGGCATTCAGAAGGCCACGGAGGAATATTTTCGGGTTAATACTGGCTCAGTCTCATCCCCGGTAACACTATGGGAGGCCTACAAGGCAGGCCTGAGGGGCCACATAATACAAGTAGCTTCAAAACGCAAACGGGAAAGGCCCCGTCGTCAGAAAGAGTTGGAGGCAGGCCTCTGATATATTTAAAAAATCCCCCACACAAGCCCACAGAAGGGCACTGGATCAAATGAGTACTGAACTGAACTTGTGTCTTACGGACGAAGCTGAACGTACTTTGAGATGGTCCCGTTAAAGGTGGTATGTAAAGGCCAAATCGAATGCTAGCCAATAGACTCCGCACATTTGCACCTAAATTTACCCCCATAACATTACGAACCAAAAATAATGTACTTACTAGTAATCCAGTAAAGATCCTGGACGAATTCCGTTATCGTCTTACTAGACTGTATTCACCCACAGTGGGGGCGGGTGACGCATCTATAGAATCTTTTCTGGATGGGTTGTCGCTCCCTACTTTGCGTGATGCCCATGTTTCCTTAATGGATAAACCCATTCAAGTCTCGGAAGTCCTTCATTGTATCAAAGAGTTAAATGTGGGTAAAAGACCTGGCCCAGATGGCTATACGGTACTTTTTTATAGAAAAATGGCAGATGTTATAGCCCCCCATCTGGCATCTATGTTTAATTCTATTCAACATGGCCAAACCTTTACATATGATGACAGCGAATGTGGTGATGCTCCCTAAGCCTGACCGTGATCACTCCTCTTGGGCCAACTACAGACCCATATCTTTAATCAATGTAGATATGAAAATTTTAATGAAAATCCTAGCTCACAGATTAAACTATTTTTTGCCCTGCTTAATTAAAAAAGACCAGTTGGGATTTGTGCCTCAGAGACAGGCAGGGGATGCCATTAGACGGATCTTGCAGCTACAACAAATATCCCACAGTCGCACCTTGGAATCAATGCAACTGTCTTTGGATGTGAACAAGGCATTCAATACCTTGTCTTGGCCTTATCTCATGGCGGTTCTCCGTCACTATGGATTTGGAGCCGCTTTCCTTAAATGGATGACAGCTCTCTATAGTTCTCCTAGGTCTAAAGTTAGATACTGCGGTTTTGAATCACACACCTTTTCCATTGCAAGAGGAACCCGGCAAGGGTGTCCACTCTCGCCTCTCCTTTTTATCTTGGCCCTGGAGCCCCTGGCAGAGGCTATCAGATTGAACTCTAATATTAAGGGAATTGATGTGGCTGGCTCTTCTCACAAACTTAAGATGTTTGCAGATGACATTTTATTAACGGTATCTTCCCCTAGGATTTCACTACCGAACCTATTTTCCTTATTGGATTCTTTTGCGGCATTGTCAGGTTTGCGGGTAAATCCATCCAAATCCAGAGCCCTATCTATAAATTTGTCGAAGCCGGTCCTGATGGACCTGAAATCGGCATTTCCTTTTCAGTGGCCCGTTTCTTTACCTTATTTGGGCGTACGTTTGACTTCAACATACAGTGACCTTTACAAGACAAATTTTCCGCCCCTTTTTAAAAAACTGTCGGAATTGCTAGAATCCTGGTCACATTTACCTCTTTCCTGGTTTGGGAGGATAGTGGCGATAAGGATGACCTACCTCCCGAAACTATTATATGCTTTTAGAGTACTCCCTGTTAAAATTCCAGCCCAAATCTTAAGAATTAACCAGCGGAAAGTTTTGAAATTTATATGGGGTTCTACGAGGCCACGTATAAATAAGCAAATCTTGTATGCTAAGAAAATTAATGGTGGTCTCTCAGTACCAAATTTGCAGGCTTATTATACGGCGGCAAACATAGCACCTTTGGCTCACCTACATGAGACATCTCAGTTACCGCTGTGGGCCACCATTGACATCTTGTATTCTGATCCTATACCACTCGCTTCTCTGATGTGGCTCCCTCCGGGACACCGCCCGACTTCACTTGGACTATGTCTGACTCATTCTCTAAATATATGGGACTCCATCAAATATTCAGCGAATCTTATATCTCCTCACCTCCCCTTGTTGCGAATTATACATTGCCCTTTATTTTTACCGGGACTGGAAAATCCATCACAGTTTTCATGGTGGACGGCGAATGGATTCATAGATAGTCATTCATTGTTCACGTCTACTAGGATAATGACTTTTGAGACTTTGCGTTCCTCCCATGACATCCCCTTGCGCGGAAAAACATTTTCGCTATATGCAGTTGAGGCACTTCTTACAGCAATTGATTAAATCGCGCTGTACCCCATACACTCTAACTCCTTTTGAAAGCATTTGTAGATCCAGGCCCCATACATCGGGATTGATATCACTAATTTACTCATCTATAATAACTGGGAGAAAACCCCCAGTAAGAACCTATCATCTGCAGTGGGAGAGGGAATTGGGTGGACAGCTCGACCCAGAAGACTGGCAAGCAATGTCTCTTACCTTATCAAAAACTTCCAGAAATGTATTATTGTTAGAAAATGCCTATAAGGTATTGTACAGGTGGTATTATACACCGGTTAGACTTGCACGCTTTATCCCATCCCATTCTCCACTCTGCTTCAGGGGCTGCACCCAAGAAGGGACAATGGCCCATATTTGGTGGACATGCCCAAGGGTACGTAGGCTGTGGACCAGGATATATGCCCTTCTTAGGACTATATTTCGGGTTAATATAAAACACGACCCGTATGAGGCCCTATTAGGAAAAGCAATTATAGAATTGTTACGCCCGGAGAGACAGTTGGCCTAGCATCTTTTTACTGCCACTAAATTGACCATAGCGAGGGCCTGGAAAACCCCTCTGCTTAGTTTCGAGGCAGTGAAGAATCCTGTGAACGACATTATGATGAATGAGAAGTTAACAGCTATCCTTTTCAGACACGCATGATAAATTTCTCAAGGTTTGGCACCCATGGGTCACACACGTTATGCCCTCCAGATTCGATAACCTGTTGCTTCAGGTCTAGACCCCCTCGGACCCACTCCCCCGCGGACCACTTGAGTTTCTTATCTCTATTTCTACTCCTAGCTTTGACTTCTTCTTTCTTTCTTTCTTTCTTTCTATTCTCCCTACTTTTCTTTACTCACTTCTCCTTCTTCCAGAAGGTTTGATACAGTTAATCAGTATTAATGTATTTCTTATCTGTGCTGCCACAAGGTGGAATCATATATACATAGTTGTCCCTAGATGGGATCCAGGACGCTCTAAGTCTGACAACAGGAATAAGTCTTTTGCATCCTTTTTTTTTTTCTTTTTCTGGTTTACCTGTGATATTCCTGTAATGTTACAACTCCTATTGATGTAATGCACATTACGCCATCTTTTGTGTTCCTTATTTTGTATGTAACTTCTGGATTGCATATTAATAAACCTATTGTAAAATAAAGGAGCTCCGACTGGTTTGCAGGACTGATTGCAGAGCTACCATGTGAATACAGCTTAGTGTGTCTGTCTTATACTTGGTTTAGCATGAGTGCACTCGAAATGCATTATGCAAAAGAGCTGAAAAGTGCGCTTATTAACACAATCGAAATATAATGCACACAGCGTATTATAATTTCCATTACAATTATATATATTGAAATTCTATATAAGATATAGATTAATAAAGCACAAATTATTATCATAACTATATATACTTCTACTTTTTGTAGCCATGATCCTATAGAATAAATTAAATTACCAAAATTTCCCAATCCTTTAAAAGGATTCCACCCATCTTTAGCTATACTTCTGGTCTGATGTTGTAATTCAATAAGATCTTCTAGATCAGATATCCATGTACAACATTCAGTACCTATGAATTTAAAAAATCCCCCTTCTGAAGCTAAAAGATAATTTGATGCAAGTTTTTCTTGTAAGGCTATTTTACGCAGTTCTCTTACTTATTGAGTAAGGAGATGCATGGCTTCTACTGTTTCAGACAGCATTTCATCAAATATATTTGAAAGATTATTTAATCTAAACATCATCATTGCCCCCCACCCAGTGATTTCAGGAAAAAAAGTCCAAGCCATGTCCCCAGTGCTGAATAATTCCTTCTTCTCTTTTCTCCATTCTAATTTCGTTTTATAAAAGGCTTCTACTTTTTCATCAATGGCATATGTGGTGGGTACTAGGGTAACCAAGGTACAGGTACTTGAGGCATTCTTAGCAACCATCTTGTAGATCTTATCACCACACATGAAATAGAAGGGAATTTTCATATGTGGGATGTTTTGGATTATTTGATCCATGATAAAGAAAGAAGCATAGGTCTGGTTAGTCAGTGAAGGACCACAATGGGGTCCCTTACAGACTACTGGACTTTCGGTCATACTCATAGTAAAATAAGTTGCTATATCTAATGTCACCCCAGAATGGCAGCTTGTGGTTCCTATCTTCCTACCCTCTGAATGATTTAACTTGTACCATACCTTGGGGGTACCATGTTTACCTACAACATGAATAGATTGTCTTAACCGTTCACATATTCCTTCATCCCAGCTACTAATATTGGACCTTAAAATTCCCAAATCCCACCAATCACTATATGGATTTTGCATTTTTATTTGTAGACTTGAATCTGAAGACTTAGTGTCATCTTTGATTAAATCACAGGGTACCACTACAGGTATTAGTGCAGGTGTTGACATTTCTATTGGGGGGTAGAACATACCCAGTAATTGGTATTATTTGCTATCTTAGCGACCTTTACGTGCATTTTCCATATGTTTCGGTGATCATCTTTATAATCAATATTTACATTTATGCTATTTGCTATCAGATGTAAAAGGAAAAATAAAATAACTCTTTTCATGTCTGTAATATCTTTTTGCAATGACTGGCGTGAATCCAAGTGGTTTTTCCTTCCAGCTTCACATTGGTGGGTGAGGTCAGCAGTATTTGGAAAAGGTCTTGGTAGTAGGGCTCAAGCTTCTTTTATCTCTACCCAATCACCATTTTGCAATGTCTGTACATAAGCAGTAAGATCCGAGTGCAATGCTTGTAGTTGCTGAGGGAAATAGAATCCCATCTTTGGCTTTCCCCAAACAGAATCTCATATGGAGACAGACCATGTGGCTTTTTTGGTGTCATTCTTATATAATATAAAGCAATTGGTAAACAATCCACCCACGGTTTCCCAGTGTCAGCTGAAATTTTAGAAATCTTATTTTTCAAAATGCCATTGAGTCTCTCTACCTTTCCACTACTCTGAGGGGGATATGGAGTGTAGGGTCGGTTTTATTTGGAATGTGTGTGCTATCTCTGCAATCATTTCTCCAGTGAAATTACTTCCTCTGTCACTTCCTATGACTTCAAGTACAGCCCATCTACACACTATCTCATTAAGTATCTTTTTGGCAGTGTTTTTTGCTGTGGCTTTACTTATTGGCCAGGCTTCAGGCCAACTCAAAAAAAGGTCAACACATACTAGTGCGAATTCATATGTGCCTACTCTGGGCATCTGAATGTAGTCTATTTGTATCCTTTGGAAAGGATATTCAGCAAGTGGGGTGTGTCGTTGTGGAACTACCACTGGCCTCCCTGGATTGTAAAGAGCACAGGTAAGACAGGCCGCTCAAACTCTGGCAGCAAAAGTGCTGAACCCTGGGGCTATCCAATATTTGTCAACCAAAGCCGCCATACTCATTTCTGACTGATGACAGGGACCATGATTTACCTGAGCCACCATAGGAAAGAGAGTCCTTGGCAGACACCATCTGGTTCCAGCTTTCCATAGGCCCTGGCTGTCAGAGCTGGCCCCCAGTTTGGTCCAATGGGGTCTGCTATTGCAATTGAAGCAGGGTATCTATTGTATATTGCTCTTTCCAGTCACCCACTTGGGCCATATTGACCATGGTGAGCTCTAGCAGGGCAGCTTCCTTGGCCACTTGATCTGCTAGTGCATTTCAAGTACTTCCAGAGTTTTGTCCCTTGTGTGTGCTTTTACCTTTAAGATGGCAACCTTGGCTGGCATTTGGAAAGCTATAAAAAAGCCTATTTATGAGCTGTGCATGTCTTACCGGCTTCTCTGCACTGGTCAGGAAGTTTCTGGCCTTCCAAAATCGTGTGCTATTCCATGTACCTACCTACCGTCGGTGTAGACATTTATGACCTTGCCTCCCATAATTTCAGAAGCTGTAGCGAGTGCATGTAGTTCTGCTTCTTGGGCTTATATCTTTGGACTCAAGGCTTGTTGTACCAGAATTGCATGTTCAGTTGTCACTACAAAACCTGTGTGTGGCTTCCCATCCTCAGTGAAAAAATGAGAACCATCAACAAAAAGATTATAGTCAACATTTGTAATGGGAACTTCAGTAACTGGGCTCTGTGCTTCTGTTTCCTGTTCCATTAACTGCACACAATCATGTTCCTCTATTGCATATTTATTTTCCATTCTACCCTGGTTATTGTTTTCACTCCCTCCACCCCACTCTTGTATTGGAAGCTGGATGGCAGGATTGAGAACAGTACACCTTTTTATGGTGAGATGTGGAGGAGTCAAAAGAGCCTCCTCATACTTTGTCAACCAAGTAGCAGAGGGATGTTTGGTTTGAGCTTTGTTTAATATCTCCTAATCAGCATGTGGTATATAAAGTGTCAAAGGTGAATCCAACACAATATCTTTTACCTTGTCTAAGAGCAATGCACAGGCAGCCACTGCTCTAACACAACCAGGTGAGCCTCTAATGACATTGTCGAGTTGAGTAGAAATGTACATTATAGGCCTATGTTTCCCCCCGTGTGGCTAGACTAGAACTCCTGTAGCATGTCCTCTACATTCATGGCAAAATACTACAAAAGGAAGTTCATGGTTGGGTAGGCCTAAAGCAGGTGTTGAGGTGCCTGCTTCAGAGTCTGCATCCTCTCTCTGAGCTCAGGTGTAAACTCAAACAGTTGAACAGTGGTTCCTGCAAACAGCGGTGCAATTAACTCAGAGGCATTTAGAATCCAATCCCTGCAATAACTGATAAGGCCTGATAAGGTTATGGCTTGTTTTCTCTGAACAGTTAGACGTTTAGTGCCTGGCGATATGCAATGCCCCAAAAAGGTAACCTTGGGCAGACAGAACTGAAGTTCAGCTTTGTTTACCTTGTTGTTCGTTTCAGCCAGGAAACAGAGCAAACTGACCGCTTCTGCTTGACATATTTGGACTGAATCACAGCAAAGCATCAAGTCATCTATATACTGCAACAATCGAGTACCTTCATGACCTGGAACCTATGAGTCCAGCACCTCCTTCACTTTCCCATTGTACTCAGATGGGCTGGTGATGGTGCCTTAAACTAATCTTGTCCAACAAAAGTGTTTACTTGAAACTTGAAGCCAAAGAGGTACCAGGAGTCCTGGGTTAAGGCAACACTCCAGAAAGCATTTGCCATATTAATGACAGTAAAAGAGATGCTTGAGGCGGGTATTTCTCCTAGCAATGTGTGTGGATTTGGCACTATTTGAGCGTTTGCTATGATTATTTTGTTTACTGCTCTCAAGTCATTGTACCATGCGGTAAGTGACCAACTTATCCCCCTTTGCTGGCTTCTTAGCCACAGGAAATAGAGGAGTGAATTCATTAAAACTATTACCCCTATTTCCAATAACTGATCAATCTGCATTTTGATACCATCCATCTGGGCTATGCTGAGGGGATATTGCTGCTGACAAGGTAGCGCTGTATGTGGTTTGAGATTTATTTTCACTGGTGTCACTGGCAACAAACCAACATCATATTTGTCAACAGCCCATAGGGTGGATGGTGTCATAGGCAACTCAGCAATAAATGTCAGACTGTCAAAAGACAAAATATAGACTCCGGCAGCAGCAGCATTCAGGACCTCCTCAGATAATTTACTAACTACTTTTACTCCATTGTATATTCTATACTCCCCAGTATGGCCAGTAATACATCTGTACCCAAAAGAAGTACTGGTATATTATCTGAAACTAGTATTTGCATGACCACCTCTGTATCTTGTCCTAGACACAATTTAACTGGTTTGGTTTCTTTTTGAGTTCCTGATAGTCCTACCACAGAAATCTTTGTTCCTGATAACAAACCTGAGGGCACATTTTCAGCTTTAACTAGTTCCCGACCGCGCGCCATGTTTTCACGGCGGCAGTCGAGAAGCTGAGCGCGAATCGCCGTAAATAAGCGGCGATCTGCAATCAGCCACCAGGGGGAGTGTGCCCGCGGCTCGGGTGGACCCGATGTTCGCCGGCGAGCCGTGATGAGCGGCTACAGGGAGAGAACTGGGAACCGCCGATGTAAACACGGCGGTTCCCCGCTCTGTTAGTAGGGGCATGGGTGATCTACTGATTCCTGTCACTGGGATCAGTTAGATCTCTCATGCCCATGTTAACCCAACCCCCCCCACAGTAAGAACACACCCAGGGAACACTATTAACCCCTAGATCTCCCCCCCAGGTTAACCCCTTCACTGCCAATGACATTTATACAGTAATCAGTGGACATTTAAATTTCTGATCGCTGAATAAATGTCATTGGTCCCAAAAAAGTGTCAAAAATGTCCGACATGTCCGCCCCAATATCGCATTACCGCTAAAAATCGCAGATCGCCGCCATTACTAGTAAAAAATAAAAAAAAATAAAAACCCCAGAAATGAATTCTCATCATCCGTAAACGCTGCCACTTTTGCGCAAACCAATCAATAAACGCTGATTGCGATTTTTTTTATCGCAAATATGAGGAATTATATAAATCGGCCAAAAACGGTGAAAAAAAATGTTTTTTTATATTTTTTTTTTTATTTGAATTTTAGCAAAAAGTAAGAAATTTGGGTTTTTTTGCAAAATGGTCGCTCTTCTTTTGTTTATAGCGGCGATAAGAAATGACGAGAGGCGATCAAATACCACCAAAAGAAAGCTCTGTTTGTGGGAAAAAAAGGACGCAAATTTTGTTTGGGTGCAACGCCGCACGACCGCTCAATTGTCAGTTAAAGCGACGAAAAGTGCTCTGGTCCTAAAGCTGCAAAACCTTCCGGTTGGTAAGTGGTTAATAACACTTCTCACTGCACCAGAATCCACCAGACGTGATATTGGTGTTTCATCGCCCTCAGGGAAGGGTAATTCCTCTTAAAAGAGGTTCACAAAAGCGTCAGGACCATTACCCTTCAATGTTATTAGTGGTACCGGAGTGCGGAATTCCTATGCCTTGGCTAAATCCCCCATGAGGTTGATAGGCACCAATGCATCCTTCCCTGCATAGGGTGGGGGATACATGGCGTCCCCTTTTGCCTTCAGTAAGGTTAAGGGCATTCTCTAGCAAAATGGCCTTCTCTAGCAAAAGGGCCTGTCCTCTGCATACCCCCTTGACTGTACTTGTTCCTACCCATGCTCCTATTCTTACCATATGTCTGTCTATGTCCTCCCTCCATAGGATTTACTAACATCATCTTGAGAAGTTTCCCTTATCTACTGAACTCATACATAGACGGTAGTTTTTCCCTCAAAAACTTGCAAAAAATCCTTCCCACTTACTAATTCTTGTCCTTCTACTTCTTTATCATATTGATCTAAAATAGCTTTAGCTACATTTTCTCCTGTTGCTAACTTTAACAAGCGTATACAATCTTTTACAGATGCATTATTTGCTCCTTGCATGACACTCACCTTTCTTGCAAAACCCCTGGATCCTTCTTCAGATCCGGTAGTCCTTCCAGTATGGACCTAACCTTGGCTGGGGAGAAAGGGACATGCCACACAATACTATCACCTGTTTCCTTTGTTGTCTTATCCGATCCTTCTGTTGTTCTGTATATGTATTGTGTCCTGACAGGGGTTATTATCTGGGCTGAGGAGGCTATTGTTTCTCGAGGGGCATTCACCTGTGCTGAGGGTGCTGTTGGGCCAGTCCACCCTTCCCCCCTCCCGATTCCCTCAGCATCATCTTGCCATAATTGACTAATGAGATATTCTATACTTGGTCCACCAGTGACATCTAACTCCCGTGCCCTACATAGATCTATCAACTTATCAAATGGTTCCCTCGAATAGAGACTTTCCCGTCGATAGTAGTCATCAGTAGCTATCAACTTTTCCAGATCTTTCTTTGTTGCCCTATAAGGTACACGCAATCTTCTATTTTCAGCCTTGCATCACAGATTTTCCAGTGCCCACTCCTAATATTCTATTGCGGTTGCTGGAGATAATTTCTCCAGTTTGTTTCTTCTTAGTATAATATAGACAGATCATATACCATCATGATCATCATGTGGTATATCATCATATATCCTATTATACTTTCATCAGGCCAAGTATAGAAGAATGTTGCAGTTTTTGGGTCTATCCTTTCTATTAACCTATTACATGCCATATTCTTACTTTCCCGTAACCACTGCCTTCTGCCATTCTCCACTGCTAACCAATTGGGGCCCATAGTCCTGAATGAACTGTTCCCAGAACTGTACATCAAAAGACCCCTCACATCTAACTGGGTTAGCTGTCTTCCTTGTCCATTTTGCCCATTTGGAAAGAATTTTACTATAATCTTTCCCATGTTTTAACTGCTTAAAGTTAGCAGCCATTATTTGTCTATTAGGGGAACCTTTTCTGCTACAGGATCCTGATTTCTATGGTTGCCACTTGCCCTCGGTAAGTAGGTTCCCCATCCCAATGGTCGGCCAAGCACTACTACCTTTAGTGGCTGCCTAACTCTATATTACTGAATCCTTCCTCTATACCCTTGAGACACAGAAATTTCCTTTTTCTTTCCAAACAGTAATACTTTAAACATACATATGGCAATTCTAGTAGCACTATTTGTTACCATTTACTTTATCCTCAAAGCAAAATTCACATTCAGTTACACAAAACTCATAGGGTATTACACTATGCACAGAATTAGTATCAATTCTACTCTCACTTGGCACTGTATCATTCAGCCTTTCCAAATTCTCACACCATTAACAACATTTGTCCAAGCATTTGTATCCAGACTTTATTTTTCACAGCAGCTCATGCACTTCCCCATATGCATACAACATATACAATTTTACATATATCTTACCACCAACAGTCAGAGAGTTGAGGATGTGGACAACGGTTTAAGAACTAACCAGCATTTGGAAGCATGGAGAAGACAGAGAATAGTATATACTTAAAAGCAGTGCACACCTGCCGGCTGTAAGAGTCTGTGTTCTCCTGCCCATCTGCTGAGCCTTGTAGTTCTTCAGGCATTATGCAATCATCTCCTAGGCCAAATCTCGCCAATGTTACGGTGATGGATATCAAAAGATTCGATCTTTGACTGAAGGTGTGGAATAAAAACACGTCAGACGGGAGATCAAGCATGTCAACAGATTCTGATCTGGTTTATTGATTACTCTGTGGTCTCTTTTATGCAGTTAAAAATGGGTGTACAAGTTCATTAACAATTGTACAATTGGGAGTATACATACGGTTACAGTTATATATCTGTGCATATTACATCTTGTGAATTATCATATAACTAGGCGTGCATAATTAGGCCTCATACACACGGGCGTATATAAAATGATAAACAAAACGTCGGGCCCGACGTCAAGGAGATAAAGTCGACGTTTTTCGGCGTTATGCATTGGCGTTTTTGAGCGCTAGTGAGCGTCGGCGTCAATAGACGTTTTTTAAAAAAAAATCATTCCTCTGCTATTTTTCAACCTAAAAACGTCGGCGTCAAAAAACGCCGGAAAACGCCGGTACAATATTAGGTGGCGTTTGTTGGCGTCTGTTGGCGTCTCGTGGCGTTTCGTGGCGTTTTGTGGCGCTTTTTGACGTCGTTGCAGCCAAGGAACGCGCTGGTCGTGGGTTCTCTGATACGCCGACGCCATCTACAGCTCAAAAACGCCGACGTATTTTATGTGGCCATTGACTAACATGGGGAGCAGCTAAAAAACGTCAGTAGACGCCGGCGTCAAAATACGCCCGTGTGTATGAGGCCTTAAAATACAGCTGAATCAGCCTTATGTAATGCTTAAAATCACATCATGTCAAAGTACAGTTTTTAAGTAGAAACATAAAATGAATTGTTTACCATAATTTAAACACTGCATATTTAACTTAGCATAAACAAGCAAGCAGAACAAAGCATAATATCGATTTTCTGAAAGTAAGCCGTTTACTTAGAAGGTTGACCTGACCTGTTCTGCTTGTAACATCAATTTAGCTAACTCTGCTGTCAAAAACATGTTCATCTAAAATTCAAGTTCTCCCGGCCTATGCTAACTAGACCTCTCAATCAGCCTTACTTAAAGTAATGTCAAGCAACCTAATATAATTACATATACACTGTATAGCTATTTTTTCCCCTTCTGGCCAAGTGCACATAATGGGGTTCTACCGGATAGACACCACCTTCTGCACACCCTGCTGATTTACCATGATAGATCTCAGAAGCCACAATTTCGCTATATCTAATGCCTTTGTTGCCTGGAGCCTGGTCCTAAATTCAGTAATGAACTTCTCCCATCTCCAGACATCAAAGGTACAGTCCAATGGGATACACCAACCAGCACCCTTGGACCAGTTATTCCACTTTTTGAGGGGTCTCATGGCCTGAGCCCCAAAGGCAGACTTCATGTACCTCAAAGCTGTTTGGCTATATTGAGAGGCCTCACTTCTCCTCTCAAACATGGCTGGCCCATTGACCATGATGATTCGAATCGACTTTTGCACCAAGTCTAGGAGCAACACTGCCGGGTGCCTTCACAGTGCTACTTCCAGACTCCGATTAGTTTACAAGGCTTCCCGCCGGTCCGCTAGAAACCTCAACTCAGTGGATTTGTAGGACTATACAGTTCAGCAACTACCACTCGCTCCCCACCCCCGGTATTGACCCGGTTACACGTGGGGTGGGTTTCAGAATCTGATCCTCACACGTTGAAGGCTGAAACAAGCCTGTCGCTTTCTCCCATTTCACGTAGAGCGGCCCAAAGTACACACATTCATTTTGACCTAACCCGTGCAGCCAAACAACCCCAAAATCACGATGAAATCCTCACTATACAAACCTTGACTTCAGTTTATTCCTTGATGTTATACTAAAAATAGATGCCGGTTACCAATTACACACTGCAAAGTATAATGTCTCTACCTAAAACTAAAATTACAGTATAGAATACACTATCACTATAACACCAACCGCAAATTTGCACAAAACAAACCTGATTTTAATCAAAATTGAATCCAAAACAAGAATGGATCAGTTATACTCCACACTGTAGTCTATTGTTTAAAAACAATGATTATACAACAAAAATGGGACAGAACCCTATGAAAAAGCTGCTTAAACACAAATGCCTACATAAAAACTGAAAAAGTTATAAAAACAAAACAGCTATATCCAAAAACAAAGATGAAACACAAAAAAAAATAAACAAGGCTGGCTAAAAAACACTGCAAAAATCCTGTAAAAGGTCCCTAAATACTGGATTTCAATTAAGAATGGAGAGATCGCACTCAAAACTTAAATTCGGTACAAAAATCATGTAATGACGCTATAAAAAGTTGCCTTTTGTTAAAAATGTAAAAACTAAAAAAACAAAACAAAAATGGTGGTGTGACAGAATTCAAAAATGGCGTCTCAGCCATGTAGATCTTTGTAGTACAAGCTAAGATGGTGACTAGAAACAAAATGGCGACGACACGTGGGTTTCAACACCACAACACAAAATGGAGGCGCTAAAACTCAGGAAAACCGAAAATGGTGGCTCACACAAAGGAAATAGTGTTACAACCTCGTGGGGCTCAAAGTCAGGACAAAATGGCAGCCAAACAAGTGGTGATACTGAAAACCACCAGACACAATAGAAATAGGCAAAAACAAAAGATAGAGCAAGCACATGGACTTTGGTGTAAGAACAAAAAGATAACACTAAAAACAATTAAAACAGAATGTATGATCAACCGGATTTGAAATACAATGTAGACAATAACTATCCTCACTGAATACTGATTTTCAGTTGTGCGGTGCAATTCGCCACTTGAAACATAAACTCAGTACAAAACCAGGATATCTGTGCTCAACTCGAACTTCAGTGTCTAAAACAACCACCAGTTTCACTAATAAATGAGTTGCACTATAAACAGACCGTACCGGAGTTGAATTACAGTGTAAAAAGCACAAAACCTCTTACAGATGCCGTCTAACAACAGAATGACCCCACTTGGTATAATACTATGCCGCCCAAACCAACACAGACTGATAATCTATTGCTATCCTATGGAAACTCAGTATACATACAGAAACTGAAAACGTTACTCACATATAACACAGCAATCCACACAAAGCACTCAATACATGCAGCAGCTGCTCAGAGCACACAGCAAGTCATACAGAGCATTCAATACACAGCCACTCTGACCCCTTTAGGTTGTATTAACTGGGAATCTACAGAGGACTACAATATAGGTTCTCCCCTAATTAATAGACCCAACCCCAGTTACAGATATTAATATAAAACACCCCTTCGTTATACAAAAAGAGATAAATGCAAAAGAAGGTCCCTTGCTAAGCGGAGTTTAACCCAGAGGACAGAGAAACTAAATCTTGGCCTCAGGACAGCAAACATTTTCAAAAACTGAAATGCGTTTGTCTTACCAAACGGCCGGCCTTTGATGTACTGAACCCAGATTCACCCCCTCCTCTCGGTTCCGCTGAATGTTAAACCACCATCGGCACACTGTCCTGACTCGCCATTCCATTGTGGAATTTCTATTATTACTGCGTTGTACTGATAGTACGGTATTCAGCTCTCTTTGTATAAGGAAATCCAAGCACGCTAGATATTAACTAGCAATTCAGACAGAAGCTGCTTCCGTTGATGGTCCAAGGAAAGTCCTCACTAAACAGGACTCATTGTTTATTTTATAGTGGGAAAACAGGGGTTTACAGTGGGAGGCGACATCTATATGACATCAGCCAATCAACATCCAAGGCACAGTCACATAACATGAGCTCAATACAAAATAACAACCAATAACACACATGTATACATTCAATAGATACAATAGAAGGGGCGTGTATGTTCGTGAAGGAGCAGGACAGTGCGTATGAGTCCCAGCCGTTGCGCACACCCCAGTTAACAATGAAACCCATGTGGAAAATAAACATGGTACATTAAAACCAGCGTGTTATCTCATAGACACTGCCCTGCTAGGACTCATACATGCATTGCCGCCATTACCATTAGAGTGAACCCTATGTAATGTAGTTCATATAACCATATTTAATAGTGATTATACTACTGTTCCATTAAAGAGGAAGTAAGCACTGATGAGGTTTACTTCCTCTATATTGCCCTGCAATGTAAAAGCATAATGGGCTACTATGCATCGCATAGTAGCCCATTATGTGTCACTTACCGGCAAACAAAGTCTGCAATGTCCCCTGTGCAGGCAGCGCCCATCTTCAGCCCCTCTTCCTTCCGGGGCCGCGACTCCGGCCAGTCACAGAGCATGCACACGGGAGCTGCCAGTTTCGGCACGAACAAAGTGAAGAAACGGTACAGCAGGCCGTTTCTTCACTGCGCATGTGCCAAATGACGTTGACAATGCTAGTACACTGTATATCTCCTAAACCGTGTAGGTTTAGGAGATATGCAAGGAACCTACAGGTAAGCCTTATTATAGGATTACCTGTAGGTTAAAGTGGTTGTCACGGGTTGACAACCACTTTAAAGGTTAGTTTATCCACAAAGGAATAGCTGCAGTGTTGCAATCATGTGGATCAAACATGACAGAAAGCTACAAGCCATTATCCTTACATAAAAAGGATACGGATTCCACACCACAAGCACATCTCCACCAAGTGAATCAATCTGCACATAATACAGGGACCCCCGGTTGATGGTCAAATACCTGCACCGCGGAACGCGCATCGTACCTCCATAGATCTAGACGATCCTT
>BLSH010509494.1:34032-45023 GCA_018402905.1 Glandirana rugosa
GTTATTTTTTTAGGGGAAGGAGTGTTGAGGAGTCCCGTTTGCATATTCGTTGGGAGAACTGTAACGGTTACTCAAATCGTCTAAGATACGTTTAGACATATTGAATTTACTTTGTCTGAGGTGCTGAGGGGGTTCTGGTCTTCTGTAATGACTTAAGAACAGGAGTTAGGTAGAGGGATGCTAGAGAGGGCTGGTTGATTGTAGGAATTGGTGAAGGAATGACCCGTGAATTTGGGGGGAGGACGGGCTTGGTTAAAAGTCAAAAGTCGCGACAGCGAGAAAGTACAACGTCGCAGGACCGCGCAATTGTCATTCAAAGAGCGACAGCGCTGAAAACTGAAAATTGGTTCGGGCAGGAGGGGGGTTTAAGTGCCCAGTAAGGAAGTGGTTAAGGATGTTAGTTGGTCGGGAGAGATCGTAGGGAGATGGATTGAGGACAAGAATTCAGTAATGTCTTCTGGTCTTGGGGGAGTCGTGGAGTCTGTTTCATTTAAGTTATACAGATTTGCATAGAATCTGCTAAACTCATTGGCAATGTCAAGAGGGTTGCTTATACGTTTGCCCTGAGGAGTTGTGAGGAAGGGGATTTTTTTATTGGAAAGTTGCCGTTTGAGCAGTTTAGCTAAATAAGCTCCTGGTTTGTTAGCTGAGGAGTAAGATGTCAGTTTGAGACGTTTGATGTAAAGTTCAAACTTAGATCGGAGATGCTCACTGAGTTCATACCTCAATGCTTTAAGATCAGCGGCTGCTTTGTTAGTGGGGTTCTGCTTATTTGTTGATTCTAGGTTGCGAATCTTGTGGAGTAGTGACTCTGTGATGGATGTGCGCATTTTTTTGGTTAGTGCCCCTATTTTAATGAAGAGACCTCGCAAGCAAGCCTTGTGGGCATTCCAAATCGTTGTGTAGTCAGATACAGAGTTTACATTGTTCAGGAAGTAGTTCTCAATCTCGTGCCGAATTTGCGGTTCAAAGGTCGGATTATTAAGGAGGGAGGTGTTGAGTCTCCAAATTGTGTGCCTGGGGGATTTGGTGAGGTCGGACAGTCTGATTGTCACTGGGGCGTGGTCAGACCACGTAATCGATCCAATCTGTGCTTGTTCAATGGACTGCAGTAAGTGTTTATCAGTGAGCACAAGGTCAATCCGAGAGTAAGAACGTTGTGGGGAGGAGTAGAAGGTGTAGTCCCTCTCCGTGTCATGCAGGCATCTCCAAGCATCATATAGGTCCTCCCTGTGTAGGAGGGAAGATAGAGTGGAGGGTCTACGTTTCGTGGGGTTGGTGGAGTCTAATAGAGGGTCAACTACCTCGTTGAAATCTCCGCAAAACAGTAAGGACACATTCTGAATGGGGCTATCTTGGCAAGGATGGAGGTGAAAAAATTTTTTTGGGCCATATTGGGTGCATATATGTTTACAATCGTAAGAGGGCGGTTATCTATCGTTACTGAGAGAATGAGATATCTGCCATCTTCATCTGCTAAACAATGGTGTAGTGTGAAGTTTACTGATGCGCTTATGGCAATCATCACTCCCTTTTTTTTCTGAGCGGAGCTTGCAAAAAAGCAATGAGGGTATTTTTTATGTTTACATGGGGGTTGCTTGAGACTGGAGAAGTGAGTCTCTTGTACACAGAGTATGTCTGTATGGTGATATAGAGCTTCTTTCCATAGCAGGTTGCGCTTGAAAGGGGAGTTTAGCCCTTTAGCGTTTATGGAGGTGAGTGTAATGGGCATGGTGATTAATGATGCTAGGAGAGACCCGCTGTCGGTGGGGGGCCCTACCCCCTAGATTCTTACAGCCTATATCAGAGGTACAATTGCAGTATTTGATTAGTACAGTTATATATGGTTACCACAAGGGTGTCAGATCAAGCAACACAAAACATTTAGTAACACAAACAGAAAAATATGTAATACTTTGAATAGAACTCACGCAGCGGTGTGCTCTGCACACTGTAACCTGGGGGTGGTAAAAGGAGTGTGAGTGCAGAATGCCCCTACCGGATCAGTGTAGCATGAGGACTAGGTGCATTCCTGGGATGGGGTGTTCCGCTCGCTGAGGACGGTATGTTCCGGTAGTTGGAAGCCGTGGGAGCTGATCTCCTTTGTCCTGTGTCATCGGTTGTGAGGGGGAGCAAACCCCAGTTTGTTAATTTCTTATACCCCTCCTTGGGTGAGAGGATGGTGATCATCTGGTGTTGGTACGTGACCAATAGCTTGGTTGGGAACCCCCACTTGTAAGTAATGTTGTTCCGTTGCAGAACCGAGGTGACGGGCATAAAGGCTCTGCGCAACGCCATGGTGGCCGGAGAGAGGTCAGAGAACAGCTTTATGTTGGCGTATGGGGCTGGGAGTGATTTTGCGGTCTTGGAGGTTGAGAGAATTTGCTCTTTCACATGAAAAAAATGAATCCGAGCAAGGATATCTCTCGGTGTGTCAGCAGGTAAATGTGCCGGCTTGGCAATTCTGTGAGCTCGGTCGATTAAGAGGTCATGGGTGGTCAGCTGAGGGACCAGTTTTATGAAAAGCTGTTGCAGGTATGGGATTATCTCTTGGGTTTTTACCGACTCCGGGACACCTCTAAATTTGATGTTGTTTCGCCTGCCCCGGTCCTCTAAGTCCGCCAGCTTTAGTTTGATGCGGTGTATGTCTTCTGCTTGGTGTTCATGTGCGTCAAGTAGTTCGTTGTGTGCTTTAGAATACTCTTGCATGTTATCCTCTAATGCATCTGCTCTTTCTTCCAGGGAGCCTATTCTGTCATTCATGTGGGAGATGGAGATTTGTAGCTCCTTATGTAGGTCTTTCTGTAAGGTGAGCAGCATAGATTTTAACATTGCTTCCGAGACAGGGTTGTCTGTGACTGGGACAGATGCCAGAGAGGTGGTGTGCTCGGAATCATGCAGCATGTCATTAGTAGCGGACCGTAACTGTTTTTTAGCTTGAGGTTCCTTATGAGGGGAGTTTACAGGTGAGGTAGCTAGTCTCTTGCCTCTGTCCGATTGCGTATCTGCTGGGGTGGTATTTGGTGGCGGTATAGTGTCCATATCTTCCCTGGGGTCTGTCCGTGCTGCATTGTGTAGTTCCTGTGGATGAGGGACTGGAATATGAGATGGTGGTTCTGAGGTGCCCTTTTGTTTGGAGCTCCCAGTGCGGGTACTGTCCTGGGTTGTCTGCATAATTGCAGCCGTGGAGTAGTAATGGGTTAGGCGACGTGGGGCAATTGGCTTATGTCTCTTTTTGGACATACCCTTGTGTGTCCTCTCTCTCCCCTATCGCCAGATGCGCGATTTCTGGGGATACGGGTCGCTCCGGGTTGCTGTGATCCGGTCTATGGGGCAGGGTTAGAAATTCACGGAATCATTTTGGGGGTCCGATTCCTGTTTGTATTTTGGCCCTTGGTGCGGGAGATTTTATGGGAGATTTAATCTTGTGAACGAGGTGCGATCCAGGAGAGTTGAAAGGTTCCCCTTTCGTCTGTCAGAGTAGCCTGTGCTATGGCAGTCAGTTAAGGATGGTGCAAGGGCTGGGCTACCCTGATAGTTTCAAGCTGGGGTGGCTGCTTGGGGGGTTCCTGTACTGGGGATTCTGGAGGCAGTGTTAATGTTGTTGCTATGTCAGCTCTGTGTGGCTGTAGGGCTTGCGTAGGCCGCGGATGGAAGGTCGCGGGTGTAGCAAGATGGCCGCCGTGGCTGACTTCCACAGGCCTCGCCGGATCCTCGGGCTCGCGTAAGTCGTGTCGCCCGAACGATCGGGAGGCTTTATTTCTTTTCTAACTCTCCTTAGATGGTCCCTCAGGGGTTAAGGAGACAGCCCAAGCCACAGGCCCCCAGTGCGGATGAATGATGATGTCGGATGGCGCGGGGGCCTTGAGGAGCGGGCCCGTAGTTTCAAGTGGAGCTGCCCGGCTCCCGCTCTCAGAAAAAAAGAAAAAAAAATGCTCAGGGTAGTGAAGGGGGCTGGTGTGGGCTCGGATGGGGGATAGTTTGGTCTCACCAAGTCCTGGATTAGGCGGATGCTGCTGGATGGTTTTTCAGGGTCCAGAGCTCTAGGAAGATGCGTCCGTCGCCACTCAGGCCAGGCCACGCCCCCCTCTCTATGTATATTTTTATTGCTGCTGTCTTTTAATTTTTCAATGAGTGAAGATCTTTAAGAATGACCCACAGATGCACAGCTGTCAGAATATTTAAGGATTAATTGCAAAGCCACTATATTGCCAAAAGTATTGGGACACCTGCCTTTACATGCACATGAACTTTAATGACATCCCAGTCTTAGTCCGTAGGGTTCAATATTGATTTGGCCCTCCCTTTGCAGCTATAACAGCTTCAACTCTTCTGGGAAGGATGTCCACAAGGTTTAGGAGTGTCTATGGGAATGTTTGACCATTCTTCCAGAAGGGCATTTGTGAGGTCAGGCACTAATGATTGACTAGAAGGCCTGGCTCACAGTCTCCCTTCTAATTCATTCCAAAGGTGTTCTATTGGGTTGAGATCAGGAATCTGTGAAGGCCAGTCAAGTTCCTCCACCCCAAACTCGCTCATTCATGGATAAGGAAATTTGGGGTGGAGGAACTTGACTGTCCTGCACAGAGTCCTGACCTCAACCCGACAGAATATCTTTGGGATGAATTAGGGCAAGCCAGGCCTTCTCATCCAAAATCAGTGCCTGACCTTACAAATGTGCTTCCTGGAAGAATGGTCAAACATTCCCATAGACACTCCTAAACCTTGTAGACAGCCTTCCCAGAAGAGATGTTATAGGTGCAAAGGGTGGGCCAACATAGTGAACCCTACGGACTAGGACTGGGATGCCATTAAAGTTCATGTGCGTATAAAGGTAGGTGTTCCAATACGTTTAAAAATATAATGTATATGACAATGCAATCTCCTATAGGTAATGATGTATTCGATGTGCAGTTACCAGTTATCTTGAATTGATGGGACTCTTCTGATTCATTCATTCCTATTCAAAGACCCCCTAGAAACTGGAATATAACTCCATCACGTTTTAATATTTTAAACAAACTATAATTTCAGAACTCGTATAATTGTATATAGTAATGTGTGTTCTTCTGTCTTCCATGAAAAGCTGAACAAATATGTGAGAAATGTCCATTACACCGACCCAGATGGTGGTGAGATCTACTTTAATGAGAGAAGAGAAGTTCCAACTGATCTTATTTTACAAAGCTGGACTTGTTTTAACAGAACACATTCTTTATTTAGAACAATTTCCACTATACAAGGCCCCGATTTTGTGCCTGAACCATTTCCCAATAGGAGTGACCTTATCTTCTGGGACAGAGGAGAAGTAAGAAATCACCTTATTTTCTTTTTTTTTTTTTTTTCACAATATACGTTTATTGAGGTTTTCAAACAAATGACAAGCATCAAACTTAAGCGTATTTTGTTCAAGTTAAAGGAAATGATTACATCAATAACTCGACATAATTATGATATCATTATATCGCAGTATTAATACAACCTTTTTTCAAACAAGCATTTATTAACTAAGGGAAAGAGAAAAAAAAACAGCTCCCTATTGAATATTTGGTTGTAGATAATAGAAAATAGGGGAGAAAAGAAATGAAAGTAGCTAGAAAGGAAGAAGGAAAGGGGAAAGAGGGGTAAGGGGAGGGGGTGAACGATAAAAAGTGACTAGGATTTATTGGATAGTTTATAATGACTGAGGGTGTGGAAGTAAATGTCTAGTTGCAAGGATTCAAAATGTGTTTATATTGGTCTGAAAGTTTATAAATAAACCATTGATTCCAGGTTTTGTGAAATTGATTAATTCTGTCATAGGTTAAAGCAAGGGTTTCTTCCATAGCTTGGTAATTGTTTATTTCTGTCAGCCAGTTCTTTACTGAAGGGGGGTAGTTGGTGTTCCAAGCTCTTGGGATTAGAATTTTGGCCGCGTTAACCACTTCAGCCCCGGAAGAATTTCCCCCTTTAGGACCAGAGCTCTTTTTGTGATTCGGCACTGCGTCACTTTAACTGAAAATTGCGCGGTCGTGCGACGTTGTACCCAAACAAAATTTGTGTCCTTTTTTTCCCACAAATAGAGCTTTCTTTTGGTGGTATTTAATCACTGCTGCGTCATTTCTGATCGCCGCTATAAACAAAAGAAGAGCGACAATTTTGCAAAAAAACCCAAATTTCTTACTTTTTGCTAAAATACAAATCCAAAAAAATATATAAAAAAACATTTTTTTTCACCGTTTTTCACCGATTTATATTCTTCCTCATATTTGTGATTAAAAAAAATCGCAATTGGCATTTATTGATTGGTTTGCGCAAAAGTGGTCGCGTTTACGGATGATGAGAATTAATTTCTGGGGTTTTTATTTTTTTTTTAATTTTTTTTACTAGTAATGGCGGCGATCTGCGATTTTTAGTGGTCCTGCGATATTTCAGCGGACATGTCGGAACATTTTGACACTTTTTTGGGACCATTGGCATTTATATAGCGATCAGTGCTATAAAAATGCACTAATTACTGTGTAAATGCCATTGGCAATGAAGGGGTTAACCTGCAGGGGGCGCTCTAAGGGTTAACTGTGTTCCCTGGACGTGTTCTAACTGTGTGGGGACTGCCCTAGCTGGGGAAGGGAAGTGATCACACCTTCCATGTAGTGGAAGGCTGTGATCACAGCCCTTCCCCCCTCATAGAACGGAGGTCCGTGTTTACTTACACGGACCTCCGTTCTTTCACTTGGGGGGGGATCGCGGGTGGCCGGCAGAGATCAAATCCGCTGCACCCGCTCCCTGGCCCTCCCCAGACACAGCGAGCGCGCGGGCACACCTCCGGTGGCGCACGCTTACTGGGCTTGATCTCGCAGCCGCCGTCATATGACGGCGATTTGCGCAATAGAGCCACCTTGTCGCTGTCAATTGCCGACCAGCGGTGTTTTTGTATGATCTCAGCGAATTGTCTGAAATATTAAGGATGCAGAAAGGAGCATCTAGCTCTAGGATTGTTTCGGTAATTCGCTTTGTTAACTCTCTTATTTTCTCCCAAAATTCCCTGATCATGTCACAATGCCACCAGATGTGTGCTAACGAACCTGTATCTTTTTTACATCTCCAGCAAAGATCAGGGATCTGCTGGATCCAATTATGCATTTTTTCTGGTGTATTATACCAATTAGTTAGAATTTTGTATGAAGTTTCTTGGAGTTTTGTGCTAATTGAACATTTGTGGGCTAAAATGCATGCCTTTCCCCAATGGTGGTCAGAGAAGCTTGTATTTAAAGCTTTTTCCCGGGGCGTGTCCGGCCGGCGTGAAGGGCGGCAGCATAGTGAGAGAGCTCCGGCTCCTGTGATCCGCCAAGCGACTTCAGGAGCGGCAGCAGCGAGAAACCGACAACACGGATGGCTTCCCTAGATGCAGCGGCAGCGGGGGCGGTCAGAAAAAGAGGCTCCCAGCGCTCCAACCCGCAGAAATTGACCGATTTTTTCAGCCCCTCCGGAGGGAGGGTGTACCAAGATGGCGCCGGCGCGACGCTGCAGCCTACAGAGGAAGGAGACAGTGCCTCGGATTCCGGCAGCTCAGTGGCGACAATAAGCACGGTAATACACAGGAGGAACACAAGTATAAGTGACCCCTCTCCCCCTGACGGCCCTAGTACCCGTAGTCCTGCTAAATGTAAAAAAGCTAAGGGGGATACTCAGGATGCAGATGATAGCATGGATGAATCAGCTCCAGAGCTACCCACACACACTCCATTAGAAAACTTCCCCTCCTCATCTCAGCCAGTCACCATGACCAGTATGAAAGAGATGCTGATCTCCTTAAGGGACACTCTGCATATTGACATGATGAAGATGATTCAGCCCATTAATGTCTCAGTTTCTGATTTGCAAGACAGGATGGATCATGTAGAATACAAACTGGAAGACGCCTATTCAGCTCATAACAGCCTAATAGACGCATATCACAATCAGCAACGTGAACTGCAGAGGATCTCAGCCAAGCTGGCGGACATGGAAGATAGCAGCCACAGATCCAACATAAAATTCCGCGCCATATCGGAGAAAATAACTAATGCAGAACTGAATGATTTCATCAGACAACTCCTGCATGAGCTGGTACCAGAGGCAAGTGACATGGAGCTGCTAATTGACAGGGCTCACAGACTGCCAAAACCATCTTTTCTCCCAGACACCACACCAAGAGACGTTCTGTCTAAGATTCACTTTTACCATGTGAAAGACGCAGCCATGAAAGCCATGAGACATAGACAACAGCTTACAGGCAAATTTGCGGGGATCTCCCTGTACACAGACCTATCCCAGGCGACGGTCCAACATCGCAAGAAACTAACTACAATCACCAAAACCCTGCGGAACCACAACATCGGGTACAAGTGGGGGACCCCGTCCAAGCTGATTGTGACCTACAAGGACCTTTCAGTGAACATACATTCCCTGGAAGCAGGCCTATGTTACCTGAAAGAATGGGGAATCCTCCCCCAAGACAACAATGAAGATTCGCACGCTGAACCCTCTAAATTGAAGAAAGACTGGTCACAGCGTCCGTCCAACTCCTCATCCAAGAAGAAGCTCGCTCATAAGCCATGAGGTGGTAACAGGAGCCCACACTCCTGACCTCCCTTCCCAGATAACAGGCTCATTTCTCTCTTGTTATCAGGGCAAGTTAACCCCCAGTGATGTGCATTATTTGTTGCCCTAGAGAACCAGGGCAGGCTCTGTTCTCATTTTTACTTGTTTTTGTACTTATTGTTACCTTACAGTTTAAGTTCCTGATCAACTGCTCTGACGTACAACATGTGCTTGCCAAGAATTTGCCACTGTCCAATGAAGACCCACTATGTGATTCGCGGATGTTGGTCAACGACTCCAAGTTTTCACACAACAACCAACTTCATCCCCTTAAAGATGTTCCCTCCGAGACCTTCACCCCGGTGAGTTATCCCATATATAACACTCAAGCATCACGAGAAATAAATGACCATTAAGATAATATCCATCAATGTAAAAGGACTCAATAGCCCCTTTAAACGCCAACTACTTTGGCAGGAAGCGCGGAGACTAAATGGGGACATAGTCTGCGCACAAGAAACTCATTTTGCGGCTAATAAAGCCCCCAAATGCACACATGCCCAATATCCCAACATTTTTTTTGCTAACGCAAGCTCCAAACATAACGGAGTGATGGTTGCTATTAAAAACTCCATTGCCTTTGTGCAACAAGAGGTGATATGTGACCCAAATGGAAGGTATATCATACTTGTATGCCTGTTAAATAATGTACAGTATACCCTAGTTACGGCCTATGGCCCTAATCAGGGGCAATGTAAATTTATTAAGAAACTATTGCATAAAGTAAAAACCGTTTGTAAGGGGGAACTCCTTCTGGTGGGAGACTTTAACACGGTGGCTGACAACATTGAAGATTGTAACCCCCCAAAAGACATCCCGCCACTCCCCTTCAACACATCCTCCACGCGGAACAATTATTTGACGCGTGGAGGTGTTTGCACCCAGGAGAGAAGGACTTCACGTTCTTTTCTAATCCCCATAGATCCTATTCTAGGATAGATATGATGTTAGTGAATCTGACGTTATTAAACAAAATTAAGAAAGCAGAGATAGGGACCATAACGTGGTCTGACCACGCTCCTATTTCTATTGAAGTAGAAGAATCAAACAACACTAACCCGATTTATATTTGGAGAAACAATACCCAAATATTTGAAACAGTCGGCCACCGGGGGAAAGTCAAAGATCGCCTGGAGGAGTTCTTCCAGCTTAATGATACCGACAGTGTTCCCAAAACAACTATTTGGTGTGTGCACAAAGCCTTCATTAGAGGTATCCTACTTCAAATAGCCGCCAGAGAAAAAAAGTCCAAAACGCTAGCTATAAATAACCTCATACAAAAAATCCAAACACTTGAACAGACTAATAAGGTGGGAGGTACCCCCCAGGTTGTGGAAGCCCTTCAAGAAAGTAGGAGAGAACTTAAGACCCTTTTACTGGATAAATATGAAAAAAACGTTAAATACCTCAAAGCAAACTATTACTCTTCCAGCAATAAGGCTGGGAAAAAATTAGCTCAGCAAATCAAATCAAAGCAGGCCAAAACTAGGATAAACTATTTAATTGATCCAAAATCAGGAGCCAAACTGACGCACCCCAAAGAGATAGCCAATAAATTCAGGGACTACTACAGCAACCTATACAACCTGAACATAGACCAAGACACATCCCAACCCTCTCCAGAAGGTATTAAATCATTCCTGGAAACGATCCATCTGCCCTCACTAACAAAGGAGACATTAGATAACCTCAATCAGCCCATTACTGAGGAAGAGGTCAAGTTAGTTATACTCAAATCGCCACTGAATAAATCACCAGGCCCCGACGGACTATCCGCAGAATATTACAAAGCTTATGTGGATCTATTAACCCCTCACTTATCCCAAATTCTTAATGCAGCAGCACACACAGGCACTCTTCCGGAAGAGATGCTGAAAGCATACATAGTTACTTTGCCCAAGCCAGGAAAGGAACCAACTTCACCACCAAACTTTAGACCGATCTCGCTGTTAAACACAGATCTCAAAATTTATGCAAAGGTCATCGCAAATAGAATAGCGAAAATAACACCATCCCTAATTAATTCTGATCAAGTTGCATTCGTGACCAATAGACAAACATCTGATGGCACCCGAAGAATACTCAACCTCCTAAGATTAGCAGAAACCCATAGAATACGTCCGCCTTCATTGCCTTAGACGCCGAGAAGGCTTTTGACAGAGTGCACTGGGGGTACCTGCGTGCGGTTCTATCGAAGTTTGGTTTCAGTGGATTTATTTCGACAGCCATCTTGGCCTTATATTCTAATCCCTCCGCGCAGGTATATACCTCCAGTGCACTCTCGGACACGTTCGGTATTTCAAATGGCACTCGCCAGGGATGCCCTCTCTCCCCGTTAATTTTTACCTTAATTATGGAACCATTTGCAG
>BLSH010509494.1:92157-105725 GCA_018402905.1 Glandirana rugosa
GTGGTCTTTATTCAGTTAAGACGACATCCAAACTACGGACGAGCTTTTCTTGCATATTAGTGCGAGTAAACGCACCTCCGTAGAGGTGTGTAGTATGTCCAGTACCAAAAACTCGCATCTTAAATTACTACCCCTCCCAGAGAACCTCAATCGACACCTCAGGTAAAACCCTAGACCACACTGTAATTTTAGAGGTGTATCCTGGTTCCTCGGAACAACATAACAGAATTAAAAAAAGTTACATGACACCTCCTTCCGATGGACCAAGGATAATCCTCGCATCTGCAAGCGGTGACATATAAACCACCTCAAATAAAGTGTATGGTGGAGATGCCTCCACGCAAATGAGCGTGATTATACGTTCTTTTCGAGCAGGCATCAAACCTACAGCAGAATTGACTTATTTCTGGTGGATAAATGGTTATTGTTTAAAACGTGTGCGGCTGAGATAAATGTGATAACTTGGTCTGACCATGCCTCGATCAAAATATCCATAGCAGACAAAAACTCCCACACCTCAAGTTCAGTGTGGAGAGCAAATACGAAAATTATCCAGGATGCTCAGACCAAGTCCAGACTTATTGCTCAACTTAAAGAATTCTTTGAAATCAACCAACCCTCTGTGTCGGACCCCTTTGTACTTTGGAATGCTCACAAGGCGTTCGCCAGGGGGTTGCTTATACAGCAGGGGGCTAGGGACAGGAGGAGGAGGCAGCAGCAAATACAGGACTTGGTGGCCAGAATTGATATTCTGGAGACCCAAAATAAAAAACATACCTCCCCAATCGTATCAGAACAAATCGCGAAAGCTCGCAGGGAACTAAAGGCTCTAATACTAGAACAGCATGAGAGAGCATATCGGAGGCTTAAAATGACTTATTATGCATGTGATAACAAGGCAGGCAAACTATTAGCTAATCGACTTAAAGGACATAGACATAAAACACAAATAACCTCGCTAATCCACCCCCAACACAAAACCAAATTATACCATCCCCAAGAAATAGCAAACGCCTTCAGTAACTACTATGGCTCCCTATATAATCTTAAACACGGCTCTGAAACCCCACAGCCAACACAGGAGACCATTGCACAATTTTTACAAACTCTTAAATTGCCCACGCTCTCAGAGGACAATCTGAACACTCTCAATTCTCCCTTTACTGAAGAGGAGATACTCCGCATTATAAACACTATACCGCACAATAAATCACCCGGTCCGGATGGATTTACGGGGGGATATTACCAGGCCTTTGGTAATGTTTTATCACCCTTCTTAGCCGAAATGTTTAATGCTGCGGCTGCGTCCTCCTCCTTCCCACCAGAGATGTTGAAGGCTATGATAGTGGCTATTCCGAAGCCGGGTAAGGATACGGAGAACCCACAGAACTTTAGACCAATATCGTTATTGAACAATGACTTAAAAATTTATGCGAAACTCCTAGCTAATAGACTGGTGGATATACTCCCACATCTCATTGATAAAGACCAAGCTGGTTTCACAAAAGGCAGACAGACCTCAGACGCTACCAGACGCCTTGTTAATGTTGTCCATCTAGCAAAAAAACTGAAAACGCCTTCTCTGCTCCTTGCGTTGGATGCAGAGAAGGCGTTTGATAGAGTCCACTGGGATTTTTTGGCTCAAGTACTCACGAGATTCGGATTTAGGGGCCCAATTTACTCGGCAATAATGGCCTTGTACACCACACCCTCAGCCCAGGTTTATATTTCAGGACTATTGTCAGTCCCCTTTTCGATATCTAACGGCACACGTCAGGGTTGCCCCCTATCACCCCTCATTTTCAATCTACTAATGGAAACCTTAGCAACCCATATAAGGTCTCACCCACAAATAAAAGGGCTAACAATAGGGAAGAGAACCCACACCATCAGCTTATTTGCTGATGATGTCATCTTAATACTCACAGATGTAGAGAATTCGCTAAAAGCAACTCACCAAGCACTGAAAGACTTCACAGAAATCTTATTATAAGGTCAATGAATCCAAATCCTTCGTACTCAACTTAGGGATTCCAAACACAATTAGACTAAAATTAGAGAATGATTTCCCATACAAATGGAAGGACACTGGTATTCAATATTTGGGTATTACCCTTACTGCCAATCTCCCCGACCTGGTGGGACACAATTACACCCCCTTTCTGAACTCACTAAACTCAAAATTAAAAGAACTGTCCCGTACGGAACTTACATGGTCGGGAAGGCTGGCAGCATTTAAAATGTTAATTCTGCCACAGCTTCTATACCTATATAGATCACTTCCTATACCACTACCTAGCTCCTATTTTGCTGCTCTGCAATCTAAGTGAACAAATTCCTGTGGCAGGGGAAAAAAGCCAGAATAGCATTTTCCAAACTAATCAACCATAAATTAGCAGGAGGGGTGGGTCATGTACACTTGCAGGACTATTACTTTGCCACCATCTTAGCCCAACTTAAAGGCTGGATGATGTCAGAGACAACCCCTCTTTGGGCAGACTTAGAAGCTTTTCAAGTCAACACCAACAACTTATATAACTTTTTACTGGCTACCCCATACATTAAGGATTTGGACAGCACACTGGCTCCACCTATCCTTGCCTCGGTGAGGGCCTGGATTCATCTATGTAAAGCACAGGCTTGGTACCAAGAGGTTGAGACCCTTAAATTTCCGGTTGAAGTGATCCAATTTCTCATACCGGATGTTAAAATTGATCCATGGATCAACAAAGGTATCACACAAATAGAGGACCTCTATGAAGGTACCACACTTAAACCATTTGAAAAATTACAAAAAGACTTCCAACTTCGTAACGAAGACCATTACACATATATACAATTATCACACCTACTTAAGGCACATAGCAAACCACAGTTAGACCTACCTACAAAATTGACCCAATTTTTTCAACATCAACAAACCCCACGAAAAGGTATCTCAATTGTATACATGTTTCTCCGCGAAAAGTATATATTTACAAAATCCAACACAATTACAGCGTGGGAAACTGACTTTAAACAGGAATACCCAGTCAGTAAATGGCGGGCTGCCTTGAAAATCACCTATCAAACAGCTAAAAGTGTAAATCTCTGGGAACTACACCAGAAACTAATGCTGAGATGGTACCTCACACCATATAGATTAGCCAAATTTCACAGACAGCTATCTCCAGTCTGTTGGAGGGATTGTGGCTTGATAGGGACGCTCTACCATATTATCTGGGCATGCCCTAAGATCCAAGGGCTTTGGAGGCAGGTAAACAACGTAATAAAAGTCCTGACGAACACCAGCGTTGAATTATCACCAGGGCTGGCTGTGCTGTCCTTAGGCATAGACACGTTCCCGGCAACCCACAGGACCATAGTTTCTCATATACTAATGGCAACCCGTTTAACTATAGTCAGACACTGGAAATCACAAGAAACTCCTAACCTAACAGAGATAATCCAGACAACGCAAACCCATGCAACATACGAAATAATGTTTTCCAGGATATGGGGCAATAGCTGCCCAGTAATCCAATAATGGGAGCCTTGGAGGCAATGGTTTTCCAAATTTGAAAACTCTAAAACACCATAGCTACATACACGTAGTTTAACAAATCCTGAGAATAGGGGTGGGTACGGTGCACCCCCTTTCCCCTTCCCTTACCAGGAACAAATCTCCTGATTGGTGTCTCCTGTTTTTCTCCTTTCCTTCTTTCCTCATCCCGCTCGTTCCAACCTCACTCCTCTTCAAAACATTTTCGGAACCCAATATCTGAACCTTATCCTCTTTTTCCCTTTTTTTCCTTTCTTCTCAATTCCTGCATCTCTCTAGTTATGACTATAATTTTTCACTTTTTATCTTACCATATTTAAAAGTTGGCCTGCAAAAAAGGACAGTTGAGTTTAAGATTAATACCTATCTTTATGACAAGATGCTAGACATATAGAAGTCACAGAAGGTATCCAAAAGGTAGTAAGTCCTGGGGGTTCCCGTCCGACCAATGAGAGGGATCGGAGCGGGGATCCCAGGGGCGAAAACATATCTATACTTCTACAAAAATGCAATAGATGGTCTGACAAGAAGGATTTAATATGATTGAATCATCACTACGTGATGGCTAAACATATAAGGGAATCCATAGACTTGACAAGTTGTGAACCACTTAAAGTTACATGTATTGAACTGAATGTTTCTATGTTAAACAAATTTCTATTTGTGATGCTTGTACTGAGTCAACTTCATTGTGTACTGTTTATTCTGTTGTTCTCTTAAAAGCTAATAAAAACTATTAAAACAAAAAACACTTACATCTTATTTCCATGTCCTGCCCATTGAGGTGTGGTGACCAAAGTCATCACTTCTATCATTACCGCATGCTTGGACCACTACTTAATTACCGCATGTATTTATTTAATTATTTCCTTCTGTGACTTGAGTTTAACACCTTTTCATGCAGTAAACAAGCCTTCTTTGTCTCTCTCATTAATACCTTGCCATTCTGTCTCCGTTGGCTCTTCTTAACCTTTAACTCTCCACTTGGTCCCCAACCCCCTCTGCCCACTAACTCACTCACTGCCCAAGAGATCACCAATCACTTCAAAAACAAGATTGATGCAATACGTGAGGACATCGCCACTGTGCAAACATCTTCCCCATCTAACATACTTTGCCTAACAGCACAGTCAACACTCTCCTCTTTTGAACTGGCTACTAATGAAGAGATTATGGACCTTTTTTCAGATGCCCACCTAACTAGTTGTCCCCTGGATCCTGTTCCCTCACAACTACTATGGTGACCCTCCTATTCTATCCTATGCTCCCTCACTCACATCTTCAATCTCTCCCTCTCTAGTGCCACCTTCCCCTCCCCTCTAAAACATGTGCAGATCACTCCCATACTTAAAAAGCCCTCACTGGACTCCACCAACCTGAACAACCTAAGACCCATCTCATTGCTCCCATTCACCTCTAAACTTCTAGAACTCTTAGTCTACAATCGTCTTAGCTCTTACCTCAGTGAAACTAACCTTCTTAACCCCTTACAGCCTGGCTTTCGCTCGCAACATTTCATGGAAACTGCCTTACTAAAACTCACTAATGATTTACTAACTGCTAAAACCAATGGCCACTATTCCATACTCCTACTACTTGACTTCTCTGCAACCTTTGTGACTGTTGACCACCCACTCCTTCTCAATAAACTCTGTTCCCTTGGCCTCCAAGATTCTGCTCTATCCTGGTGGTCCTCCTACCTATCATATCGCTCCTTCAGTGTCACCTACAACTCTGTCTCCTCCTCTCCATTGCCCCTTTCTGTGGGGGTCCCCCAAGGCTCTGTTCTTGGACTCCTTCTCTTCTCTATCTAAACCTCCTCCCTTGGTCACTTGATAACCGCCCATGGCTTCCAATAAAATGTATACGCCGATGACACCCGAATCTATTTAACAACAACAAGTCTGGCGCTCAATGGCTAAGGTACGGGACCTCCATGGACAGGATATGGTATCTAGTGGGGACTCGAAACAGCAGCTGTATGGAAAAACCACACCAGGAGTGGTGTGGAAAGAGAAATACCAGTCTGAAAAAAACACATCTGAAAGCGCTAGAGGAGAAACCCTATAGGTAGGAAATGGTGATGTGACCCTCGGTCATAAAGTTCAGTCTCTAAACAGGTCTATGGAGTAAAACTTTTACTAAAACTTTTACTAAACTAAACTAAACTTTTACTAAACTTTTTCTTAACTACTTAATCTCTAGCGCTTTCACATGCTTTTTTTCAGACTTTTACCCAAATCTATCTGTCTACTCCTCTCCTCACTCCTTCATTCTCCTCTCGCATTACTAACTTACTAACTGACATATCAGCATGAATGTCACACCACTTCCTTAAACTAAATCTCTCTAAAACCGAGCTAATAATATTTCCCCCTGCCCGTTCCCCCCTCCATGACTTTTCCATCAAAATCAACAATGCAACCATCAGTTCCTCTCCTCGTGCCAGAGAACTAGATGTAATCCTAGACTCTGACCTGACAGAAGTTTGTAGAATTCACTTCCATAACATATCTAAAATATGCCCCTTTTTAACAAATGAAACCACCAAGCTCCTCATTAACTCCCTTGTTATCTCTTGCCTTGACTATTGCAACTCCCTTCTTATTGGCTTGCCTCTCTATAGGCTATCACCTCTTCAGTCTATCATGAATGCTGCTATCTCCTTCTCTTACTACCTTCAGGCAATCCCTGAAAACTCATCTCTTCAGGGAAGCCTATCATGCCTCCAACTAATCTTCTACCACTTCCATCAGCTCATTCCCCACAGTTAAAATCTTTTGTACTACCTGCCCCACCCTATTAGATTGTAAGCTCTTCTGAGCAGGGCCCTCCTAATCCTCTTGTATTTTAGTATATTGTAACTGTATTGTCTCCCTTTTATATTGTAAAGCACTGTGTAAACTGTTGGCACTATATAAATCCTGTATAGGGATGAACCGAACACCCCCTGGTTCGGTTCGCACCAGAACATGAGAACAGACAAAAAGTTCGGGCGAACATTCGAACACCATTAAAATCTATGAGACCCGAAAATGAAAAATCAAAAGTCCTAATTTTAAAGGCTTATATGCAATGTTATTTCCCTAAAAAGTGTATGGGGACCCGGGTCCTGCCCTAGGGGACATGTATCAATGAAAAAAAAAGTTTTAAAATCAATCGTTTTTTCAGGAGGTGTAGAACATAGCCAGAGCAAAATGACATTTCCATAGAAAAAATTGTCATTTAAATTTGGGGCTGTAATGTATTGCCGGTTCCCGGCAATATACAAAAAATTTAAAAAAAAAAGTGCGTAGGCTACCCCCCCCCCACAGTCTCTCTAGTACTCCTGTACTTAAAAATCTCCATAGGTGACACTTTAAAATTTTTTAACGGTTACCAGGTTAGAGGTGCAGAGGAGGTCTTTTGCTAGAATTATTGCTCACACTCTGACGATCACGGCGATAACTCGCATGTGTGGTTTGAACACCGTTTTCATATGCGGGCGTGACTTACGTATGTGGTTTCTTTGCTGCGTGAGCTCACGGGGACGGTGGCGCTTTAAAATTTTTTTTTACTTTTTTTTTTTTAACACTGTTTGTTTAAAAAAAAAAATCTGATCACTTTTATTGATAAACATCTCTTGTGATAGTAATATATGGTGACAGGTACGCTTTATGGAGGGAGGGCCCCCATCCCTCCTTTGCACTTCACAGTAGTCAGATCACCAAAAATGGCGATTCTGAATACTGTCATTTTTCTAAAACCGGCGCCGTTTGCCGCCGAGTAAACCGGAACTGACTTTGTGATATTGCTTCCGGAAATGTACGAATGAGTCCTGATTGAAGCTGATTCCGGCTTCCACAGGGACTCCACACAGTGGCCAGAAGTGTCGGATCGGCGCTCCGGTTTCCCGGTGGGATGAGAGACTGGAGAAGAGCGGTGGATGGTGGCGGGAGGGGGGTGGCCCCTCCCGCTCCCTGGGATAAAGACTGAGCGGCTTCCGAGCTGGATCGGCCATTATCACCAGATAGCCGGCCACCTGCTCTAAAAAATGGTACCGGGGTATAGCCTGTAGCTTCAGGCTATACCCCGATGCATCCACTTACAGCTGCCACTGTTTATAAATGGCGATTCTCGTTAAGTGGTTAAAAATTGTGATGACACGCCCCAGTCAAACAGGTGCTGAAAAAGTGGGCCTTAGGTGTTTTCGGTGCCAGAACACTGTAACCCCTTGCAGTTACTTTTGTTGGGTGCAGGAACGGGCCCTGCTGTTGTAAATCACAGTAGTTTAAGTACGTAATGCAAATTGCTGTTTATAAATGGTGGCTGCTTTAAGTGGAAATATCGGGGTATAGTCTGCAGCTACAGGCTATACCCTGGTACCGTTTTTTAGAGCAGGCAGCCGGCTATCCAATGATTACAGCCAATCTGGCTCGGGAGCCGTTCGGTCGTTATCCCAGGCAGCGTTATCCCGCCACCGTCTGCTGCTCTTCTCCAGTCTCCTGTCCTACCCGGAGATTGGAGCTCTGATCCGATGCTTCTAGCCACTGTGTGGAGTACCTGTGGAAGCCGGAATCTGCTTCAATTGGGACTAGAGTTGAGCGAACCCGAACTGAACATTTGACAAAAAGTCCGGGTTTGGGTTCTGGGTTCTGGTATTTTATCACGCATGTTGAAGGGCAGCCAATCAACAAGCGTTTCACTGGTTTTCCCTAGAAGCCATCACAGCCATGGCTATTAATGGCATGGCTGTGATTGGCCAGTGCATCATGTGACCCAGCCTCTATATGAGGCTGGAGTCACAGTGCTGCATGTCACATGCTCTCAGGTTAGTGTAGGGAGAGGATGCTGCCGGCGCTGTGAGGGACAGATTGTGAGGGACAGATTGCAGATCTAATAACTAGGTAGAGATTACTACTACTGCTTTGAGGGACAGATTGCAAATCTAATAACATCTCATCCTGCATTACAGAACGATCTGATTACAGAAGGATCTCTCATCCTGCATTACAGAACGATCTGATTACAGAACAATCTGATACTGGACTAGGTAGAGATTACTACTGTTTTGAGGGACAGATTGCAGATCTAATAACATCTCCCATTTTTTGTCCTTTTGCAGCCCTCTAGCACTTTCCAGGATTTCTTTACAGCCATTTTTGTGCCAAAAAGTTCGGGTCCCCATTGACGTCAATGGGGTTCGGGGTCCAGGGTCAAGTTCGCGTAGCGTTCGGTACCGAACCCGAACGTTTCCGCGAAGTTCGGCCGAACCCGCCGAACCCGAACATCCAGGTGTTTGCTCAACTCTAATCAGGACTCCTTCGTACATCTCCGGAAGCAACATTACAACTAGAGTTGAGCGGACACCTGGATGTTCGGGTTCAGTGGGTTCGGCCGAACTTTGCGAAAAAGTTTGAGTTCGGCCCCAAATTTGACCCGATCTTGACCCCGAACCCCATTAAAGTCAATGGTGACCCAAACTTTTGGGCACTAAAATGGCTCTAAATAAGTCCTGGAAAAGGCTAGAGGGCTTCAAAAGGAAGCAAAATGGGGGTAAGTGTAGGACAAGTGCCCTGCAAACAAATGTGGATAGGGAAATAACTTAAAATCACATAAAAAAATAAAAAATGAAGGAGGAGGTGGATGTGTAGTAGGAGGTTGAGGAGGCAGTGACCGTGGAGGTGTAGGTGGAAGTGGCAGTGGAGGAGGAGGAGGTAGCCAACACTGTTTTTTGTTTGTTTGTTTTTTTTTTCTAATTAGGGTAGCCCCCAAAATATTGAGACATATTAAAAAAAAAAAAAGATCTGCAGACAAACCCAGAGATGTTCTAGCACGGGTTCACTTTTTCCATATAAAATGTACCATGGTTTATTTTTCATGTTTCTCCTGTTACAAATTCCAATAAAGAATTATGTTCTATTAAAAAAAAGAATAAGTTCACTTAAGTATACCAATGGCTGTGTGAGGCCGGTATAAATGTCTATTCTGCACAAGGTACAGACAAGTCTTGTGGGATCCATGCCCGGTTCATTTTAATAAACGTTAGCTTGTCCACGTTGGCTGTGAACAGGTGGCTGCGCTTGTCTGTGATAACGCCCCCTGCCGTGCTAAACACAGGTACAAACAATACACTGGCTGCAGGGCAGGCAGGCACCTCCAAGGCATAAAGGGCAAGCTCAGGCTATGTGCCCAATTTGGAGACCCAGAAGTTGAATGGGGCAGACCCATCAGTCAGTACATGTAGGCGTGTGCACACATACTGTTCCACCATGTTGCTGAAATGCTGCCTCCTGCTAAGACGTTGTCTATCAGCTGGTGGAGCTGTTTGTTGTGGCGTGCTGCTGACAAAGCTTTTCCACATTTCGGCCATGCTAACCCTGCCTTCTGAGGTGCTGGCGGTGCCACAGCTGCGTTAGCAACCTCTTCCTCCTCCTCTGCCTTTGCCTTGTGCTTCCACTGAGCCCCCGGTGTCATTTGGGAATGCCCTAGGCAGTGCGCTTGTTCCGATCACACTACAGTGAGGAAATTAAGGACGGCACATTGTCCTTGTAATGGGGATCCAGCAGGGTGGCCATCCAGTAATAAGCACAAGTTAAAATGTGGGCAACTCGGCTGTCTTTGCGCAGGCACTGCAGCATGTAGTCGCTCATGTGTGCCAGGCTGCCCAGAGGCAAAGACAAGCTGTCCTCTGTGGGAGGTGTATCATCTGTGTCCTCCGTATCCCCCCAGCCACGCTCCAGTGATGCGCACGAGCTGCGTTGGGTGCCACCCTGCTGTGAACATGGTTCCTCCTCCACCTCCTCCTCATCTTCCTCATCCTCCTCATCCTCCAGAACTGTGCCCTGGCTTGAAAATTTTTATATGGCCTATGCTGGTGCAGGAACCCACCCTCCGAGCCACTTGTGAATGACTGGCCTGATAACCGTGGAAATGACCCCTCTTCCTCCTCCTCCTCCTCATACTCCTGTGCCACATCCTCTTTCATCATGGCCCGAAGTGTTTTTTCAAGGAGACATAGAAGTGGGATAGTAACGCTGAGAACAGCGTCATTGGCACTGGCCATGTTGGTGGAGTACTCAAAACACCGCAATATGGTACACAGGTCTCGCATGGAGGCCCACTCATTGGTGGTGAAGTGGTGCTGTTCCGCAGAGCGACTGACCCGTGCGTGCTGCAGCTGAAACTTCACTATTGCCTGCGGCTGCTCGCATAGTCTCTCCAGCATGTGCAAGGTGGAGTTTTACCTTGTGGGCACATCGCATAGGAGGCGGTGAACGGGAAGGCCGAAGTTCCGCTGCAGCGCAGACAGGCGAGCAGCAGCAGGGTGAGAACGCTGAAAGCGCGCACAGATGGCCTGCAATTTCTGCAGCAGCACTGACATATCCGGGTAGTTTTTTAGAAATTTCTGCACCACCAAATTCAGCACATGCGCTAGGCAAGGGATGTGCGTCAAACCGGCTAGGCCCAGAGCTGCTACGAGATTTCGCCCATTATCCCACACCACCAGGCCGTGCTTGAGGCTCAGTGGCAACAACCATTCATCTGTCTGTTGTTCAATGCCCGTCCACAGCTGCTGTGCAGTGTGGGGTTTATCCCCCAAGCATATGAGTTTTAAAACAGCCTGCTGTCATTTCCCCCTGGATGTGCTGAAGTTGGTGGTGAAGGTGTTACACTGACCGGATGAGTAGGTGGTAGAGGAGGAGGAAGTGGAGTAGGAGGAGGATGCAACAGGAGGCAAAGAGAAATACCCTGCAATCCTCGGTGGCGGAAGCATATGCGCCAAACTGCAATTCCACCTCAGGCCCACCCGCCACTACATATGCCCAGTGTGCATTTAGCGATATATAGCATCCCTGCCCGTGCTTACTGGTCCACGTATCAGTGGTTATGTGGACCTTGGCACAGATGGCGTTGCGCAGTGCACACTTGATCTTGTCCCTGACTTGTTTGTGCAGGGAAGGGATGGCTCGCCTGGAAAAGTAGTGGCAGCTGGGAACCACGTACTGTGGGACAGCCACTGCCATTCAGGTTTTTAAAACTGTCTATGTCCACCAGACGGAATGAAAGCATTTCAAAGGCCAGGCATTTTGAAATGCTGGAATTCAGGGCCAGGGATTGCAAGTGGGTAGGTTGGTACTTCCTCTTTCTCTCCAGTGTTTGGGAGATGGACAGCTGTAAGCTTCCATGGGACCATGTGGAAATGCTTGGGGACGGTGGCGGACATGGTGGCGTTGCTGTCACATCATCTGTTTGCTGGATGGCAGGTGACACTGGCACTGTAGAGGTGGAGAAAGAGGCCAAGGCAGCAGCAGAAGAGGAAGCAGGAGGAGCCCGAGACCTTTCTTGGATTTTGAGGTGCTTATTCCACTGCAGCTCGTGCTTTGCATGTAGGTGCCTGGTCATGCAGGTTGTGCTCAGGTTTAGAACATTTATGCCTTGCTTCAGGCTCTGATTGCACAGCGTGCAAACCACTCGTGTCTTGTCGTCAGCACATTGTCTGAAAAACTGCCACGCCAGGGAACTCCTTTGAGCTGCCTTTGGTGTACTAGGTCCCTGGGTGTGGTGGGTAGTACCAGGTGTATTGTCTAGGGTACGGTCGCTCTGCTTTTGCAACCTGCTTCCTCTTTTGCTGTGCTGCTGCCTCTGTGCGACCACCACCTCTTCCTCCAAACTGCACACGTCACTTACATGACCTTCATTCCATGTGGGGTCTAGGACCTCATCATCCTCCACATCATCTTCCACCCACTCTTCACCACTGCCCTCCTTGTCAGTCTGCACACTGTAGAAAGCCGCAGAAGTTGGCACCTGTGTTTCGTCATCATCAGAGATGTGCTGCGGTGGTGTTTCTATGTCCTCATCCTGAAACAGAAGTGGTTGGGCATTGGTGCACTCAATGTCTTCCACTTCTGGGACAGGGCTATGTGGATGGCCCACAGAAAGCACACCAGCACACGCATCAAAAAGCATAAGAGACTGCTGCATGACTTGGGGGTCAGACTGCTTGGCTGATTTACAAGGGGCTGAGGTGAAAGACAGATGGCCATGGGGTTCAGGTGTCAACTCTGAGCTTTCAGCATGAGACCGGGTGGGAGACAATGTGAAGGAACTGGAGGCATTGTCAGCCACCCAATCTACTATCGCCTGTACTTGTTCTGGCCTCACCATTCGTTGAGCGCCATTCGGGCTTACCATATAACATTGAAGGTTCTGTCTGCTACTCGCACCTGAGGAAGGTGTTTCACTTGTGCGTGTAGCTGGCACAGTTTGCCCACGTCCTCTCCTTGCAACAAGAGCTTCACCAACACCCCCAACACCAGCAGCACCACGACCACGTCCCTTATTTGATGCTCTCCTCATTCTGGATGCAAATGTACTATTTAGCACAAATTGATATTATTTTTTAAACTGGCAATGTGGACACACTTTTTAATTGTTTGCAAGAAATGCACAGCAAGGTGCATATGTACTATGTAGCACTATTTATTATTCTTTTTTTTTTAAACCAGCAATGTAGATGCACTTTTTAATTTTGTGCAAGAAATGCACAGCAAGGTGCAAATGTACTATGTAGCACTATTTTTTTTTTTTTTAAACCAGCAATGTCGACGCACTTTTTAATTTTGTGCAAGAAATGCACAGCAAGCTGAAAATGTACTATGTAGCACTATTTTTTTTTTTTTTTTTAAAACAGCAATGTCGACGCACTTTTTAATTTTGTGCAAGAAATGCACAGCAAGGTGTAAATGTACTATGTAGCACTATTTATTATTCTTTTTTTTTAAACCAGCAATGTAGACGCACTTTTTAATTTTGTGCAGGAAATGCACAGCAAGGTGCAAATGTACTATGTAGCACTATTTATTATTCTTTTTTTTTAAACCAGCAATGTAGACACACTTTTTATTTTTGTGCAAGAAATGCACCCTGGCCGCAAATGTAGTATTTAGAATATTTTTTTTTTAAACCAGCAATGTAGAAGCACTTTTTATTTTTGTGCAAGAAATGCACCGCTGGCCGCAAATGTAGTATTTAGAATATTTTT
>BLSH010509494.1:131408-142152 GCA_018402905.1 Glandirana rugosa
AGGGAGTGTCGTGGCGGTCCTTGGAGGGGACAGATTATCGTTCTAATATCATCTCATACTGGTTTAGGGAGAGGTTCCTGGCCGTGCTGTGAGGGACAGATTATCGTTCATAAATCATCTCATACTGGAGTAGGGACAGGTTCCTGGCGGTGCTGTAAGGGACAGATTAAGGTTCTAAAATTATCTCATACTGGTGTAGGGAGAGGTTCCTGCCGGTGCTGTGAGGGACAGATTAGCGTTCTAAAATCATCTCATACTGGAGTAGGAAGAGGTTCCTGGCGGTGCTGTGAGGGAAAGATTAGCATTCTAAAATCATCTCATACTGCAGTAGGGAGAAGTTACTGGCAGTGCTGTGAGGGACAGATTATCATTCTGAAATCATCTCATACTGGAGTAGGGAGAGGTTCCTGGCAGTGCTGTGAGGGACAGATTAGCATTCTAAAATCATCTCATACTGGAATAGGGAGAGGTTTCTGGCGGTGCTGTGAGGGACAGATTAGCGTTCTGAAATCATCTCATACTGGAGTAGGGAGAGGTTCTTGGCAGTGCTGTAAGGGACAGATTAAGGTTCTAAAATCATCTCATACTGGTGTAGGGAGAGGTTCCTGGCGGTGCTGTGAGGGACAGATTAGCGTTCTAAAATCATCTCATACTGGAGTAGGGAGAGGTTCCTGGCGGTGCTCTGAGGGACAGATTATCATTCTAATATCATCTCATACTGGTTTAGGGAGAGGTTCCTGGCCGTGCTGTGAGGGTCAGATTATCGTTCTTAAATCATCTCATACTGGAGTAGGGAGAGGTTCCTGGCGGTGCTGTGAGGGACAGATTAGCTTTCTAAAATCATCTCATACTGGAGTAGGGAGAGGTTCCTGGCGGTGCTGTGAGGGACAGATTATCGTTCTAAAATCATCTCATACTGGAGTAGGGAGAGGTTCCTGGCCGTGCTGTGAGGGACAGATTAACGTTCTGAAATCATCTCATACTGGAGTAGGGAGAGGTTCCTGGCAGTGCTGTAAGGGACAGATTAAAGTTCTAAAATCATCTCATACTGGTGTAGGGAGAGGTTCCTGGCGGTGCTGTGAGGGACAGATTAGCGTTCTAAAATAATCTCATACTGGAGTAGGGAGAGGTTCCTGGCGGTGCTGTGAGGGACAGATTAGCGTTCTAAAATCATCTCATACTGGAGTAGGGAGATGTTCCTGCCGGTGCTGTGAGGGACAGATTAGCGTTATAAAATCATCTCATACTGGAGTTGGGAGAGGTTCCTGGCGGTGCTGTGAGGAACAGATTATCGTTCTAAAATCATCTCATACTGGAGTAGAGAGAGGTTCCTGGCGGTGCTGTGAGGGACAGATTTGCTTTCTAAAATCATCTCATACTGGAGTAGGGAGAGGTTCCTGTCGGTGCTGTGAGGGACAGATTAGCGTTCTGAAATCATCTCATACTGGAGTAGGGAGAGGTTCCTGACAGTGCTGTGAGGGATAGATTAGTGTTCTAAAATCATCTCATACTGGAGTAGGGAGAGGTTCCTGGCGGTGCTGTGAGGGACAGATTAGCGTTCTAAAATCATCTCATACTGGAGTAGGGAGAGGTTCCTGGCGGTGCTGTGAGGGACAGATTATCGTTCTAAAATCATCTCATACTGGAGTAGGGAGAGGTTCCTGGCCGTGCTGTGAGGGACAGATTAGCGTTCTGAAATCATCTCATACTGGAGTAGGGAGAGGTTCCTGGCAGTGCTGTAAGGGACAGATTAAGGTTCTAAAATCATCTCATAGTGGTGTAGGGAGAGGTTCCTGGCGGTGCTGTGAGGGACAGATTAGCGTTCTAAAACCATCTCATACTGGAGTAGGGAGAGGTTCCTGGCCGTGCTGTGAGGGACAGATTAGCGTTCTGAAATCATCTCATACTGGAGTAGGGAGAGGTTACTGGCAGTGCTGTGAGGGACAGATTATCATTCTGAAATCATCTCATACTGGAGTAGGGAGAGGTTCCTGGCGGTGCTGTGAGGGATAGATTAGCGTTCTAAAATCATCTCATACTGGAGTAGGGAGAGGTTCCTGGCAGTGCTGTGAGGGACAGATTAGCGTTCTAAAATCATCTCAAACTGGAGTAGGGAGAGGTTCCTGGCACTCCTGTGAGGGGCAGTTTATCGTTCTAAAATCATCTCATACTGGAGTAGGGAGAGGTTCCTGGTGGTGCTGTGAGGGAACGATCATCATTCTAAAATCATCTCATACTGGAGTAGGGAGAGGTTCCTGGCGCTGCTGTGAGGGACAGATTAGCCTTCTAAAATCATCTCATAGTGGAGCAGGGAGAGGTTCCTTGCGGTGCTGCGAGGGACCGATTAGCGTTCTAAAATCATCTCATACTGGAGTAGGGAGAGGTTCCTGGCGGTGCTGTGAGGGGCAGATTATCGCTCTAAAATCATCTCATACTGGTGTATGGAGAGGTTCCTGGTGCTGGTGTGAGCGGTGCTTTTCTTGCACAAAAATAAAAAGTGCGTCTACATTGCTGGTTTAAAAAAAAAAAAGAATAATAATTTATTATTCTTTTTTTTATTATTAATAAATAGTGCTGCATAGTACATTTGCACCTTGCTGTGCATTTCTTGCACAAAATTAAAAAGTGCTGGTTTAACAAATAATTGAAATTTGTGCTAAATAGTACATTTGCGTTCAGAATAAGGAGGGCGTCAAATAAGGGATGTGGTCGTGGTGCTGCTTGTGCTGCTGGTGTTGGTGAAGCTCCTGTTGCAAGGAGAGGACATGGTCGATCTGTGCCAGCTACAAGCACAAGTGAAACACCTTCCTCAGGTGCGAGTAGCCGACAGAACCTTCAATGTTATATGGTAGGCCCGAAAGGCGCTCAACGAATGGCGAGGCCAGAATAAGTTCAGGCGCTAGTAGATTGGGTGGCTGACAATGCCTCCAGTTCCTTCACATTGTCTCCCACCCGGTCTCTTGCTGAAATCTCAGTGTTGGCACCTGAACCCAATGGCCATCTGTCTTTCACCTCAGCCCCTTGTAAATCAGCCAAGCAGTCTGAGCCCCAAGTCATGCAGCAGTCTCTTATGCTTTTTTATGACTCTGCTGGTGTGCTTTCCGTGGGCCATCCACATAGCCCTGCCCCAGAAGTGGAAGACATTGAGTGCACCGATGCCCAACCTCTTCTGTTTCAGGATGAGGACATGGAAACACCACCGCAGCTCGTCTCTGATGATGACAAAACACAGGTGCCAACTGCTGAGGCTTGCCACAGTGTGCAGACTGACAAGGGGGGCAGTGGTGAAGAGTGGGTGGAAGATGATGTGGAGGATGATGAGGTCCTAGACCCCACATGGAATGAAGGTCATGCGAGTGAGGTGTGCAGTTTGGAGGAAGAGGTGGTGGTCGCACAGAGGCACCAGCACAGCAAAAGCAACCATCCTCTAGACAGCTGCTGTCTACCCACTGCACCCAGGGACCTAGCACACCAAAGGCAGCTCAAAGGAGTTCCTCAGCGTGTCAGTTCTTCAGACAATATGCTGACAACAAGACACGAGTAGTTTGCACGCTGTGCAATCAGAGCCTGAAACGAGGCATAAATGTTCTAAACCTGAGGACAACTTGCATGACCAGGCATCTACATTCAAAGCATGAGCTGCAGTGGAATAAGCACCTCAAAATCCAAGAAAGGTCTTGGGCTCCTCTTGCTTCCTCTTCTGCTGCTGCCTTGGCCTCTTCCTCCACCTCTACAGTGCTAGTGTCATCTGCCACCCAGCAAACAGACGATGTGACAGCAACGCCACCATGTCCGCCACCGTCCCCAAGCATTTTCACACCATGGAAGCTTACAGCTGTCCATCTCCCAAACACTGGAGAGAATGAGGAAGTACCCCCCTACCCACTCGCGATCCCTGGCCCTGAATGCCAGCATTTCAAAATTCCTGGACTTTGAAATGCTGTCATTCCGTCCAGTGGACACAGACAGTTTTAAAAACCTGATGGCGTTGGCTGTCCCACAGTACGTGGTTCCTAGCCGCCACTACTTTTCCAGGCAAGCCATCCCTTCCCTGCACAAACAAGTCGGGACAAGATCAAGTGTGCACTGCGCAACGCCATCTGTGGCAAGGTCCACATAACCACTGATACGTGGACCAATAAGCACGGGCAGGGACCCTATATCTCGCTAACTGCACACTGGGCAAATGTAGAGGCGGGTGGGCCTGATACAGATAGCAGTTTGGCGCATGTCCTTCCGCCACCGAGGATTGCAGGGCATTTCTCTTTGCCTCCTGTTGCCTCATCCTCCTACTCCGCTTCCTCCTCCTCTACCACCTCCTCATCCAGTCAGCGTAACACCTTCACCACCAACTTCAGCACATCCAGGGGGAAACGACAGCAGGCTGTTTTAAAACTGATATGTCTGGGGGATAAACCCCACACTGCACAGCAACTGTGGACGGGCATTGAACAACAGACCGATGAGTGGTTGTTGCCACTGTGCCTCAAGCCTGGCCTGGTGGTGTGCGATAATGGGCGAAATCTCGTAGCAGCTCTGGGCCTAGCCGGTTTGATGCACATTCCTTGCCTGGCGCATGTGCTGAAAAAACTACCCGGATATGTCAGAGCTGCTGCAGAAAGTGCGGGCCGTCTGTGCTCGCTTTTGGCATTCTCACCCTGCTGCTGCTCGCCTGTCTGCGCTGCAGCAGAACTTCAGCCTTCCCGCTCACCGCCTCCTATGCAACATGCCCACAAGGTGGAACTCCACCTTGCACGTGCTGGCGAGATTGTGCGATCAGCCGCAGGCAATAGTGGATTTTCAGATGCAGCACTCACTGGTCAGTCGCTCTGCGGAATAGCACCACTTCACCACCAATGAGTGGGCCTCCATGCGAGACCTGTGTACCATATTGCGGCGTTTTGAGTACTCCATCAACATGGCCAGTGCCGATGGCGCTGTTCTCAGCATTACTATCCCACTTCTATGTCTCCTTGAAAAAACACTTTGGGCGATGATAGAAGAGGATGTTTCACATGAGGAGGAGGAAGAGGGGTAATTTCCACGGTTATCAGGCCAGTCATTCACAAGTGGCTCGGAGGGTGGGTTCCTGCATCATCATAGTCCAGGTAAAACATTTTCAAGCCAGGGCACAGTTCTGGAGGATAAGGAGGACAAGGATGATGATGAGGAGGAGGAACCGTGTTCACAGAAGGGTGGCACCCAACGCAGCTCCTGGGCATCACTGGAGCGTGGCTGGGGTCATACGGAGGACACAGATGATACACCTCCCACAGAGGACAGCTTCTTTGCCTCTGGGCAGCCTGGCACACATGAGCGACTACATGCTGCATTGCCTGCTCAACGACAGCCTAGTTGCCCACATTGTAACTTGTGCTGATTACTGGGTGGTCACCTTGCTGGATCCCTGTTACAAGGACAACGTGCCGTCCTTAATTCCCTCACTGGAGCATGATCGGAAGATGCGCGACTACCAGCGCTACTAAGGGCATTCCCAAATGACACCGGGGGCTTAGTGGAAGCACAAGGCGAAGGCAGAGGAGGAGGAAAAGGTCACCAACGCAGCTGTGGAACCGCCAGAACCTCAGAAGGCAGGGTTAGCATGGCCGAAATTTGGAAAAGCTTTGTCAGCAGCACGCCACAACAAACAGCACCACCAGCTGAAAGGCAACGTCTTAGCAGGAGGCAGCATTTCAGCAACATGGTGGAACAGTAGGTGTGCACACGCCTACACGTACTGACTGATGGGTTTACCCCATTCAACTTCTGGGTCTCCAAATTGGGCACATGACCTTAGCTTGCCCTTTATGCCTTGGAGGTGCTGGCCTGCCCTGCAGCCAGTGTATTGTCTGAACGTGTGTTTAGCACAGCAGGGGGCATTATCACAGACAAGCGCAGCCGTCTGTTCACAGCCAAAGTGGACAAGCTAACGTTTATTAAAATGAACCAGGCATGGATCCCACAAGACTTGTCTGTACCTTGTGCAGAATAGACAATTAGAACGGCCTCACGCAGCCATTGGTATACTTTTTTTTTTTTAATATGTCTCAATATTTTGGGGGCTACCCCAATTAGAAAAAAAAACAAACAAACAAAAAACAGTGTTGGCTACCTCCTCCTCCTCCACTCCCACTTCCACCTACACCGCCACGGTCACCGCCTCCTCAACCTCTAGGCTCCTACTCCACATCCAGCTCCTCCTCCATTTTTTATTTTTTTATGTGATTTTAAGTTATTTCCCTATCCACATTTGTTTGCAGGGCACTTGTCCTAATCTTACCCCCATTTGGTTCCTTTTGAAGCCCTCTAGCCCTTTCCAGGACTTTTTTAGAGCCATTTTTGTGCCCAAAAGTTCGGGTCACCATTGATTTCAATGGGGTTCGGGGTCCGGGGTCAAGTTCGGGTCAAGTTCGGGGCCGAACTCAGATTTTTTCGCGAAGTTTGACCGAACCCGCCGAACCCGAACATCCAGGTGTCTGCTCAACTCTATTCACCAGTTTAACTCGATCAGAGCTTGTGGAGGCAGAAAAATAGAGGAAATTAGGGAATATTTACTAAACTGGTGTACACAAAATCTGGTGCAACTGTGCAAAGTCACCAATTAGCTTATATTTTTAATTGTCAAATCTTAATTGAATAAATTGAATTTAGAAGCAGAATGGTTACAAAGCACAGCTGCACCAGATTCGGTGTGCACCAGCTTTATGTATGTTACACCAGCCTTTTTGAACCAGGATGCCTTGAGGTTTCTTCAGGGGTGCCTTGGCAAAATGCCTAAAAATGGCCAAAAATGTATAAAACCCAGTAGTTGGACCAAACCTGCCATTTAGTTACACAAATACACAGGTTTTTATTGTGCACCATTTCAACTTTCCAGCTATTGCCATCCTAACAACCAATATTGATAAGAAGGGTGTTGACCGCCTGCACAGCTTCATTGATTGACCCTCCCCTGCTCCTCTCCATCAACACTGGGGTCACATTAGCTAAGTGATGGAGAGAAGCTGAGGGAGAAGAGAAACAAGTGTATTTGCTTTGTTAAAAAAAAAAAAAGGGGCAGACTCAATGGACTACTCAGTCTTTTTCTGCCGTCACTTTTCTATGTTTCTATGTTTCTTTGAAAGAATGAATTACCTCTAATGTTGGGTGTCCGTATGTGTCGATGCTGCTGCATTATGTAAAACTATTAGAATTGTTTTACATTTCAGAATGGGGTGCCTTGAGACTGCCCATAATTTTAAAGGGTGCCTTGACTGAAAAAGGTTGAGAAACACTGTGTTACACAATGTGTTACACTTGACCATAACCACTTGCTGACTAATATATATATATATATATATATATAACACCCAAAAGTTCGGTATGGACCCAAACTTTACAGTCCGGGTTCGCTGAACAATACTTATGGGCACTCCAGGTATGTTACAGTTCTGGAATATGACAGCCAAGAGGATAATGGGTTCCAGGTCGATTCACATTTGATTCTTCTCAAATTTTTGGCAGTCAATTTGCGTCTTATTTTCTCAACACATTTCTTGCAACCCTATTGACTATTTTAAACAAAACGTTTGATGGTTCTGCGATCAGGTCCCAATATCTTAGCAATTTCAAAAGTGCTGCATCCTTGTGAAAGTTTTTTTTTTTAATTTTTGACTTTTGAGAGTCAGTTAAATCTCTTTTTTGGCCCATTTTGCCTGAGGAAAAGAAGCTGCCTAATAATTATGTACACCTTGATATAGGTTGTTGATCTCCAGAGGCCACACCCTCCTTTATTATACAAATACACATAACCAGCTACACTTAAATCCAACACGCATTCAAGTTTATACAGCTTGAAGCTGGACAATATGCATAAATGATGATTTGGTCAAAATACTCACTTGCCTAATAATTGTGTACACAGTGTATAATTAATAATATTTTTTGGAGAATATATAAAATATAATAAAATATATATTATATATGTGCACGGCCATATAAATGAAGAGATTATGGATGCATACTAGCTAAAGAAAAACAATTAGAGACACCTTATGTGAAATGAGGTGAACTACAAGATGGTATGGATTTCCAATTTCTCTTTGAGCCCCTTTTTGGATTTTGAAAATTCAAAAAAGTTTCTTGCAAACAAAGTTTTTTTAAATTCAGAAATTTGTGGTCTCTGGAGTTCAATTTGAACCTCTACAAATGTACAAGCTTGGTTACAAACTTCTTAGTCAATAAATGGGAGTGCGTTCTTCCCAACATAACAGCAAACAACCGAGTGTCAGGTGGCTGGGCGCAAAGAACAGGCTGGCAGGACAGAGTTCACTGTTTGTGCTGCTTACCTTGGGTGCACTTAAACTAGAAAAATCTTCTTTTCTTTTTTTTTTCATTTCTCTTACCTTGTGATTGGGTTTTCAGGTTGTTCAGATGAATATGGATTTTCCTCTATTTATTAACATTCATTCAGTTTGCAAAGTGAACATTCTTTTTGCTTCTAATAATCATAAGAAATATGAACACTAAAAGCTATTGTATTTTTTTTTAATTATTCATGCATAAAACTGTCTATACTAAAACTGGCTTCTAATATCTCTAAAGAATGAAATACAAATGCCTGTGGGTTTATATGTTCTTGTTGTTCTTTATAAATAGATTAGCTTAGTGCAGGTTAGGACATTCATTATTAAATTACATTGTTTCATGCTGCTTGTTGGTGACTTGTTAGAAATGCAGTTTTTTTATTTTTTAACATTTTTATTGTGTGACCATTGTGCAACCAGTTCAATAGTAATCGCATATTACTTAAAAATAATAAGGTACTATCCAGTCTAAAGTTCAGATTGGTTGCTTGTGATCAGTTAAATAATTGTTTTTGCGTTGACAGTCTGTAGCCTTATTTGTTCTTTTAGGGTCCTGAGACATGTATCATTGCTGCTATTATGCAATTAACTACATAACAACAAAAGCATTAGCTGTGACAAGTGATGCTCCCAGGGTCAAAACAATCGCAATGTATTCCTTCATTTTTTTGGAAAAATAAAGTAACGCATAACTCTTGTGTCTTTTATAGTAATATCAGTTATGTTTAGATTTCAGCATAGGTCAGTTGACTTGATTTTTTTCTTTATTATTTGGTTCTTAAAATGATTTGTTTTATATACAGTGTTATTACTGTCTGTTATTTTATTACATCTAGTTAATAAACATGCAAATTTGATTTCACTGACACCACAAAAAGAACAAATGCACCCAAATACACAGTACAGCATATGATAGACTGAAGCAAGGAAGATCTGCACTGCACCCACTACTTGGCTGTGCAAAAAATATAGGCCGGCTGCAGACCTCTGCAGTGTTTTACCACATGCACATTAACATGCATTGTGATAAGGCAGGCTATTCATTTTGAATAAGTTACCAACGCACCACAACAGACAGAGCATTTACCATACTTTTAACCTTTTTTACAGGTCATCACAACTCGCAGATGGTTCACATCTGTGCTTTGTAGTGCAATAAAAGACAGGCCCATTGTGGTGTGTTGCGAATATGCATTGGGGTGCTATTCAGAATGAAAGGCACTGCGAAAAGCTGTGCTGCATGCTATGGGTTACCATATATTGCATAACATAATGTCAATCTAGCCAAATAGAAAACCAAAAGAAAAACCACCCCAAAGCACCATAAACACCATAAGCCATAAACACAGCTACTTACAACATGACCTATTGCATTGCCCTAGGTAAGACATATAGAAGACACAAAGAACCCTCAGGATGGGATTTTTGGAGACACAAAGCAAGCAGTACATTTATAAAATAGACATTTTATTTATACACAAATATTTCAATATTTAAAAGGAAGAATAAAAAACATCATGGACAGTTATAAGTTCATAGTAAACAAAAGCATGTATGATATACAGCACTTTGGACCTAATTATGCATAAGACCTAATGCATTTCGATGCTGATCACCTTCATCAGAGGTATTGACTTGTACATAATAAAACGGTCTGATTCTGGAAAATACAAATGAGAAATGTGAGATTTTAAACTGCTTAAAAAACTGGTAATCTTAAACTTAGTATATAGTGTTTAGGCTGCCACCTCACATACCAGAGAGGAAATGTCCAAATAGCAGAGTGTTATTAAAAACTAATTTTGAGATACAATGCGCGCTGTACCACAAAAGACCGCAAGTTCCGTGGCCGTGCCGCACCATGTCCTCCACAAGAGCTCCCGGTATCACCCTATGGGGGGAGGGGGGTGGGACACAGGCACATATGACCTAGACGCAAAAATATAGTGTCAACATATACACTGTATGCAGAATTATTAGGCAAATGAGTATTTTGACCACATCATCCTCTTTATGCATGTTGTCTTACTCCAAGCTGTATAGGCTCGAAAGCCTACTACCAATTAAGCATATTAGGTGATGTGCATCTCAGTAATGAGAAGGGGTGTGGTTTAATGACATCAACACCCTATATCAGGTGTGCATAATTATTAGGCAACTTCCTTTCCTTTGGCAAAATGGGTCAAAAGAAGGACTTGACAGGCTCCGAAAAGTCAAAAATAGTGAGATATCTTGCAGAGGGATGCAGCACTCTTAAAATTGCCAAGCTTCTGAAGCGTGATCATCGAACAATCAAGCGTTTCATTCAAAATGGCCAACAGGGTCGCAAGAAGCGTGTGGAAAAACCAAGGCGCAAAATAACTGCCCGTGAACTGAGAAAAGTCAAGCGTACAGCTGCC
>BLSH010509513.1:7118-29278 GCA_018402905.1 Glandirana rugosa
CCCCCCCCCCCTCTCAGAACAAATCTTTGTCGTCGCCCCCCCCCCCCCCCGTCCCAGCTCAAATCCAAACCCAATTCCCCCTCCTAGTACAAATCTCCCTCACCCCAAAAAAATCATCTGCCGAGCACCCATCCTCATCCCGAGGAGAGAGAGAATGAGGGGGAGAGGGACCAGGAGGGAGAGAGAAGGAGGGGGAGAGAGAGAATGAGGGGGAGAGAGAATGAGGGGGAGAGAGAGAATGAGGGGGAGAGAGAGAACGAGGGGGAGAGAGAGAACGAGGGGGAGAGAGAGAGAACGAGGGGGGAGAGAGAATGAGAGAGGGAGAGAATGAGGGGGAGAGAAAGTGAGGGTGAGAATCAAAAAAAGCATGAGAGAGAGAGAATGAGAGACAAAATGAGGGGGAGGATGAGGGAGAAAGATAGAATGAAGCAGAGAAGAAAGCATGAGAGAGACACAGAGAACAAGAGACAGAATGAGATAGAAAATGAGAGTGGGGGAATGAGGGAGAGAGATCCGGGTACTGAACACTCTGTGCATTACACACCCTTGACCCTGCACTCTATTATGTATCCTAAACCCAACACTGACTGAAAAACTCTGTGCATTATACATTCCTTTCCCCTACATTCTGTACATTACACACTCCTGTCCCCTGCATTCTGTACATTACACACTCCTTATCCCCTACATTCTGTACATTACACACTCCTGTCCCCTGCATTCTGTACATTACACACTCCTGTCCCCTGCATTCTGTACATTATACACTCCTGTCCCCTGCATTCTGTGCATTACACACTCCTGCCCCCTGTATTCTGTGCATTACACACTCCTGCCCCCTGCATTCTGTGCATTACACACTCCTGTCCCCTGTATTCTGTACATTACACACCCCTGTCCCCTGCATTCTGTGCATTACACACTCCTGCCCCCTACATTCTGTACATTACACACTCCTGTCCCCTGCATTCTGTACATTATACACTCCTGTCCCCTGCATTCTGTGCATTACACACTCCTGCCCCTTGTATTCTGTGCATTACACACTCCTGCCCCCTGCATTCTGTGCATTACACACTCCTGTCCCCTGTATTCTGTACATTACACACCCCTGTCCCCTGTATTCTGTACATTACACACTCCTGTCCCCTGCATTCTGTACATTACACACTCCTGTCCCCTGCATTCTGTACATTACATACTCCTGTCCCCTGCATTCTATACATTACACACTCCTGCCCCCTACATTCTGTACATTACACACTCCTGTCCCCTGCATTCTGTGCACTACACACTCTTGTCCTGTGCATTCTGTACATTACACACTCCTGTCCCCTGCATTCTGTGCATTACACACTTCTGTCCCCTGCATTCTGTGCATCACACACTCATGTCCCCTGCATTCTGTACATTACACACTTCTGTTCCCTGCATTCTGTACATTACACACTCCTGTCCCCTGCATTCTGTGCATTACACACTCCTGTCCCCTGCATTCTGTACATTACACACTCCTGTCCTCTGCATTCTGTGCATCACACACTCCTGTCCCCTGCATTCTGTGCATTACACACTCCTGTCCCCCTGCATCCTGTGCATTACACACTCCTGTCCCCTGCATTCTGTACATTACACACTCCTGTCCCCTGCATTCTGTGCATCACACACTCCTGTCCCCTGCATTCTGTGCATTACACACTCCTGTCCCCTGCATTCTGTACATTACACACTCCTTTCCCCTGCATTCTGTACATTCTGTGAAAACATGGCACGCTGTCGGGAACTGGTCAATAAAGTGATGGTAATCATTGTTGATATAGTAATGGGGGTATAAAAATTTGTACATGCATACAAACTAAATTCCATTTCATATATATGTGGTTGTAAACATTCCAAACCTACTGAAGGATATAAACATAGTTGTGTAAGTAGTAACCATCATACATACATAGTAGTGTGCATATGCAAGTACATATGAATACAGGCTCAGTAGCATTTCACATGGTGCCTATAGGTAAGCATCTAAGGCCTTCCATCCCAGTGACCAGTGAGAGAGATTCAAGCAAGTGTGTAGTACCAATCAGAATATGTATTGGAGAAAAAAAAGGGGGAATAAAATACAATCATCCTGGGTATGACCGACGCGTTTTGTGCTATGCACCACTCTTCAGGGGCAAATGCGTCAACATAGTCTAAAAAGAAAAAAAAAACGTACATCCTAATTCTCAACTTGAAAAGTGTACATTGTTAACAAAAAAGCGGAGAGGAGTGTCCAATCCGATGCTAACCTATATAATGTGCAGTATATTGTATATAGTACAGGAGTGTGTAATGCATCCTGGGTATGCCCGACGCGTTTCGTGGTATGCACCACTCTTCCGGGGCGAATGCGTCAACATTTCTTTTTTTTTTTTTTGATGGAGGGAAGAGGGAGGTCTCGCGGAGGCTGCCTCTGAGTCGCCAGCTTCTACACTGAGCCACTCCCAGCCCACAATGAAAACAAGCAGGATGGGCTGCCTAAATCTTCCTACCCTAAAGCCCCTTTCACACTGAGGCGCTTCTAAACTGCCAGTAAAAACACTGAGCGCTTTTGAGGCGCTATTGAAGAGCTTTCCATTAATTTCAATGGAGAGGGGCGTTTTTTCACTGCCCTGCTCCCAGTGAGAAAGCATTCATTGATTTTAATAGAAATAGGTTTTCCTGAGCTTTTTTTTTAGCGTGAAAGCACCTGAAAAGCGCCTTGGTGTGAAAGGGGTCTAAACATAACAGTGTAAATTTGCTGTCCCCTCAAAATAACTCAGCAATTTCCCATGACCGTCATCTCAATTATGGGGCAATAATGCGGAATTAATACTGCAGTGCCACATTATTGTCACTAGATGGAGCCAATGATCATAGGAAATCACTGACATAAAATATGACCAATCCTGGTCACGGCTGGGGGAATGCGCGTCACATTCATTCCACAAAGTTTTTAGAACCAGACCTGTAAGTGTTTGTGAAATCTTCCACCACAAAATGCACTCAGCCAATGAGAGGTAAGGACTCCATTTTTATTTTAAAAGGCCTAGAGGACCGCCTATGAAGTGGCGGGGTTAACACGTTTCGTCCTGGAAGACGACTTGAGAAAACAGACCTCTTGCAAGAGTTTTCACCACAAAATGCACTCAGCCAATGAGAGGTAAGGACTCCATTTTTATTTTTCTCCTGCTATCAATGGCCAACACGGTACAACACTTCACCCATGTCTTTAGTGATCTCTGATCTCCTTATGAACTGTTTCTTCCATGATGAAGATCAGCCATGGAGTATATCTAAGGTGTATATCAGGGTGTGCTTCTTCCCCACATGTCCAGCAACATTCATATACAAGACATTTCCCGCACTCACTAATACACCTCCAGGGTTGTGTGGGTCCCCTGATGTAGAGGAAGACAGGACTTCAGTGAGGAACATTTCCCTCACTCAGGACAGGAATACAGCTTCTTCTTTGTGTGCAATCTCTGATGTGAGGTAAGAGCGGACTTCACTGTAAAACATTTCCCACACTCAGGACAGGAAAACGGCTTCTCCCCCGTGTGCAATCTTTGATGTGATAAAAGAGTGGACTTCTGTGAAAAAGATTTCCCGCACTCAGGACAGGAATACGGCTTCTCCCCCGTGTGCAATATCTGATGTTTGTAAAGACCCGACCTCTGTGAAAAACATTTCCCGCACTGAGGACAGGAATACGGCTTCTCTCCTGTGTGAGATCTCTGATGGATATAAAAACTGGACTTATCTAAAAAACATTTCCCGCACTCAGAACAGGAATATGGCTTAACTTCCATGTGAGATCTCTGGTGTTTATTAAAACTGTAATTCTCTGAGAAACATTTCCCGCACTCAGGACAACAATACGGCTTTTCCCCTGTGTGAGACCTTTGATGTGTGACAAGTTGTGAATTTTGTACAAAACATTTCCCGCACTCAGTACAGGAATACGGCTTTTCTTCAGTATGCAATCTCTGATGTCTATAAAGGTTGCACTTTTGTGAAAAACATTGCCCGCACTGAGGACAGGAAAATGGCTTCTCTCCCGTGTGAGACCTTTGATGTGTGACAAGTCCTGATTTTTGTACATAACCTTTCCCGCACTCAGAACAAGAATATGACTTCTCTGCTGTGTGAAATTTCTGGTGTTTATAAAAACTGTACTTATCTGAAAAACATTTCCCGCACTGAGGACAACAAAACGGCTTTTCGCCCGTGTGAGATCTCCGATGTGTGACAAGTTCTGAATTTTTTACAAAACATTTTCCGCACTCACTACAGGAATGCGGCTTTACTCCCGTATGCAATTTCTTATGTGTGTAAAGATTGGCCTTCCTTGAAAAACATTTCCCGCACTCAGAACAGGAAAATGGCTTCTCCCCTGTGTGAGACCTCTGATGTTCGACAAGTTGTGTTTTTTGTGCAAAACATATCCCGCACTCAGTACATAAATATGGCTTCTCACCTGTGTGCAATATTTGATGTCTGTTAAGATGGGACTTCCGTGAAAAACATTTCCCGCACTCAGGACAGGAATATGGCTTCTCGCCTGTGTGCAATCTCATATGTGTGTTAAGATGGTACTTCTCTGAAAAACATTTCCCACACTCAGGACAGGAATGCGGCTTCTCCCCCATGTGTACTCTCTGGTGTCTAGAAAATTTGAACTTCTCTAAAAAACATTTCTCGCACTCAGGGCAGGAATATGGCTTCTCAGCTGAGAGAGTTATTTTATGCACATTAAGATCGTACTTAGAATGGAAACGCTTCCCATCCTCAGGACAGGGAAATCTCTTATGTGTTGGAAGGACGGCACCTTCCCTCACATTCTGAGGTTCCTCAGGAAAAAAGGAATTCAATGGTCCAACCACAATGTGGGGCACCGCAATATACAAGATGGTGGGGTTTTCTGAATGCTGTGTGATGTCCTCATCTTCTACTTTACAGTCTGGAGACAAAGTGAGACGATCCTCTGAGGTTTTCCTCATCTCCCGTCCATCTACTAAAATAGAAATACAAAGATTATTACTAGACATCAGCTGATTGGTTCCCCTGAACCAGGACTCAGCCCACATCAGGCAGCTTTGTCTCTGAGGATCTTACAATTCCCCCCTCAAGGTAACGAGTAAATGGCTCCTCTGATCTCCTACCAGTTCATTTCTTTATTCATGGACCTTAGTCAGAGAGTGAGGAAACAACGAGAACTGTCTTTTATAGGAGAGACAGTGATGAGGGGATTATAGGACGAGTGTCCCCACCCCCTCTATCACTCATTGCCATCTTCCCAACACAGGAAGTCCTGCACTTCCTTATTTAGTCCATGATTTGGTCATGAATAACAGCGGGGCTGAGCCCCACCAGAGGTCAGAGTGTGAGGATGGGGGGAGAACAACCAAGATGAAGACTGGACTGATCCTGAAGACCACCATCATTGGGTTACTGACTCCTCCCTCATTATCTCTTCCTGTTTAAGGTTCCAAAGTTGGAGGAAGTTATCACATTATTATAACCATGTGTGAGATCTCTGATGTTGGGAAAGTTGGGACTTTACTGAAAAACATTTCCCGCACTCAGGGCAGGAATACGGCTTTTCGTCTGTGTGGTATCTTTTATGGACATTAAGACTGAATTTAGTACGGAAAAACATCCCACACTCAGCACAGGAAAACCTCTTATTTGTTGGAAGGGTGGCACCGTCCCTCACAGTCTGAGGTTCCCCAGGATAAGAGAAATACGATGGTCCGGCACCGTCCCTCACAGTCTGAGGTTGCTCAGGATAAGAGGAATATGATGGACCGGCACCGTCCCTCACAGTCTGAGGTTCCTCAGGATAAGAGGAATACGATGGTCCGGCACCGTCCCTCACAGTCTGGGGTTCCTCGGGATAAGAGGAATACGATGGTCCGGCACCGTCCCTCACAATCTGAGGTTCCTTGGGATAAGAGGAATACGATGGTCCGGCACCGTCCCTCACAGTCTGAGGTTCCTCGGGATAAGAGGAATACGATGGTCCGGCACCATCCCTCACAATCTGAGGTTCCTTGGGATAAGAGGAATACGATGGTCCGGCACCGTCCCTCACAGTCTGAGGTTCCTCGGGATAAGAGGAATACGATGGTCCGGCACCGTCCCTCACAGTTTGAGGTTCCTCGGGATAAGAGGAATACGATGGTCCGGCACCGTCCCTCACAGTCTAAGGTTCCTCAGGATAAGAGGAATACGATGGTCCGGCACTGTCCCTCACAGTCTAAGGTTCCTCAGGATAAGAGGAATACGATGGTCCGGCACTGTCCCTCACAGTCTAAGGTTCCTCATGGTTCGAGAAATACGATGGTCCAACCACAATGTGGGGCACCGCAATATACAAGATATTGGGGTTTTCTGAATGTTTTCTGAGTGTGATGTCCTCATCTTCTACTTTACAGTCTGGAGACAAAGTGAGACGATCCTCTGAGGTTTTCCTCATCTCACGTCCATCTACTAAAATAGCAATACAAAGATTATTACTAGACATCAGCTGATTGGTTCCCTTAAACCAGGACTCCGCCCACATCAGGCAGCTTTGTCTCTGAGGATCTTACAATTCCCCCCTCAAGGTAATGAGTAAATGGCTCCTCTGCTCTCCTACCAGCTCCAGTACCTGCCCTACTCTGGACCAATCAGTGAGCAGTATGGGTGGAGGAATGGATTTAGTGTTAATGACCCACCTGTGCTGATCTCTGTAGGAGTGTCCTCCTCTATAAATGTCCCCGTTATTCCATCCTCCTCCATAGACTGCTGATCATCCCTCACATACCTCTCTTCTTCTTCTGATTTAACCTCAAATTCTATATCGATTGGATCTCCACTCTAAACCAAGACAATGAGAGAGAAGATCATCTGTAAGATAGAAGCTTTATTATTGTGACATCATATAGAAAAAAAACACATCATCTCCACAAGTCAATGTTCTAAATGTTCCGATCCACCAACCTTGTAACAGTGAGGGATGGTGTGACCTTCCTGTGAGGAATCCCGGGAATACAGAGGACGGGGACATCTCTCTGCTGGGTTCCTGGTATTAGGTGGCTCCATCATATCCTTGTGTCCTTCTGAAAACTCCTCCATCACTCCATACTCCTCATCCTCCTCTTTATACTCTTCTTTAACAATAATATTATAATCAGCAAGGTTTCCACTCTGAATATATAACAAAACATTAATTGTAACAAATACGTTTGTGTATAAATCACAACCACCAATAATTGTTCCTCATCTACCTGATGATGGTGAGGGATGGGGTGACCTCCCTGTGTGGAATCCCGGGAATACAGAGGACGGGGATCTCTCTCTGGTGGGTTTCTGTAGCTGGATGACTCCACCATGGTGTCCTGGTACAGATCTTTGTGTTCTTTTGGAATCTCTGACTCCTCCATCACCCCATCCTCATCATCCTCCTCTTTTATCTCTTCTTTAACCTCAACTTTAGGATCTCTCAGGTTTCCACTCTGAATATAGAATAAAAATGACATCAATGGTAACAATGCAGATAATGTACAGATCCTAATGATACTATCAGTGATTGTTCCTCAGCTACCTGATGATGGTGAGGGATGGGGTGACCTTCCTGTGTGGAATCCCGGGAATACAGAGGAAGGGGACATCTCTCTGGTGGGTTCCCATTACTGGATCCATCTGTAGGAAACACACACACCGACTGAATACATTGTTTCTATGTGTTTATCAGATGATGGGGGGTCTAGGTGGAGCCTCTGTACTGCTCTCTCCTTTACAATAAAGTCTCCTCTTACCCGGGGATGTGAGGGGCGGCTGATTGTCCATCATGAGGTCCTTCCCAGCACCGCTCACTTCTGTCAGAAGCTCGATGATCTCTCTGGTGACTTCTAGAATCTTCTTTTTATTTCTCTATTCTATCAGGTAGGGAGGTGGATGCAATGTGATGGTCATGCGATCTCCAGACTTCACAGGAGGAAAACTCTAGATTTAAACAGAAATAGTAAAATCAAATAACATTCCCAGAATCCCCCTCACCTCACTGGTCAGGTCTCCATTTTACTCTGATTGGTGGGACATTGGGAGGAGAAACTGTGAGGGGAGCTGTGTGAGGTTTTTGTAAACAGAGTCATTTCTCCTGGGTGCGTCCCTCCTCTCCTAAACTGGAAGATTAACTTTGGGCTTTGCCAGGACACATCATATTCCTGTGATCTCCGTGTACTCCGGAGACTTTTAGGATGAATATCTGAGACTGGGATCATTACGGAGAAAAAAAATTTCCAGTCATTTACTACAAATTCCATTTTTCCATATTTCTTCCTAGTTGAATCTTATAAAATAAAGACATACAGTACATATTCCAATCCTCCCTAAATAAGCCCCCCCCCCCCCTTACTAATAAAAGTAGTATAATCTGTTTGTCAACAGTGTTGAACTCTTGCTCCTCACTCCAGCATCCTGGTTTTGGCTTTGATGCAATCTCCCTATCTGTCTGTCTGTCCACCTGCAAGGTGATTGATGTGGTCAGTCTCTGGGTGGAGACCAAACCTGATTTAAGCCAGCCAAGCATGCAGTCTCATGCCTGTGATATTGCATTTGTAACACATGCTCCAAGCTCATAAATCATACTCCCATATTACCTCCCTCACTCTTTTGCTTCTCCTAACCTCTGGAGATTAAACCCCAAACCCTGGGCCCCCCATCGTTTAACTGTGCCCAACGCTGCCTTCTGGCAGTACTCCACACAATTTAGTTTCTATTCCTCTTCTTCCCAAAACCATCCTCCCTTTCTCTTGTGCCCTTTGGAATGCCTGCTCTTTCTGTAACAAACTCACTTCTGTCCCTGACCTCTATCACTAACTACTTGCTGTTACTGAAACCTGGCTTCATGAATCTGACCCTGCTTCTCCTGCTTCATATGATGGCCTTCTCTGGACTCACTCTCCAAAACCCTGTGTACAGAAGGGAGGCGGAGTGGGAATCCTTTTGGCACATTGTATTCATCTATTTTCTCCAGTTTCTGTAAGAAGTGCTGTGCTATCGGCCTCCTGGACTTGTGTCAACATTTCTTAATGATTTCTCTACCTGCCTACCCTTCTTTCTCTCTTCTGAAATTCCCACAACTGTTCTCTGTGACTTCAACATCCCTGTTAATACTGACACTCCTGCTACTTCTAAACTTCTCAGTCTAACCTCCTCTTTTGACCTGAAGCAATGGATACATGCTTCTACTCACTCGGATGGCAACACCCTCCTACCTATGCACTCCTCTCCCTCTCTCTGATCACTACCTTATTAATTTCACTCTCTCCCAGTCTTCCAATCTTCCACCTGCTCTCCCTCCAACCGCCTAACAGATACCCGTAGAAACCTTTGCCACCTCAACCCTTCTCGTTTATACTCTGCTATTGACCACCTCTATGACACAATCTCACCCCTGTCCTGCCCCAATCTAACCACTTCTGTCTACAATAGTTACCTGTCCTCCGCCCAGGACACACTGGCCCCCCCCCCACTACACACAGAATCAGGAACCGACCCCTACAACCTAGGTAAACAGATGACACCAAAAGTCTCAAAAAACATAGCCGTGCTCCTGAACGCCTGTGGCGTAGGATTTCAACCAATATAAATATTTTATCACTCTAATTAACACCGTATTGTCCCTTCCCCATCAACTCTTCTCTACCTTTAACTCTACTTCCTCCTTCACTGCCTCCATACACTAACTCATCCACTGCCCAGAAGATCGCCAAACACTTCCAAAATAAAACTAATACAATTTGTGATGAGATCTCCGCTGTATAGATACTGTCTCCACTTATCACTCCATGTCCACAGGTACAATCAACAGTTCCCTTATTCAACCCTGCTACCATAGATGATGTTGCTAAACTTATTTCTAAAGCCCACCCAACCACCTGCCCCCTGGACCAAGTTCCCTTTCAAATACTGAGGTCACACTCTGGCTCTATCCTACACTATCTAACTCACATTTTCACTCTCTCCTTCTCTTCTGGCATCTTCCTCAACTCTCTAAAACATGCACTAGTTACCCCCATAGTTAGAAAGCCTTCATTGGACCGCACAAATCTTAACAATTTATGCCCCATCAACTTTATAACCCTTTCCTCCAAACTTCCGGAATGTTTGGTCTACAACCAACTGAGTAACCACCTCACTAAAAATATCCCTTCTTGGTCCCCTTCAATCTGGATTTGGCCCTCAACACTCCAGAGAAACCACTCTCCTTAAACTCACAAATCATCTGCTAATGTCTAAAGCTATTGGCCAATGTTCTGTACTCCTACTTCTGGACCTCTCTGCTGCCTTTGACACAGTGGACCACCCACTCCTCCTCAAAAAACTCCTCTCTTTTGGTCTCAATGACTGTAGTCTTCGCTGGTTCTCACCCTACCTATCCCACTGCTCCTTCAGTCACAACTTTACTTCCTCCTCTCCTCTTTCTTTCCCCATTGGGGTCCCCCAAGGTTCTGTTCTTGGGCCTCGCCTATTCTCGATCTACACCTCCTCCCTGAGTCAGCTTATAGCCTCCATGGCTTCCAATACCATCTCTATGCTGATGCCACCCAAATCCCTATCTCCACCCCTCAGCTCACTCCATCAGTCTTGTCACGTATCACTAATTTTCTAAGAGACATATCAGTCTGGATGTCACACCACTTCCTCAAACTTAATCTATCCAAAATCAAGCTCATAATATTTCCTCCCCCATGTGCCCCTTCCCCCAATTTCTCTGTTAAGATCGATGGCACACCCATCAACCCGTCCCTGCATGCCAGGGTCCTTGGTGAAATACAATATCAGTGTGTGGCACCCTAAAATTGTGAAAAAAATGTGGCTGCCCCTTAAATGGTGAACTAAACACCTTAATTATGCAAAACTACAAATGTAAAGATGGCGCTCACATACATAAGTAAAATGTGGAAAACAGCACCTAACAATACACAGATTAATGTGGATGATGCTCACATACATGCCCTGTAAACTCATGAATATCATAAATGAAAAGGCATGGTGGTTAAGCAATATATATTAATAAATAATATATATATAAAACAAACAGTTATAGGCGATAGCAGTCCAGTGTGACTGTCCCAATACCAATGGTTGCTTCAGTGATTAGATACTCTTAATCTTCACTGCTAGTGCTCAAATGGTGGATGTGCACTCACCAGAGGTGTTTGACCCCATTTTACTAGTAGGTCAAAATAGGCTTGTGAACCACAAAATAGCTGGGATCCCTAGGAATTTCACTCACATGTACTAGTGCCCATGCACCGGCACTATTGTGTACAGCTTGTGCAGAGATCAAATGGCTTCTCCAGGGATGGTGTGCAGTCCAAGCCTCGTTCTGACAAACCAACCCAGAAATGATGTCACACAGGACCCATGAAGTAACGGATCCCCACTCCTGCATACGTTTCTTCTTTATGGTTCCTCAGGAAGTGTATAAAGGTAAATATATGTGAGCACCATCTTTACATTTTTTATTTTGCATAATTAGGGTCCTAGGTGTAATTCTGGACTCTGAACTATCCTTTAAGCCCCACATCCAATCACTGTCCAAAGCTTTCCGTCTCAACCTCCATAAGGTCTCCATAATACGCCCCTTCCTAACCAATGACACAACAAAGCTACTAACTCACTACCTGGTCACCTCTCGCCTGGACTACTGCAATTCCCTCCTCACTGGATTAACTTTATATGGGCTATCCCCCTTCAGTACATCATGAATGCTGTTGCCAGACTCATCCACCTTACCAAATGCTCAGTGTCTGCTACTCCTCTCCGCCCATACCTCCACTGGCCTCCATTCAAAGTTCTCCACCACTCTGCCAATCCGTCCACTGCCTTCCATTCAATATTCTCCACCCCTCCCTGCCAATCCCTCCACTGGCATCCATTCAGTGTCCTCCACCCCTCTCCACTGGGCTCCATTCAATGTCCTCCACCACTCTCTGCCAATCCCTCCACTGACCTCCATTCAATGTCCTCCCCCCCTCTCTGCCAATCCCTCCACTGGCTTCCACTAAGTGTCCTCCACCCCTCGCCCAATCCCTCCACTGGCCTCCATTCAGTGTCCTCCTCCCCTCTGCCAATTCCTCCACTGGCTTCCACTAAGTGTCCTCCACCCCTCTCTGCCAATCCCTCCACTGGCTTCCATTCAGTGTCCTCCAACCCTATTTGCCAATCCCTCCGCTGGTCTCCATTCAGTGTCCTCCACCCCTCTCCACCAATCCCTCCACTGGCCTCCATTCAATGTCCTCCACCACTCTCTGCCAATCCCTCCACTACCTTCCATTCAATGTCCTCCACCCCTCTCCGCCAATCCCTCCACTGGCTTCCATTCAGTGTCCTCCAACCCTATTTGCCAATCCCTCCGCTGGTCTCCATTCAGTGTCTTCCACCCCTCTTTGCCAATCCCTCCACTGGCCTCCATTCAGTGTCCTCCACCCCTCTCTGCCAATTCCTCTATTGGCTTTCATGCACCCAACTAATTAAATTCAAAATAGCAACAACAACGTAGAAAGTCCCCTAACCTAGCCTCACAATACCAACCAAATTGTTCTGTTGGCTCCTCCCAAAACCTCCTGTTATATAGCTTCCTTGTCACTTTCTCCCATACTCATCTCCCGAGCCTCTCCCACCCTGTGGAACTCCCTATCCCAATTTGTCTGACTATCTCCTACTCTGTCCACTTTAAGACGATCCCTGAAAACCCTTTTTTTCAGAGAAGCCTATCCCGCCCCCACCTAACAACTGAACTTTTATTTTCTCCATTGTCACATCCCCCACAGTTATTGCCTTTTGTATCCTTTGACCCTCCCTCTTATATTGTAAACTCTAACGAGCAGGGCCCTCTGATTCCTCCTGTATTTAAGTGTATTGTAACTGTACTGTCTGCCCTCATGTTGTGCAAACTGTTGGCACAATATTATTATTATACAGGATTTATATAGCGCCAACAGTTTACGCAGTGCTTTACAACATGAGGGGTAGGCAGTACAAATACAATGCGCTTAAATACAGGAGTAATCAGAGGGCCCTGCTCCTTAGAGCTTACAATCTAAGAGGGAAGGTCATGAGATACAAGAAGGTAATAACTGTGGGGGATGATGGAGAAGACAAATATACAGTTGTTAGGTGGGAGGCAGATAGGCTTCTTTGAAGAGATGATTCTTCAGGAATCGTCTGAAAGTGGACAAAGCAGGACAAATTCGGACAGATTGGGGTAGAGCATTCCAGAGGATGGGAGAGGCTCTGGAGAAGTCCTGGAGGTGAGCATGGGATGAGGTGACAAGGGAGCTAGAGAGCAGGAGGTCTTGGGAGGAGCGAAGAGAACGATTTGGTTGGTATTTTTAAACGAAGTCAGTGATGTAGTTGGGGGCCAGGTTGTGGATGGCTTTGTAAGTCATTGTCCATATCTTGAATTGAACTTGTTGGTTGAGTGGCAGCCAATGGAGGGATTGGCAGAGGGATGTAGCAGATGTCGAGGGGTGTTTAAAGTGGATGAGCCTGGCAGCAGCGTTCATGATGGGACTGAAGGGGGAGGAGCCTATTTAGAGGTAAGGAGAGAGTTGCAGTAGTCGAGGCGAGAGATGACCATGGAGAGGATTAGAAGCTTTGTGGCGACATTGGTTAGGAAGGGGCGTATCTTGGAGATGTTGCGGAGGTTGAGGCAGCAAATTTTAGATGTGGGGCCGAAAGGTTTGTTCGGAGTCCAGGATTACACCTAGGACCTTGGCATGGCCGGGGGACGGGTTCATAGTTGAGACGTTGATTTTGATAGAGAAGTCAGGGGAAGGGGCACGTGGGGGAGGAAATATTATGAGCTCGGTTTTGGATAGGTTGAGTTTGAGGAAGTGAGGTGGCATCCAGGCTGATACGTCTGTTAGTAAGTTGGTGATGCGTGAGGAGACTGATTGAGATATAAAACCTGTATAATAATAATAATATATGTGTGTATCATCATCTGCTGGAGATAAAAGATGTCACAGTGACTATGGAGGAAGAGGACGGAACATGACAGGGGGGTTACTGGGTGTAAATAGAAAATAAGATCTTATTACCTCCTCTGCCGCCGATTTCAGCAACGTCACCTCTACCTCGTATCTCAAGGAGCTTCCTGTCTGTAGCTGACATCACTTCCTGTCTGTAGCTGACATCACTTCCTGTCTGTAGCTGACATCACTTCCTGTCTTCCATAGAGACTTCCTGTCTGTGTAGAAGTGAGGTCCCCATCTTGTGGAGCTCAGAGGAACTGCAGCCCCGAGAAACGTCTCGTAGTGTGAACACGGCCTTGTGCTGTGTATATAGGGATTCACGGGGTCCCGTACAGCCTACCTGATGCCCCCCACCCCCCGTGTGAAAATATCAAAATGATATTTTCACCAAAAAATAGATGAAAATCGTGATTAGTGGACACAAACATTCCGTCATACATAACAAAATGCCAAAATTCTCCCCAAGCAATAACGCACATATTCCACTCCAACTCCCAGTTCCAATCCCCCCATCTCAGAATGAATCTTTGCTCCCCCTCCCAGCACAAATCTCACCCCAATTCCCCCTCCTAGTACAAATCTCCCTCACCCCAAAAATCTCCCGCCTAGCACACATCAAAATTTCTATCCAAGCACAAAACTTCTCCACCAAATCCCCACACCCAGCACCTCCAATCCTGCCCCCCCCAGCTTAAATTTCACTTGACTCCCCCCTCCTAGCACAAATCTCCCTCACCCCATAAAATCACCTGCCAAGCACAAATCCTCATTCTTCTCAAACTTTCTATCCTAGTACAAATCTTCTCCCCCCTGCCAGTACAAATCCCCCCAATCCCTCCTATTAGCCCCAAATTCCCCCACCAGCTCCTGGAACAAAATCCCCCATCGCCCCTTTTAGCTCAAATCTTCCTAGTTGAATCCCCCCCCAGGACAAATTCCCACAACCCCTCCCCCCAGCACAACTCCCACTAAATTAGCCTTCCCAGCAAAAATTCTTCCTCCCTACCCCCCTCCTAGCACAAACATCCTCTCTCCTGGTTCAACACCCTCCCCCCATCCTTCTAGCACATACCCCCCTCCCCAAATCCCCATTACTTTTCCCAACACAAATAGCCGCCCATCCCCCTCCGGCAACTTACAGGGGGAGCCCCTACAAAGCCAGCAGGACGTGCGCTGTGTTGTGCTCTCAGAAGAGCTTCATCTACAGCCGGGGTCTCCAAACTTTCTAAGCAAAGGACCAGTTTACTGTCCTTCAGACTTTAGGAGGGCCGGTGGGAGTAGAAAATGTCCTGGTGTCCAGTGGGAGTAAACCATACCCTATCATTGGTATCAGTGGGAGGAATAGTGCCCCATCATTGGTGTCAGTGGGAGGAATAGTGTCCCATCATTGGTGTCAGTGGAAGGAATAGTGCCCCATCATTGGTGTCAGTGGGAGGAATAGTGCCCCATCATTGGTATCAGTGGGAGGAATAGTGCTCCATCATTGGTGTCAGTGGAAGGAATAGTGCTCCATCATTGGTGTCAGTGGGAGGAATAGTGCCCCATAATTGGTATCAGTGGGAGGAATAGTGCCCCATCATTGGTGTCAATGAGAGGAATAGTGGTGTCAGTGACAGGAACTATGCCCCATTGTTGTTGTCAGTGGGAGGAATAGTGACCCAACATTGGTGTCAGTGGGAGGAATAGTGACCCAACATTGGTGTCAGTGGGAGGAATAGTGCCCCATCATTGGTGTCAGTGGGAGGAATAGTGCCCCATCATTGGTGTCAGTGGGAGGAATAGTGCCCCATCATTGGTGTCAATGAGAGGAATAGTGGTGTCAGTGACAGGAACTATGCCCCATTGTTGTCAGTGGGAGGAATAGTGACCCAACATTGGTGTCAGTGGGAGGAATAGTGACCCAACATTGGTGTCAGTGGGAGGAATAGTGACCCAACATTGGTGTCAGTGGGAGGAATAGTGCCCCATCATTGGTGTCAGTGGGAGGAATAGTGCCCCATCATTGGTGTCAGTGGGAGGAATAGTGACCCAACATTGGTGACAGTGGGAGGAATAGTGCCCCATCATTGATCACAGGTGTGTCAGGAGGGAGGAGTTTCTCCTGCTGCTGTCTGCTGGTGGAGCTGCTCCAGGTGCTCTGTGTGAGAGGGGAGTTTGGTGAAATCTCTCCCCGCCCTTGTGGCCCCCTCCTGGGGAGGCCATGGAGGCCTCCACTGCTGGAAGCTCACAGCCATCCCCTGGACTGTCGGGTGACATGCCTGCCCCCATGCAAGCCATGGCTGGGGATCTCTCTGCCCCTGGTGAGGATGAAACCTCGGAGGCCATTCGGGAGCGAGTGGTGGCCGGGATTAAAGCCCTGAATAAGGAGAGAGACGAGCTCTAAAAGCTGAGAGCAGAACTGAAGCACCTGCGAAGGCAGCGTGAAGGCTTGCACAGCAGCAGCCGTAGATCTATGGATGCAGAGATCCAATTGGCTAAAGTCCGGGTGGAACACCAAGAAACCATTGTGTCCATGATGGAAGGCAGAGATGGGCCCTTCAAGGAGAAATTTTCCAATAACCGCAGGTTTGCAAGAGTGGCAAAGATGGAGGTGGAGGAGGACATCCCCAGTTCTGACCACCTGCCCCCTCAGGGAGAGGTAAGCAGCCCTATGCCATCCCAGGACTCAGGAGGCATGCTAAGGGCCATCCAGGTAATGGAGTCTCCTGTGCGGGGGGATCAGCTGGGGTTTAATGATGAGGACATTATGGATGATGTGTCTGACAAGGCTGCCAATCCTGTGTGCAGCAATGCTATGTCTGCTGATGATGCTACTCAGCAAAAGTTACTTTTAAAAAATGTCATTCATGCAGAGGGACTGCAAGTCTCAGAAGAACCCATTAACCCTCCTGTAGCTGAATCCAAAGCTACTTGCCCTGTTGACTCTACAGCGCAGCATCAGGTGACCACCGGTATTACAGCTGAAACTGTGACTTTACCTGATGGGAGATTGAATGTGTGTGTGACTGATAACAATCATCCCAATACAGGTGTGATGGACAACTCCACCACTAAATGTGTGATGGACAATTCTGCCAACCCAGTTGCAGCAATTGATGATAATAACAGTAATGTGCAGACTAATGTTACATCAGTGTGGGGCCTTGGCCCTGATAAGCCTACATTTGCTCAGGTGGTGCGCTGTGCTCCTGGTAACTCCGCTTCCAAGCAGGTCTACCCCCTACAAGCTACCACTCTGAGCACCCCAGGATCTGGTCTTGGGTCTCTGGCTTCTGCTGGAGGTCCTAGGAGAAATGTAGTCATCCTTAAATGGGAAGGTGGTGCAATCCCTCCAGCACGGCGTGTGGTGGTTGACATGATTTTGGAGATGGGTTTTGGGGCAAATGACCTGTATGCCCTAATACATGTAGCTGGGAGCAGAGAATATACCATTAGCTTCACCAGGCCAGAGGGTCTTGACCTGTTCTGGGAGCGATATGAGGCTCAGTGCAGGACAAGACCCGAGTGGGAAGGTTTGGCACCAGTTGCAGTCTCACAAAGGTCAACAGTAAAAAAGATAACCATAATACTCACTAATGAGAGCGTTCTTGCTCGGGATTTAGAGGTCTGGCTAAGAAATTATGGTGAGGTTTTGACAAAGCCAAATAAAATCCTGGATGAGCGTAGCATCTGGACTGGGGGTTGGTCAGTGACAGTCAGGTTGGCCAGAGATGGGAATGTTGTCCGTCACCTGCCCTCTTCAGCTTTTATAGGGAGGGATAGGATGACTATTTTCTACCCTGGTCAGCCGAAGCTGTGTCACCGCTGTGGAGAAAAGTTAACCCTTAGAGCGCCCCCTACAGGTTAACCCCTTCACTGCCAATGACATTTACACAGTAATCAGTGCATTTTTATAGCACTGATCGCTGTATAAATGCCAATGGTCCCAAAAAAGTGTCAAAATGGTCCGACATGTCCGCTGAAATATCGCAGTACCGCTAAAAATCGCAGATCGCCGCCATTACTAGTAAAAAAAAAAGAAAAAAAAACCCCAAAAATGAATTCTCATCATCCGTAAACGCAACCACTTTTGCGCAAACCAATCAATAAACGCAGATTGCAATTTTTTTTATCGCAAATATGAGGAAGAATATAAATCGGCCAAAAACGGTGAAAAAAAGTTTTTTTATATTTTTTTTTTTTGATTTGTATTCTAGCAAAAAGTAAGAAATTTGGGTTTTTTTTGCAAAATTGTCGCTCTTCTTTTGTTTATAGCGGCGATCAGAAATGACGAGGAGGTGATCAAATACCACCAAAAGAAAGCTCTGTTTGTGGGAAAAAAAGGACGCAAATTTCGTTTGGGTACAACGTCGCACGACCGCGCAATTTTCAGTTAAAGCGACGCAGTGCCGAATCGCAAAAAGGGCTCCGGTCCTAAAGCTGGAAATCCGTCCGGGGCTGAAGTGGTTAAAAGAAGGTCCTCCTCCACCAGGAGTGGTAGAGAGTGCCAAAAAGGGTGCCGCTTCTTCCTCTGTAAAGTCTACTGTGAAGACTTCCAAGAAAAAAGCAAGAGATGAGAGCATCTCTGAATCAGACCTGCAGTACCTGGAGGAGAGAAGGAAGGTTGGGAGGCGGAAGAGGCAGGTGGTGAGGATGGCACAGGGACCGGAAGCTCCAGTGCCTCTCTTCTACCGTCATAGGGCCCCCAAGTTAGACATTTCTTCATCTGGGGCTTCTTCTGAGCCAAGTTCAGATTCTGAGATGGAGTTGCAGGAGGCCTCAAGAAAGAGAGAGGCTTCTGGTGATGAGCAGCAGAGGGGAGCTAAAAAACAATCCACCCAATAACCCAAACAGCAGTTCCCCCTCCGTTAAGAGTGGTGACAATAAATGTCAGTAAGAGATCCTTCTATGGCCTTCTTTTATGTAAATAGTTTTCTATGAATTTTTTGAATTGATCTCTGTATATATTGTATATATTCTGATCAGGGCTGGTGCAACGGTTTTTGACACCCTAGGCGAAACCTCATTTTGCCGCCCCCCTTGGCTCCACCCCTGACTCCACCCCCTTTCCCCTGCCCAGCCTGATCAGCGCCACTCAAATGCAGCCTCACCAGCACCCATCAAATACAGCTTCACCAGCGCCAATCAATACAGCCTCACCTGTGCCCATTAAATACAGCTTCACCTGTGCCCTTCAAATACAGATTCACCAGCGCCAATCAATACAGCCTCACCTGTGCCCATCAAATACAGCTTCACCTGCGCCCATCAAATACAGCTTCACCGGCGCCAATCAATACAGCCTCACCTGTGCCCATCAAATACAGCTTCATCAGCACCAATCAATACAGCCTCACCTGTGCCCGTCAAATACAGCTTCACCTGTGCCCATCAATACAGCTTTACCAGCGCCAATCAATACAGCCTCACCTGTGCCCATCCAATACAGCTTCACCAGCGCCAATCAATACAGCCTCACCTGTGCCCATTAAATACAGCTTCACCTGTGCCCACCAAATACAGCCTCATGAGGGATGGGGGCGGGGGGGGGGGTATTTGGCAGATCAGTCACTATTTCTATATGCATTTGCTAATGGCATGTGATAATACAATCTCATTATCTCAGTCACACAGTGTCAGTTTTTACATGAATCAATGCAGAGCAACCAGAGATAGATCAACAGTGGCCAAGCGCCCTAGGTGGCTTCCTACTCCGCCTAGTGGTAGAGCCGGCCCTGATTCTGATTGATTTCTGTTGACGTGATGTAATATGGTTTTGTTTTTTACTTTTGTATAAAATGGTTGCTTGATTCTTTTCAATAAAAGATCAATAGTAGCCCATTGTTGGTGTCAATTAAAGGTATTGTTCCCTCTTGATAGTGCTCCATTGTTGGTGTCAGCGACAGGAACTATGCCCCATTGTTGTCAGTGGGAGGAATAGTGACCCAACATTGGTGTCAGTGGGAGGAATAGTGCTCCATCATTGGTGTCAGTGGGAGGAATAGTGCCCCATCATTGGTGTCAGTGGGAGGAATAGTGTCCCCAACATTGGTGTCAGTGGGAGGAATAGTGCCCCATCATTGGTGTCAGTGGGAGGAATAGTGCCCCATCATTGGTGTCAGTGGGAGGAATAGTGCCCCATCATTGGTGTCAGTGGGAGGAATAGTGACCCAACATTGGTGACAGTGGGAGGAATAGTAGCCCATTGTTGGTGTCAATTAAAGGTATTGTGCCCTCTTGATAGTGCTCCATTGTTGGTGTCAGCAACAGGAACTATGCCCCATTGTTGTTGTCAGTGGGAGGAATAGTGCCCCATCATTGGTATCAGTGGGAGGAATTGTAGCCCATTGTTGGTGTCAATTAAAGGTATTGTGCCCTCTTGATATTGCTCCATTGTTGGTGTCAGCGACAGGAACTATGCCCCATTGTTGTTGTCAGTGGGAGGAATAGTGACCCAACATTGGTGTCAGTGGGAGGAATAGTGCCCCATCATTGGTGTCAGTGGGAGGAATAGTGCCCCATCATTGGTGTCAGTAGGAGGAATAGTGCCCCATCATTGGTGTCAGTGGGAGGAATAGTGACCCAACATTGGTGTCAGTGGGAGGAATAGTGCCCCATCATTGGTATCAGTGGGATGAATAGTGCCCCATCATTGGTATCAGTGGGAGGAATAGTGCCCCATCATTGGTATCAGTGGGGGGAATAGTGCTCCATCATTGATCACAGGTGTGTCAGGAGGGAGGAGTTTCTCCTGCTGCTGTCTGCTGGTGGAGCTGCTCCAGGTGCCCTGTGTGAGAGGGGAGTTTGGTGAAATCTCTCCCCGCCCTTGTTGCCCCCTCCTGGGGAGGCCATGGAGGCCTCCACTGCTGGAAGCTCACAGCCATCCCCTGAACTGTCGGGTGACATGCCTGCCCCTATGCAAGCCATGGCTGGGGATCTCTCTGCCCCTGGTGAGGATGAAGGCTCGGAGGCCATTCGGGAGCGAGTGGTGGCCGGGAGTAAAGCCCTGAATAAGGAGAGAGATGAGCTCTACAAGCTGAGAGCGGAACTGAAGCGCTTACGAAGGCAGCGTGAAGGTTTACACAGCAGTAGCCGTAGATCCATGGATGCAGAGATCCAATTGGCTAAAGTTCGGGTGGAACACCAAGAAACCATTGTGTCCATGATGGAAGGCAGAGATGGGCCTCTCAAGGAGAAATTTTCCACTAACCGCAGGTCTGCAAGAGTGGCAAAGATGGAGGTGGAGGAGGAGATCCCCAGTTCTGAACCCCTGCCCCCTCAGGGAGAGGTAAGCAGCCCTATGCGATCCCAGGACTCAGGAGGCATGCTAAGGGCCATTCAGGCAATGGAGTCTCCTGTGCGGGGGGATCAGCTGGGGTTTAATAATGAGGACATTATGGATGATGTGTCTGACAAGGCTGCCAATCCTGTGTGCAGCAATGCTATGCCTGCTGATGATGCTGCTCAGCAGAAGTTACTTTTAAAAAATGTCATTCCTGCAGAGGGACTGCAAGTCTCAGAAGAACCCATTAACCCTCCTGTAGCTGAATCCAAAGCTACTTGCCCTGTTGACTCTACAGCGCAGCATCAGGTCACCACTGGTATTGCAGCTGAAACTGTGACTTTACCTGATGGGAGATTGAATGTGGGTGTGACTGACAGCAATAATCCCAGTACAGGTGTGATGGACAACTCCACCACTAAATGTGTGATGGACAATTCTGCTATCCCAGTTGCAGCAGTTGCTAATAATAATAATGTACAGACTAATGTTACATCAGTGTGGGGCCTTGGCCCTGATAAGCCCACATTTGCTCAGGTGGTGCGCTGTGCTCCTGGTAACTCCGCTTCCAGGCAGGTCTACCCCCCCACAAGCTACCACTGTGAGCACCCCAGGATCTGGTCTTGGGTCTCTGGCTTCTGCTGGAGGTCCAAGGAGAAATGTAGTCATTCTTAAATGGGAAGGTGGTGCAATCCCTCCAGCACAGCGTGTGGTGGTAGATATGATTTTGGAGATGGGTTTTGGGGCAAATGACCTGTATGCCCTAATACATGTAGCTGGGAGCCGGGAATATACCATTAGCTTCACCAGACCAGAGGGTCTTGACCTGTTCTGGGAGCGATATG
>BLSH010509513.1:95854-107943 GCA_018402905.1 Glandirana rugosa
GAAAAGGTGGTTACTGGTAAAGTGGAGTAGTCAGATAACATCTTAAAGATGTAGATATGATTGTTACGGTACGAATGGGGATTTCGCCAGTCTGTGTTATCGACCGAAGATCCGAACACGTTAAACAAAGCAAGGCTTAAAGCAAAAATGGCTTAAAACGTTTTAAGCTGTTAAGTCTCCTTAAGGCTTAAAATGTAAAGGCTTAATAAGGTTTAAAAGCAAAAAGGCTTATCGCCTTTAAGCCTTTAAGCGCCATTAAACCTTTAAACGCCATTAAGCCGTTAAAGCAATTAAGCCTTTAAGCGCCATTAAGCCGTTAACGCCATTACGCCTTTAAGCGCCATTAAGCCGTTTATTATTTCAAATATTCTTAGTTTTTTCCAATTTTCGGATTTCCGAATTTCGGATTTTCGTCTGTTCCAATTGCCGAATTACCGCAATTGCCGAATTACCGCGAATTTCCGCATTACCGCAATTGCCGAATTACCGCGAATTTCCGAATTAACGAAATTGCCGAATTACCGCAAATTTCCAAATTACCGCGAATTTCCGAATTTCCGCTATTCGGAAAAACGAAAATTTGGAATAATTCGGAAATGTAAAATTCGGAATTCCTCTGAATTGTCGAATTTTGCAAAATTCGGTAAAAACGAAATTCGGAACGAAACAAATTGCACAAGCCTAGAAGCCAGCTATTGTGTCTGACCGCTTTAGGGGTAAGCATGGCATTGTTAGTATAGATGTAGAAATTCTACAATAGACTGATGAGGTGAAATGGTCATTGGTGGAAAAGGTGACACATCTCCTAAATGAAGGAAATTTTTCAGAACTGTAAGTGGGGGAATGTTCTGACCCTAAAGGGGTTCTTCTACATATCCACATTATACAATACATGTCTGGGGTTCTTTCTATAAGTGGGTTCTTTATTTAAGTGGGTACACTTCGGCTCTGCACTTCAGCTATTGCACAAAGCGAGAATACACATCAAACTACTGTGAAAAACATCAAACAGACTGCAGGTGACTTTGTTTCTCCGTTCAGCTCTCCTTCCTCTCTGTAACATGTGTTTTCTATCAATCCTTCTGACAGTTGTGTCCTCTCTCCTTCACCCGTCTTCTCCACCCCACAGCCTGTATAGATCACCCTCATTTCTGTCCTCTCCCTATTACTGCACTCACCAGCTCCTGATAAGTCTAAACTCACATGCTAATAAAACCTCCAGGACGCTGGGACATGTCCCTTAATATAAATCACACTCCCATATTGCCTCCCTCATCCTTCTGCTTCTCCTAACCTCTGGAGATTAAACCCCAAACCCTGGGTGTCCATGATTTAACTGTACCCAAATCTCCCATCACCCCATGCCCTCTGGCAGCAGCTGCAATCCACACAATTTAGAGTCTATTCCTCTTCTTCCCAAAACCAGCCTCCAGTTCTCTTGTGCCCTTTGGAACGCCTGTTCTGTCTGTAACAAACTCACTTCTGTCCATGACCTCTATCACTAACTACTTGCTGTTACTGAAACCTGGCTTTATGAATCTGACACTGCTTCTCCTGCTTCCCTCTCCCATGATGGCCTTCTCTGGACTCACTCCCCCAAATCACTTCAAACATAAAATGAATACAATTCATGATGAGATTTTCACTCTACAGATATCCCCCCACTTATCACTCCATGTCCACAGGCACAATCAATACTTTGTTTATTTAACCCTGCTACTACAGATAGGTTCCTAAGCTTTTTTCTAATGCCCACCTAACCACCTGTCCCCTGGACCCAGTTCCCTCGCAAATACTACGGTCACCCTCTGGCTCTATCCTACACTCTCTAACTCACATTTGCATGTTGCCCAACTCTCTAAAACTTGCACTAGTCACCCCCATACTTAAAAGGCCTTTCTTGGACCTCACCAATCTTAACAACCTACACCCCATCTCCTTGCTCCCCTTTTCCTCCAAACTTCCTGAACGTCTTGTCTACAACCGACTGAGCGACCATCATCTTACTGAAAATAACCTTCTTGATCCCCTTCAATCTGAATTTCACCCTAACACTCACAAATGATCTGCAAACAGCTAAATCCAATGGCCGCTATTTTGTACTCCTACTCCTGGACCTCTCTGTTGCCTCTTGGCACCCCCTCCTCCTCAAAAACACTTCTCTCCTTTGGTCTCTGCGACTGTAGCCTTCGCTGGTTCTCATCCTACCTATCCCCCTGTACCTTCAGCCTCACAACTTTACTTCCTCTCCTCCTCCTCCTTTCTCCATCGGGGTCCCCCAAATTTCTGTTCTTGGACCTCTCCTATTCTCGATTTACACCTCCTCCCTGGGTCAGCTGACTTTCAATACCATTTCTACGCTGATGACACCCAAATCTATGTCTCTACCCCACAGCTCATTTTATAAGTCTCCTCATGCATCACTAAGTTACTAATAGACATATCAGCCTGGATGTCACACCACTTCCACAAACTCAATCTGTCCAAAACCAAGCGCATAATATTTCTTCCCCTGACTTCTCTGTCAAGATCGATGGCACAACCATCAACCCCTCAGCCCATGCCAGGGTCCTAGGGGTAATCCTGGAATCTGAACTCACCTTTCAGCCCCACGTCCAATCATTGTCCAAAGCTTTCCGATTCAACCTCCGCAACATCTCCAAAATGTGCTCCTTTATAACCGATGACACCACAAAGCTGCTAATTCACTATCAGGTCATCTCTTGCCTTGACTACTGCAACTCCCTCGTCACGGGATTACCTATACACAGGCTATCCCCCTTCAGTCCATCATGAATTGTGCTGCCAGACTCTGTTCAATGTCTGCTACTCCTCTCTGCAAATCTCTCCTCTAGTCTCCATTCAGTGTCCTTCACCCTTCTCTGTCAATCCCTCCACTGGTCTCCATTCAGTGTCCTCCACCCCTCTCTACCAATCCCTCCACTGGCCTCCATTCAGTGTCCTCCACCCCTCTCTGCCAATCCCTCCACTGGTCTCCATTCAGTGTCCTCCACCCCTCTCTACCAATCCCTCCACTGGTCTCCATTCAGTGTCCTCCACACCTCTCTGCCAATCCCTCCACTGGCTTCCATTCACTCAACAATTTAAATTCAAAATACTAACAGCAACTTATAAAGTCATCCAGAACTCGGTCCCTAGCTACATCACTAACCTAGCCCCACGATACCAACCAAATTGTTCTCTTCATTCCTCCCAAGACTTCCTGCTCTCTAGCTCCCTCGTCACTTCCTCCCATGCTCATCTCCATGACTTCTCCCGAGCCTCTCCCATCCTTTGGAACTCCCTATCCCAATTTGTCTATCTCCTACTCTGTCCACTTAGATGATCCCTGAAAACCCCTCTTTTAAGAGAATTCTATCCCTCCCCCACCTAACAACTGGACTTTTATTTTCTCCATCAGCCCATCCCCCACAGCTATTGCCTTTTGTGTCCTTTGACCCTCCCTCTTAGATTGTAAGCTCTCAGGATCAGGGCCCTCTGATTCCTCCTGTATTATATTGTATTGTATATATTGTATTGTAACTGTACTGTCTGCCCTCATGTTGTGCAAACTGTTGGCACGATATAAATCCTGTATAATAATAATATATGTGTGTATCATTATCTGCTGGAGATAAAATACGTCACAGTGACTATGGAGGAAGAGGACGGACATGACGGGGGGGTTACTGGGTGTAAATAGAAAATAATATCTTATTACCTCCTCTGCCGCCGATTTCTGCAACGTCACCTTTATACTTCCTAACTCAGGAACTTCCTGTCTGTAGCTGACATCACTTCCTGTCTGTAGCTGACATCACTTCCTGTCTTCCATAGAGACTTCCTGTCTGGGTAGGTGAGGGCTCAGAGGAACTGCAGCCCCGAGACGTCTCGTAGTGAGAACACGGTGTAGCGTCATTTATTGATAACCCCACAAAATGGAAACCGGAAGTGATGTTCCGTCACCGCCATGTTGCTACACCCGTACTCATCCGCACTAAGGATACAGAGAGAAGGCGGCAAGCGGACATCTTTTTACACCCACTGGAGTTTTTAAATTCACACTTATTTTTAACAGTAAACGGAGCTTACATACTGAAATACATTATATAGAAATACGTGACGCTGTGTTGTTACATTTTAAACGCAGTGTTGTTGTGTGACATTTCCAAAGCTGTGAGATCGCCAGGCTTGCCGTTGCTTTTAACCATTTCAGCCCCGGAAGGATTTCCCATGTTATAACCAGAGCACTTTTTTGCGATTCGGCACTGCGTCGCTTTAACTGATAATTGCGCGGTCGTGCGACGTTTTTCCCAAACGAAATTTGCGTCCTTTTTTTCCCACAAAAGTTGCTGCTTGATGAGAATTCATTTCTGGGGTTTTTATATTTTACTAGTAATGGTTATGATCTGTGATTTTTAGCGGTACTGCGATATTGCGGCTGACATGTCGGACCATTTTGACACTTTTTTGGGACCAATGACATTTACACAGCGATCAGCGCTATAAAAATGCACTGATTACTGTGTAAATGCCATTGACAGTGAAGGGGTTAACCTGGAGGGGCGCTCTAAGGGTTAACAGTGTTCCCTCAGTGTGTTCTAACTGTATGGGGGCTGGGCTGGCTGGGGGAGGGGAGTGATCACGGCTTCCATATACAGGAAGCCTGCAATCACCGCCCTGCCCCCTCTGTCAGAACGAAGATCACTTCCATTTTCCATTTTTGTGGGGTTATCAATAAACGACGCTACACCGGCCTTGTGCTGTGCGTGTATGTACCGTATATCCTTGTAGATGTGTAGCCTTATGGCCAAATTATGAAATTGATCTTCTCCAGTAAGTAATGGTCATCTAATAAGAGATGTAGAGATATAGGCATGCATGTATGGTCATTTCTGCTAATGTTCACAATTCCTAGTGTGGTCACTAGATGGCGCTTACCCTTGCCCAATAATAATTTGCAATTCTCAAGCCTAGGTCCAGCTACTCTTACCATGCTGCCTAGCCTAGAGCCAGCTAGCCCACCCAGCTGTCAAGCCTACACCCAGATTAGGGTTTCCACCTGTCCGGTATTCACCCGGACAGTACGGGTCTTGAATCATGTGCCCGGGTTTTTTGTGCGGCCTCAGACCCGGGCACATGATTCAGCCCAGACCAGGGACAGACCATTTGGGCGGGGGGAACCATTAGAACACCTGCCACTGTTGCAATAGCAGCAGCGGCATTGCTTTTAAATAAATACACTGTGCCTGCAGTGTATCTGAAATTCCAAGCTCCTTTTTGTCTCCCCCCCCCCCCTTCCTCCAGTGTCCTGTAGGCTGCAGGGTCTCTGTGATCTCTGCTGACTCACCCCCCCCCCCCCCCCATCACCAGTGCGATGTGCTGAGAGATCCGGAGGCTGAGTCACTGTAGTTGCTGTCAGGGTGGCTGCTGCTCACAGTGCAGTAAGGTGAGCTAAACTTTTTCTGAGAAAGTCCACTTGGATGGAAAGCTGCAAAGTTACAGAAGGGTTTGTTTTGCAGGAGGTGCAGTGAAGGGTTAAGGTGACAGGAGAAGGACAGATAGTGAGTGTGGGGATGGGGAGTCTGTAGCCCAATCACATCTGACAAATGACTCCTAAGCAGCACACATGTCTGACAATGCAAACATCCCCCAATCACTCAGACTAGATAATGGGAAAGAAATGTAGGGGGACTCATGTAACCCTGTGTTTATGTGATGAACTTCTGATTGTACCGACTCACAGCTTGGATAACTCAGGGTTATATGAATGGCCATACATTACCTTCCCATCATCTAGACATAGAGAGTGCTAGGGACTGGCATCTATAGATCTCTACTCACATCTTATACCAGATTGTTTCCATTGAGCAGTGCTGTTATATATATTGGTGGATGAGCACCAGAGTGTTTTTTTTATTATAGACATCACTATGTGACCACTTCTCAGCCCCCAACTCCCCCCAGCTTCCATCACCCCCAGACCACTTCATACAGCCGCCTGACATCACTTAGATCTGTTAGATCTGCTTCCTACCCCCCAGGAGAGGGACATCTTTCCAAGGTCACTTTCCTTCCCTTCTCTTCCCAACATCATTCCCTGGTCACCCCACAGACACAGCAAGAAAGCCCCCTCCCCGGTCTGACACTGTCATACCCTCAACACTCCTCTCCTGTACATACTGCACCCATCATACCCTCCGCACTCCTCTCCTGTACATACTGCACCCATCATACCCTCCACACTCCTCTCCTGTACATACTGCACCCATCCTACCCTCCACACTCCTCTCCTGTACATACTGCCCCCATTATACCCTCCATACTCCTCTCCTGTACATATTGCAACCCCATCATACCCTCCACACTCTTCTCCTGTGCATACTACCCCATCATACCCTCCACATTCTTCTCCTGTGCATACTGCCCCCATCGTACCCTCCACACTCCTCTCCTGTACATACTGCCCCCACTGTACCCTCCACACTCCTCTCCTGTACATACTGCCTCCATTGTACCCTCCACACTCCTTTCCTGTACATACTGCCCCCATTGTACCCTCCATACTGCAGAATCAGATGTAAAGGGGAACAAGCCCTGTGCATTCATATGTAACTGTTGACTCTGATGTAAAGGGGGACTCTTGTGATCAACTCCATAAGAATAGTCATTTAATCACAAAAATATATGTATAGTGTATACTACATAAAAAATTGCCGTCCATTGCTTTGTACAGAGGTAATGAATTTAATGCACTAAAAAAATAATTGGCGTGAGCTGCTAAAGTGTTCGGGTTTGGCTTGACGAAAAGGTGGCAACCCTAACCCAGATAGACCATGCAACTGTCAAGCTCAAACCCAGCTAGCTCACCTAGCTGTCATATTCTGACCCAGATAGCCCACCCAGCTGTCAAGCACATTCCAAGCTAGCCCATTCAACTGTCAAGCCCAAGCCCAGCTAGCCCACTCAGCTTTCAAGCTCAAACCCAGATAGCCCACCAAGCTGTCAATCCAAGGCTGAGCTAGCTCACCTAGTTATCAAGCCCAGGCCCAGCTAGCCCACTAAACTGTCAAGCTCAGACCCAGCTAGTCCAAACAGCAGTCAAGCTTAGACTCAGCTAGTCCACCCAGCTTTCAAACCCAGGTCCAATTAGGCCACTCAGCTGTCAAGCCCAGAACCAGTAAGCCTATCCAACTGCCCAGCGTATTCCCAGCTAACCCACCAGCTGTCAAGCCCGGGCCCATAAAGCCCATTTAGTTGTCAAGCCCAGAGCCAGTTAGCCCAACTTAGCTGTCAAGCTCAAACCTATCCAGCACCCCAGTGGTCAAGTGCAGACCCAGTTAGCCCACCCAGTTGTAAAGTCCAGGTCCAACTTAACTGTCAAGCTCTCACCCAGCAAACCCATCCAACTGCTCAATCTAGTCCGTAGGGGCTGCTGAGTGTTGTGGTTATTTGAGGGGATTTAATTGGATGGGGATTAGGAAATATGGGATGCCCAGTAGATAGCAAAAGAACATTGTTGGGACAAACTATGTACACTCCCTGTACATACTACTTCAGTCTCCTCCAGCACAATACTTGCTTGCAGACTATCACACACTTCCTCCTGCACAATACTTCTCTCAGGTGCAGCTAGCACATGGTTAGGCCTGACACTGGTTCCAGCCAGGCCTTGCAGAAATGCCTTTTGCAGGCAGAGACCGCGGGCACCTATGGTGTAGCAAAAATGGAAAGTTTTAATGCTAGCTGCCCTTGGTGGCGACTGATCCCAGTCAGCCCTCCTCAGGCACTGCCAGCCCTCCTGGCTGCAGCTGCCCAACTCCACTGCCCATGACACCATAGTCCTCACTGGCTCTACACCCGTCTCAGATTGCATCCTTTCAATCTGCTCCGGCATGCCTCCCCAGCGTTCCTGACTGTGTATCACTCACGAGCCCTCCTGGCTGTGACCCGTGGTTCCCTCCTGGAGATTTACCCAGCAGTACTCCGATGTCCTCTCTTGCTCCTGTCCAGGACACCCTTGTGGTTTGTACGAGGTTCCCGTCCACACCCGGGCCCCAGGCCTGATGTCACCCCCCAGACTGGGGAACTCCCTCAAAGGCCCCGGCAGCCTAGCACTCCATCTCCAGTTCTCCCACCTGAACTCTCTTCCCCCAGCTGGGCTGACCCTAGGTATTTAAGGAGGCCTGCCCCCGGCCAATCCAGGTTGTGGATTGGTCAGGGCTCCCTAAAACACCCCAAGCAGCTCCACCTCTCATTCCCCTTCTCTTTCTAGATCTTTCCAGAAGCCTCTAGAAAGAAGAGGGAGGTCGCAGTGACACTGCCTATGAGTCACCATCTTGCTTCTCTGAGCCACACCCAGCCCACACAATCAAAACAAACATACCTAGCACTCAGGTAGGTCTACATAAATTTACCTATTCTCTGAAAACACCTAACTCTAGCACCTACCTACATAGAGGGTGCTACACTAGCTAACCCACTCAGCTGTCTAGCCCATGTCCCGTTAGGCTACTCAGCTTTCAAGCCCAGGCACAGCTAGCCCACTCAGATGTCAAGCTCAAACCTAGCTGATATCAGGTCACCAGATGGCAGATGACAGGTGCGCACCGCTAGGGTTAGGGGCGCACCGCTAAGGTTGTGGACCCTTAGCGACTGCTGCGGATGGAACTCTGGGTTTTGATGGAAGCATGACCACTGGAGCACTGCAACAGATATGCAGGGAGCTAGAGCATAGGTTTCCCCAGGACGTGGAGTCTAAGAGCCAGCAGGTGTTCACCAGAGCCTCTAGTGGTGAGGATGGACTTGGCTGCAACTAGGTCTCCCAGCTCACACTTGCAGCTGGCTACTGGTGGATAGAGAGGTAGCAGCAGTACAGGACAACAAGGAATGGTCAGTTGGATAGCCAAAGGTCAGGGCAACGAGCAGACAGGGACAGACAGGAGAGCACACCAAGATTGGGGTAACCAGCAGACAGTCATAGCCACAAACAAGACAAGGTCGGGGTAACAAGCAGACAGGAATGGTCACGAACAAGCCAAGGTCGTATAAGGAATCAGACGAAGAGCACACAGCAGGAGCCACACACCTCAGCAATGAGGCTTGCAGTGCATGGTCTTAAATAATGTTCCTAATTAAAGACTGGGGTGGAGTCCTGCTGATGGAAGTGTACTTAGCACACAGGTGAGATGTGCTAGGGTGACCACAACCAGAGAGGTAAGCAAACAGACATGACATGAAATGTTACTGTAGATTGATGACAGCTAGCCTATCCAGCTGTCAAGCTCAGTTCCAGCTAGCCCACTCAGCAGTCCTATCCAGGCCCAACTCGTTCATTCATTTCTCACGCTTAGGTCCAGTTAGCCCACTCAGAAGTCAAGATCTGCCATACTTATAGTATACCATTAACACTTAGCTAAAACCACTTCCTGTTGAATTAACCTTAATGTAGTTGTTAACTGGAATCATATCAAAATCCCCAATTACTGATGCTTTAGAGAATGACACCGGGTCTGGAAGTGGATTAGAGGACCGCACAGTATCTGGTGAGTGTTATTCACAAAGAGTGAGGGGAACGGAATGTGGACACACGAGCACTTTATGATTAACGAGAAGCACTTTATTGCACATTAGCACAGGAATATATATGCATACCTCCCAACTTTTCAAGATGAGAATGAGGGACACCTATTAGCAAAAGTATGTAGGTATAGGAGACACCCCTTGTCATGCCCCCTTAACCACTTCAGCCATGGAAGAATTTCCCTCATTAGGACCAGAGCACTTTTTGCGATTCGGCGCTGCGTCGCTTTAACTGACAATTGCGCGGCCCTGTAACGTTGCACCCAAACAAAATTTGCGTCCTTTTTTTCCCACAAATAGAGCTTTCTTTTGGTGGTATTTGATCATCGCTGCGTCATTTCTGATCGCCGCTATAAACAAAAGGAGAGCGACCATTTTGCAAAAAAAACCAAAATTTCTTACTTTTTGCTAAAATTCAAATCCAAAAAAAAATATAAAAAAAACTTTTGTTTCACCGGTTTTGGCCGATTTATATTCTTCCTCATATTTGTGATAAAAAAAAAAATCGCAATCTGCGTTTATTGATTGGTTTGCGCAAAAGTGCCCGCGTTTACGGATGATGAGAATTAATTTCTGGGCTTTTTTTTTTATTTTTTACTAGTAATGGCGGCGATCTCCGATTTTTAGCGGTACTGCGATATTGCAGCGGACATGTCGGACATTTTTGACACTTTTTTGGGACCAATGACATTTATTCAGCGATCACAAATTTAAATGTCCACTGATTACTGTATAAATGTCATTGGCAGTGAAGGGGTTAACCTGGGGGGGAGAGCTAGGGGTTAACTGTGTTCCCTGGGTGTGTTCTTACTGTGGGGGGCTGGCCTAACATGGGCATGAGAGATCTAACTGATCCCAGTGAAAGTGATCAGTAGATCTCCCATGCCTGCTCTAACAGAGCGGGGAACCGCCGTGTTTACAACGGCGGTTTCCCGTTCTTTCCCTGTGGCCGCTCATCGCGGCTTGCCTGCGGACATCGGGTCCGCCCGAGCCGCGGGCACACTCCTCAGGGGTGTGGCGGGCGCGCTTGCCCCCTAGCGGCTGTTTGCAGATCGCCGTCTTTTTATGACGATTCGCGCTCAGCATCCCGTCTGCCGCCGTGAAAACACGGCACGCGGTCGGGAACTGGTTAACTGACAATTGTGTGGGCGTGCGACGTTGTACCCAAACAACCCTGTTTTGACAGGGTCCCAGCTGTACTTCCTGTCTTGGCGCCGCAGAGCCGGAAGGAAGTTCACCTTCCCCCCTTCCACCATTCACAAAGCGCAACATGACTTTGAAGCCAAAGCCGGGTGCCCACACTTGTGATGCCGGTGCCACCAAGGGGAGGGGGGAGGACGGTGAGCCTACGGACGGCCGCATCGCTGGAGCCTAAGACAGGTGAGCGTCCGATTGTTAAAAGTCAGCAGCTACACTTTTTGTAGCTGCTGACTTGTAACAGGGTGGAACTCCGCTTTAAACCAACAAGGAGAATAAACAAAAAAAAAAAAGTTAATTAAATTGACAAGGGCTTTTTTTTTTTTTTACCACTACTATTCCTTTATATTGGGTTTGAGATTTACAAATTCAGAAATTTAGAAATTTTATGAAAAGTTTAGCACTGGGAAACACTTTTTGAAAGATAAAAAGTGCATTTTATATACAACTAGGTAGATCAGACCAGAGAGGGACAAATAAGGAGGAATGAGGGACTTTGTTTGAAATCAGGGACAATCCCTCGAAATCAGGGACAATCCCTCGAAATCAGGGACAGTTGGGAGCTTATATATATATTTGTACTCGGTGTCTTAACGTACCTGAACGAGGGAGCTATCAAGGAGAAATGGCAGTGACCTGAGGCGTGCCGTGGTCACAAGGTCAGTATGCCTAAAAGAGGGCATACCCAGTAAAATAGAAGATTTAAAGGGCTTGGGAGGGTGGGGGAGCTGTTTCTGGAAGAAGAGCGGCCCCTACAGGTAGGAGGAGGCTGGGTATTTATCACCCAGACTCCTCCTACAAATACAGGCTGACGTGCCGTCAGCCTTACTATTTGTACTCGGTGTCTTAACGTACCTGAACGAGGGAGCTATCAAGGAGAAATGGCAGTGACCTGAGGCGTGCCGTGGTCACAAGGTCAGTATGCCTAAAAGAGGGCAAAAAGATACAAGTAGGATGCAAAAAAGAATTTATTGGGTTGTCTCATTATACTGCTAGCAAAGCACATGCCCGTGACATTTCTACAAATGGTTCCGGTATGTATTTAGAGTAACAAAAGGAATTCCATCTGCCTAGTCTTCTGATGATGTGGGCCGGTACCCCATGTTGTGAGGCGGCCGATGCCGCTCCAATCCGGAAGGAGTGACCAGTGTAACTTTTGGGGTTCACATTCAATCTAGCCAGCAAGATGCGTATGTGTTTGATGAATTGAGAGGTTTTGAGGGGAGACTTGGGAAATGGCAGCAATGGACCTTCTCCCGCCGACCCTTCGAGGTGTGCCATCAGGTTATCTAGCACCGCCACTGGCTGTC
>BLSH010509513.1:129208-143066 GCA_018402905.1 Glandirana rugosa
AGGGGGAGTTCCATTGCTCATTTACCGAGGAGACTAGAGGATGGTCAAGTAAAGAAATAAGTACCTGGAATCAGTCTCTCACTCCTTTGTTGCTCTTGACAGAAAATATCCTCACTGTCACTACTCCCCTAATATCCTGCTCCCAGGAGTAGGACTGTACCCCGTCTTCTGAGTTCCAAGTATGGGGTCCACGGATCCGACTCGTTGCGGATACCACTTTTATTTGTAAAACGACGGTCGACTTGGGGTCTTAGAGGTATTTACGTCAGATCTAGGTATTTAACACAGACGTCGTGTCTCTTCCCTCTAATAGTCTCTCTTTATGTCCTTATGTCCTACCCCTTGTGTCGAGTCCTTTCACTGGTCTGATTGGTCCAGAGTAGGGCGGGGACTGGGTGATATCAGCCTGTAATCCCCTGGTCACTTTCCTGAGCTGTGTTCCCCATCCTGTATTCCTGTATTTCTCTCTGATAATCTCCCTTCTCTGTGCTGCAGACACAATTTATGGATCTAGACTGCATTTATGGAGATTCTGGGGTTCAGCTGGCAGCAAAATGTTTATTTTCACCATAGGCGTTGCTCAGCCTAGGCACCTGGGGTATGAACCTTGAGTCTTCTGCCCCATGTCAGGATGAGGACCCTCGTCCTATAATCCCCTCATCACTGTCACTCCTATAAAAGACAGTTCTCGTTGTTTCCTCACTCTCTGACTAAGGTCCATGAATAAAGAAATGAACTGGTAGGAGATCAGAGGAGCCATTTACTCGTTACCTTGAGGGGGAATTGTAAGATCCTCAGAGACAAATCTGCCTGATGTGGGCAGAGTCCTGGTTTAGGGGAACCAATCAGCTGATGTCTAGTAATAATCTTTGTATTTCTATTTTAGTAGATGGACGGGAGATGAGGAAAACCTCAGAGGATCTTCTCACTTTGTCTCCAGACTGTAAAGTAGAAGATGAGGACATCACACAGTATAGTCCAGGAGAAAACCCGGCTACCTCAAATGTCCATCCGGCACCACACAGTGTAGCTGGACCATCGTATTCCTCTTATCCTGAGGAACCTCAGACTGTGAGGGACGGTGCCGGACCATCGTATTCCTCTTATCCTGAGGATCCTCAGACTATGAGGGACGGTGCCGGATCATCGTATTCCTCTTATCCTGAGGGACCTCAGACTGTGAGGGATAGTGCCGGACCATCGTATTCCTCTTATCCTGAGGAACCTCAGACTGTGAGGGGGGGTGCCGGACCATCGTATTCCTCTTATCCTGAGGAACCTCAGACTGTGAGAGACGGTGCCGGACCATCGTATTCCTCTTATCCTGAGGAACCTCAGACTGTGAGGGACGGTGACTGTGAGGGACGGTGCCGGACCATCGTATTCCTCTTATCCTGAGGATCCTCCGACTGTGAGGGACGGTGCCGGACCATCGTATTCCTCTTATCCTGAGGAACCTCAGACTGTGAGTGACGGTGCCGTCCTTCCAACAGATAAGAGGTTTCCCTGTACTGAGTGCGGGAAGTGTCTTAGTTCCAAAAGCAGTCTTAATGAGCATAAAAAACATCACACAGGTGAGAAGCTGCATTCCTGTCCCGAGTGCAGGAAATGTTTTTCAATGAAGGCCCATCTTTACCGACATCAGAGATGTCACATAGGAGAGAAGTCGTATACATGTCCTGAGTGCGGGAAATGTTTCCGTTTAAAAGGCAATCTTACTATACATAAAAGATATCACACAGGTGAAAAGCCATATTCTTGTACTGAGTGCGGGAAAAGATTTTCAAACAAATCCCATCTTTACAGTCATCAGAGATATCACACTGGAGAAAAACCATATTTTTGTTCTGAGTGCGGGAAATGTTTTACAAACAAGTTTGAACTTACCAAACATCAGAGATTGCACACGGGAGAGAAACCGTATTCCTGTCGTGAGTGCGGGAAATGTTTTTCACAGAAGTCCAGTCTTTGCAGACATACGAGATCTCACACGGGGGAGAAGCCACATTCCTGTACTTATTGCGGGAAATATTTTTCACGGAAATCCCATCTTAATAGACATATGAACTTGCACACAGTTGAGAAGCCATATTCCTGTCCTGAGTGCGGGAAGTCTTTCTACACTCAATCCACACTTAAACTTCATAAAAGGTCTCACACAGGTGAGAAGCCGTATTCCTGCCCTGAGTGCGGGAAGTGTTTCCTCAGTAAAACCCGTCTTAATGACCATAAAAGAACTCACACAGGTGAGAAGCCGTATCCTTGTCCTGAGTGCGGAAAATGCTTCAGTTTGAAAACCACTCTTAAGGTGCATAAGAAGATTCACACAGGTCAGAACTTGCATTCTTGTCCTGAGTGCGGGAAAAGTTTTACACAGAAGTCCAATCTTACCTTGCATCAGAGGTCGCACACGGGGGAAACGCCATATTCCTGTCCTGAGTGCAGGAAATGTTTTTCTCGTAAGTTCTGTTTGACCAACCATCTGAGGTATCACGCGAGGGTGAAACCGTATTCCTGTCCTGAGTGCGGGAAATGTTTTACAGAGAATTCACATCTTCAGATACATCAGAGATTGCACACAGGGGAGAAGCCGTATTCCTGTCCTGAATGCGGGAAAGGTTTTATAGAGAGGTCACACCTTCTCAACCATCAGAGATCGCACACAGTGAAGAGGGAGTTTCCCTGTCTTAAATGTGATAAATGTTTTAAAACGAAGTACGACCTCAACAAACATCAGGAATCGCACACGGCAGTGGATCCGCTTTCCTTTTTTAATTGGCAGAAGTGTAACCCACAGAAGTCCTCTGTTTACAGTCATCTGAGGTTGGACACGGAGGAAAATGAACTTTCCTGGTCTGAGTGAGGGAAATGTTCCTCACTGAAGTCCTGTCTTCCTGTACATCAGGAGTACCAAACAACCCTCGAGGTGTATTAGTGAGTGCAAGAAATATTTTTCAAAGAAGTCCAATCTTTCCGAATATTAGAGGTCTCTAACGGGGGGAGAAGCCATTTTCCTGTTCTGAGTGAGGGAAATGTTTTTCACAGAAGTCACATCTTTTTAGACATTAGAGATGTCACATGGGGGAGAAACCACTTTCCTGTCCTGAGTAAGGGAATTGTTCCTCACTGAAGTCCTGTCTACATCAGATTTGAGTGTGGGAAATGTTTTAAATGAACTCTACTCTTTCCGAACATTAGAGGTCTCACACAAGGGAGAAGCCGTATTCCTGTTCTGAGTGAGGGAAATGTTTTTCACAGAAGTCCCATCTTTTTAGACATTAGAGATGTCACACTGGGGAGAAGCCACTTTCCTGTAAGGGAAACGTCCCTCACAGAAGTCCTGTCTTCCTGTACATCAGGGGTCCCACACTACCCTGGGGGTGTATTGGTGAGTGCGGGAAATGTCTTGTATATGAATGTTGATGGACATGTGGGGAAGAAGCACACCCTGATATACACCTCAGATATACTCCATGGCTGATCTTAATCATGTAAGAAACAGTTCATAAGGAGATCAGAGATCACCAAAGACATGGATGGAGTGTTGGCCATTGATAGCAGGAGACAAATAAAAATAGAGTCATTACCTCTCATTGGCTGAGTGCATTTTGTGGTGTAAACTCTTACAAGAGGTCTGTTTTCTCAAGTCGTCTTCCAGGACGAAACGCATTAACCCCATCACTTAATAGGCAGTCCTCTAGATCAGTGGTTCTCAACTCTGTCCTCAAGTATCCCCAACAGGCCATGTTTGCAGGTTTTCCTTTATCTTGCACGGGTGCTTTAAATCAGTCAATGGCTTGGTATTTTGGACGGCTTTTTTATCTAAGAGAAATTGCCAAAACATGGCCTGTTGGGGGTACTTGAGGACAGGGTTGAGAACCACTGCTCTAGGCCTTTTAAAATAAAAATGGAGTCATCACCTCTCATTGGCTGAGTGGATTTTGTGGTGTAAACTCTTGCAAGAAGTCTGTTTTCTCAAGTCGTCTTCCAGGACGAAATGCGTTTACCCCACCACTTAAAAGGTGGTCCTCTAGGCCTTTTAAAATAAAAAACCTTACCTCTCACTGGCTGAGTGCATTTTGTGGTGGAAGATTTCACAGACACTTACAGGTCTGTTTGTTCAACAAATTTGAGCAGTGATTTCCTATGATCAACACCACCATCTACTGGCCATTATTCTGTATTGTAGTTTTTTGCTGCATATGGCCACTAGATGGAGCTTACCATCGTAGGAAATCACTGTGTATATTAACCACTTCAGCCCCGGAAGGATTTACCCCTCTTCCTGACCAGAGCACTTTTTGCAATTTGGTACTGCGGCGCATTTACTGACAATTGACGTTGTACCCAAACAAAACTGATGTCCTCACCCCACAAATAGAGCTTTCTTTTGGTGGTATTTGATCACCTCTGCGTTTTGTATTTTTTTGCGCTATATACAAAAAAAGAGCGACAATTTTGAACCAAGGTTCCACTGTACCTATATTTTAATATTTTTTTTTATTAGTTATCTACTTATTATTTTGGATTTTCAAATTTTTTGGATTTTTGTTCTTATTTTCGAATTTCTGAATTTCTGGATTTTGGAATTCCCGAATTTCTTAGTTTCGAATTTTTGCGAAGTTACGAATTTATTCGCAATGCAGAATTTCGATCACAACGAATGACAAGAAAAACGAAAAAAAGAAAAATAATATGAATGAAACTAAAACATACTCATTTTTCGGCAGTGCACCCGTCTAGCTGTTAGAATCACCCCGGTACCGTTTTTTGTAGAGCGGACGGTTGGCTTTTTTTTGTAATAAACAACTGATGCGGCTAGTCAACTGCTAGGTTGAAATTTAAAAATGTTTAAAGCTTTGCCTATGGAGATTTTTAAGTACCGAAGTATGTCGCCATTCCGCAAGCATGACGTGTTAGGTATCTATTTACTCGGCGTAACGTCATCGTTCGCATTATACAAAAAATTGGGCTAACTTTACTATTTTTTTTTTAAATTCCTAAAAGTGTATTTTTTCCAAAGAAAATTACGTTTGAAAGACCGCTGCGCACATACGGTGTGACATAAAATATTGTAATGACTACCATTTTATTCTCTAGGGTCTCTGCTAAAAATAATATACAGTATCTCACAAAAGTCAGAACACCCCTCACATTTGTGTAAATATTTTATTCTACCTTTTCATATGACAACACTGAAGAAATGACACTTTGCTACAATGTAAAGTAGTGAGTGTACAGCTTGTATAACAGTGTAAATTTGCTGTCCCCTCAAAATAACTCAACACACAGCCATTAATGTCTAAACTGCTGGCAACAAAAGTGAGTACACCCCTAAGTGAAAATGTCCAACTTTGGCCCAATTAGCTATTTTCCCTCCCTGATGTCATGTGACTCGTTAGTGTTTCAAGTTCTCAGGTGTGAATGGGGAGCAGGTGTGTTAAATTTGGTGTTATCGCTCTCACTCTCTCATACTGGTCACTGGAAGTTCAACATGGCACCTCATGGCAAAGAACTTTCTGAGGATATGAAAAAAAGAATTGTTGCTCTACATAAAGATGGCCTAGGCTATAAGAAGATTGCCAAGACCCTGAAACTGAGCTGCAGCACGGTGGCCAAGACCATACAGTGGTTTAACAGGACAGGTTCCACTCAGAACAGTGCCTCACCATGGTCGACCAAAGAAGTTGAGTGCCATGCTCAGCATCATATCCAGAGGTTGTCTTTGGGAAATAGATGTATGAGTGCTGCCAGCATTGCTGCAGAGGTTGAAGGGGTGGGGGGTCAGCCTGTCAGTGCTCAGACCATACGCCACACACTGCATCAAATTGGTCTGCATGGCTGTCGTCCCAGAAGGAAGCCTCTTCTAAAGATGATGCACAAGAAAGCCCACAAACAGTTTGCTGAAGACAAGCAGACTAAGGACATGGATTACTGGAACCATGTCCTGTGGTCTGATGAGACCAAGATAAACTTATTTGGTTCAGATGGTGTCAAGCGTGTGTGGGGGCAACCAGGTGAGGAGTACAAAAACAAGTGTGTCTTGCCTACAGTCAAGCATGGTGGTGGGAGTGTCATGGTCTGGGGCTGCATGAGTGCTGCCGGCACTGGGGAGCTACAGTTCATTGAGGGAACCATGAATGCCAACATGTACTGTGGCATACTGAAGCAGAGCATGATCCCCTCCCTTTGGAGACTGGGCCGCAGGGCAGTATTCCAACATGATAACGACCCCAAACACACCTCCAAGACAACCACTGCCTTGCTAAAGAAGCTGAGGGTAAAAGTGATGGACTGGCCAAGCATTTCCAGACCTAAACCCTATTGAGCATCTGTGGGGCATCCTCAATTGGAAGGTGGAGGAGCGCAAGGTCTCTAACATCCACCAGCTCCGTGATGTCGTCATGAAGGAAGGGAAGAGGACTCCAGTGCCAACCTGTGAAGCTCTGGTGAACTCCATGCCCAAGAGGGTTAAGGCAGTGCTGGAAAATAATGGCGGCCACACAAAATATTGACACTTTGGGCCCAATTTGGACATTTTCACTTAGGGGTGTACTCACTTTTGTTGCCAGTGGTTTAGACATTAATGGCTGTGTGTTGAGTAATTTTGAGGGGACAGCAAATTTACACTGTTATACAAGCTGTACACTCACTACTTTACTTGTAGCAAAGTGTCATTTCTTCAGTGTTGTCACATGAAAAGATAGAAGAAATGTGAGGGGTGTACTTACTTTTGTGAGATACTGTATTTATAATGTTTGGGGGTTCTAAGTAATTTTCTAGCAAAAAATACAGATTTTTAAGAAAAGGGCCGGGTCTTCAAGGGGTTAAAATGCCAGCATTTGTAACAGATGGGGGAACGCTCGTCACATTCATCCAGCAAATGTATAATAAATCGACCCCCCTATCCTCCGCCAGACGTTGTTTCATACAAATAACCCAGAGGTCGCACTCTCGCATTTAAGAATTTACTGGACCAAAAAGGACGTTCTTTTTTTTTAACATCCAATTCACAGATAATAAATGATTTTGGACCTGAAGATTAGGTAAAAACTCTAAACCTATATTTTCTGAAAGCAGAGGCCCTGGGGAATAAAATGGTTGTTAGCTCAATATTTTATCAAGGGTAAACACTTGTCCGGAGGACGCAGCGATCACAGAATCCTGCTGGGGTGCGCGGGAAGCACGATCACCGGAGGACATCCATAGACGCCCCTCCCGGAAGCCGTGTTTTGGCTATAGTGCGGGCGGGAGGTGGTTAAAGTTAAACATTAAAGATGTCCGATTCCTTTAAAGCATGAATAGGGGGCGTCCTGATCCCGCCTGTGAAGGGGCGCGTCTCTGCAATTTTTCTTTTACAAAGAATAAAGAGTTAAATTGCTGGAAATATTTTTTGTAAAGGACACTTTTCCTGTAGCGCATCCTACAACAAGAATGAATACATTTGTAGACTTCCCTAAAATGACATACAAGTTCCTGGGGTCTGGTATGGATATTGGGGGGGGGGTCTTCGTGCAAATAAAAAAATTGGAATTCTATGTCTGACCCTTAAACCAAGCACAGCCTGGCTGGCATGAAAAGTGGGGAGAATGTGTGCCCCCCTCCTGAACCATACCTGGCTGCATTCCCTCAATATGGGGGGGAGGGGTGTCATTAAAGCAGGGCCGGATCTAGCCTGGCTGATGTGGCAGTGCAGTAAAAAATATCAGAGGATGGGAGGTCAGCAGGGCAGAGGACAGAGGGTCAGCAGGGTGGAGAATAGGATCAGCAGTTTGTAGGGCAGTATGCAGAGGATATTGATTTTTAGAGCAGTGTACAGGGGGACAGCAGGGCAGTGTACAGAGGCTCAGCAGGGCAGAGGAGAGGGCTCAGCAGGGCAGAGTACAGGGGCTCAGCAGGGCAGAGGAGAGGTTTCAGCAAGGCAGAGGGGTCAGCAGGGCAGTGTACAGGGGGTCAGCAGGGCAGTGTACAGGGGGTCAGCAGGGCAAAGGATGGAAGGTCAGCAGGGGACGAGCTGAGGACAGGGGTCACCACTGGAGAGGCAGAGGACAGGGATCATTGCTGGAGAGGCAGAGGACAGGGATCACCGCTGGAGAGGCAGAGGACAGGGATCACCGCTGGAGAGACAGAGGACAGGGATCACCGCTGGAGAGGCAGAGGACAGGGATCACCGCTGGAGAGGCAGAGTACAGGGATCACCCCTGGAGAGGCAGAAGATAGGGATCACCGCTGGAGAGGCAGAGGACAGGGATCACCACTGGAGAGGCAGAAGACAGGGATCACCGCTGGAGAGGCAGAGGACAGGGATCACCGCTGGAGAAGCAGAGGACGGGGATCACCTGGAGAGGCAGAGGACAGGGATCAACGCTGGAGAGGCAGAGGACAGGGATCACCTCTGGAGAGGCAGAGGACAGATCACCGCTGGAGAGGCAGAGGACAGGGATCACCGCTGGAGAGGCAGAGGACGGGGATCACCTGGAGAGGCAGAGGACAGGAATCACCGCTGGAGAGGCAGAGGACAGGGATCACCACTGGAGAGGCAGAGGACAGGGATCACCGCTGGAGAGGCAGAGGGCAGGGATCACCTGGAGAGGCAGAGGACCGGGAATACCCCTGGAGAGTGAGAGGACAAGGATCACTGCGGGAGAGTAAGAGGACAGGGATCATGGCTGGAGAGTCAGATGACAGAGATCATCTTTGGAGAAGCAGAAGACCGGGATCACCGCTGGAGAGGCAGAGGACGGGGATCACCTGGAGAGGCAGAGGACAGGGATCACCGCTGGAGAGGCAGAGGACAGGGAATCACCTCTGGAGAGGCAGAAAACAGATCGCTGCTGGAGAGGCAGAGGACAGGGATCACCGCTGGAGAGGCAGAGGACGGGGATCACCTGGAGAGGCAGAGGACAGGAATCACCGCTGGAGAGGCAGAAGACAGGGATATCCGCTGGAGAGGCAGAGGACAGGGATTACCGCTGGAGAGGCAGAAGACAGGGATCACCGCTGGAGAGGCAGAGGACAGGGATCACCGCTGGAGAAGCAGAAGACAGGGATCACCGCTGGAGAGGCAGAAGACAGGGATCACCGCTGGAGAGGAAGAGGACAGGGATCACCTGGAGAGGCAGAAGACAGGGATCACCACTGGAGAGGCAGAAGACAGGGATCACCGCTGGAGAGGCAGAGGACGGGGATCACCTGGAGAGGCAGAGGACAGATCGCCGCTGGAGAGGCAGGGGACAGGGATCACCTGGAGAGGCAGAAGATAGGGATCACCGCTGGAGAGGCAGAAGACAGGGATCACCTCTGGAGAGGCAGAGGACAGGGATCACCGCTGCAGAGGCAGAGGACAGGGATCACCTGGAGAGGCAGAAGACAGGGATCACCGCTGGAGAGGCAGAGGACAGGGATCACCGCTGGAGAGGCAGAGGACAGGGATCACCGCTGGAGAGGCAGAGGACAGGGATCACCTGGAGAGGCAGAAGACAGGGATCACCACTGGAGAGGCAGAAGACAGGGATCACCGCTGGAGAGGCAGAGGACGGGGATCACCTGGAGAGGCAGAGGACGGGGATCACCGCTGGAGAGGCAGAGGACAGGGATCACCTCTGGAGAGGCAGAGGACAGATCGCCGCTGGAGAGGCAGAGGACAGGGATCACCGCTGGAGAGGCAGAGGACGGGGATCACCTGGAGAGGCAGAGGACAGGAATCACCGCTGGAGAGGCAGAGGACAGGGATCACCACTGGAGAGGCAGAGGACAGGGATCACCTGGAGAGGCAGAAGACAGGGATCACCACTGGAGAGGCAGAAGACAGGGATCACCGCTGGAGAGGCAGAGGACGGGGATCACCTGGAGAGGCAGAGGACAGGGATCAACGCTGGAGAGGCAGAGGACAGGGATCACCTCTGGAGAGGCAGAGGACAGATCACCGCTGGAGAGGCAGAGGACAGGGATCACCGCTGGAGAGGCAGAGGACGGGGATCACCTGGAGAGGCAGAGGACAGGAATCACCGCTGGAGAGGCAGAGGACAGGGATCACCGCTGGAGAGGCAGAGGACAGGGATCACCGCTGGAGAGGCAGAGAACAGGGATCACCACTGGAGAGGCAGAGGACAGGGATCACCTGGAGAGGCAGAGGACAGGGATCACCGCTGGAGAGGCAGAGGACAGGGATCACCGCTGGAGAGGCAGAGGACAGGGATCACCTGGAGAGGCAGAAGACAGGGATCACCGCTGGAGAGGCAGAGGACAGGGATCACCACTGGAGAGGCAGAGGACAGGGATCACCTGGAGAGGCAGAAGACAGGGATCACCACTGGAGAGGCAGAAGACAGGGATCACCGCTGGAGAGGCAGAGGACGGGGATCACCTGGAGAGGCAGAGGACAGGGATCACCGCTGGAGAGGCAGAGGACAGGGATCACCTCTGGAGAGGCAGAGGACAGATCACCGCTGGAGAGGCAGAGGACAGGGATCACCGCTGGAGAGGCAGAGGACGGGGATCACCTGGAGAGGCAGAGGACAGGAATCACCGCTGGAGAGGCAGAGGACAGGGATCACCGCTGGAGAGGCAGAGGACAGGGATCACCACTGGAGAGGCAGAGGACAGGGATCACCGCTGGAGAGGCAGAGGGCAGGGATCACCTGGAGAGGCAGAGGACCGGGAATACCTCTGGAGAGTGAGAGGACAAGGATCACTGCGGGAGAGTAAGAGGACAGGGATCATGGCTGGAGAGTCAGATGACAGAGATCATCTTTGGAGAAGCAGAAGACCGGGATCATCGCTGGAGGAGCAGAGGACAAGGATCACTGTGGGAGAGTAAGAGGATAGGGATCACTGCTGGAAAGTCAAAGGATAGGGATCATCACTGGAGAGGCAGAGGACAGGGAACACCTCTGGAGAGTCAGAGGACAGGGATTACTGTGGGAGAGGGGTGTACGGCTGGAGAGTCAGAGGACAGGGAACACTTCTGGAGAGGCAGAGGACAGGGATCACCTGGAGAGGCAGAGGACAGGGATCACCTGGAGAGGCAGAGGACAGGGATCACCGCTGGAGAGGCAGAGGACAGGGATTACCGCTGGAGAGGCAGAGGACAGGGATCACCGCTGGAGAGGCAGAGGACAGGGATCACCGCTGGAGAGGCAGAGGACGGGGATCACCTGGAGAGGCAGAGGACAGGGATCACCTGGAGAGGCAGAGGACAGGGATCACCGCTGGAGAGGCAGAGGACGGGGATCACCTGGAGAGGCAGAGGACAGGGAACACTTCTGGAGAGGCAGAAGATGGATCATCACTGGAAAGGCAGAGGACAGGGATCACCGCTGGAGAGGCAGAGGACGGGGATCACCTGGAGAGGCAGAGGACAGGGATCACCTCTGGAGAGTCAGAGGACAGGGATTACTGTGGGAGAGGGGTCACGGCTGGAGAGTCAGAGGACAGGGAACACTTCTGGAGAGGCAGAGGACAGGGATCACCTGGAGAGGCAGAGGACAGGGATCACCTGGAGAGGCAGAGGACAGGGATCACCGCTGGAGAGGCAGAGGACAGGGATCACCGCTGGAGAGGCAGAGGACAGGGAACACTTCTGGAGAGGCAGAAGATGGATCATCACTGGAAAGGCAGAGGACAGGGATCACCGCTGGAGAGGCAGAGGACGGGGATCACCTGGAGAGGCAGAGGACAGGGATCACCGCTGGAGAGGCAGAGGACGGGGATCACCTGGAGAGGCAGAGGACAGGGATCACCGCTGGAGAGGCAGAGGACAGGGATCACCGCTGGAGGGGCAGAGAATGGGGATCACCGCTGGAGAGGCAGAGGATGGGGATCACCGCTGGAGAGGCAGAGGACAGGGATCACCGCTGGAGAGGCAGAGGACAGGGATCACCTCTGGCACGGCACTTGGCAGAGCTTCTTACCCATCCCAGTACTACACAGAGCTCCTCCCCACACTGCACACAGCTCCTCCTCCCTGCACTACACAGAGCTGAGATTGCATTCCTTTACACAGAGCCACGATCTGCACAGGGCAGAGCATCCAGGAGGGTGGGTGGTCAGGGGTCCTTGGGGGGGGGCACAGCCCACCCCAGCACTCCCCAACTCCAGCCATGCATGAAAGGGTGGACCCCCCCAGAAAAACACCTTGCCCCATGTTGATGAGGACAAGGGATTACCCCCCATAATCCTGGGTGGTGGTTGTGTTAAGTCTACAGGCAGGGGGCTTATCAAAATCTGGATGACTCCTCTATTATTGAGGAACCCCAAAGATACCGCCCCCCTACACAAATGAATATAGGATGCATAGTACCTGATGGTACCAATAGCTGTATGACAGCTCCCTGAGTTCCCATCAGCTACATAAATGAAGGTTTGGGAGAGTGCTGACATCAGTGCCCAATAATACCGGTGGTCATAGCTAAGCAGTGATGCACTGCTATCCTTTTTGCTTGCTTGGCATGGATTCCCAGTGACATTGGTGGTTCATAGAGACGACGTGAGTGCAAACACCTGCCGCTTCCTTAGCAACCACTGACAGCAGAAAGCTGTCATAAATAGAGGTGGTAGAAATATCGCTTCTATATCTGATGCTCGGCTCCTGCCGAAAAGGGGGCCAAGGCAGCCAAAGTTCGGCTCATCTCTACTTTCTACCAACTAAAGCAAGGGCTCATCCCTAGCGGGCCCCTTATATTAGTGGTCAGTGTAGTGGTCCCTTACATTGGTGACCAATGGGAGAAAGACCCCTTTATATCAGTGGTCAGTGTAGTGGTCCCTTACATTTGTGACCAATGGGAGAAGGAACTCCTTATATCAGTGGCCAGAGTAGTGGTCCCTTACATTGGTGACCAATGGGAGAAGGACCCCCTTATATCAGTGGTCAGTGTAGTGGTCCCTTACATTGGTGACCAATGGGAAAAAGACCCCTTTATATCAGTGGTCAGTGTAGTGGTCCCTTACATTGGTGACCAAGGGGAGAAGGACCCCTTTATATCAGTGGTCAGTGTAGTGGTCCCTTACATTGGTGACCAATGGGAGAAGAACCCCCTTATATCAGTGGTCAGTGTAGTGGTCCCTTACATTGGTGACCAATGGGAGACAGACCCCCTTATATCAGTGGTCAGTGTGGTGGTCCCTTACATTGGTGACCAATGGGAGAAGAACCCCCTTATATCAGTGGTCAGTAGGGATTCACCGGTATCGGTGCCGAAACTAGCATTCTCACGAGTATCGGTACTTGAGAAAATGATCCCGGAAGTGACGTCTCTGGGGGGTGTGGCTGAGCCGTTCATGTGAGCAGACGTGCTTCACATTAGCTCTGCATTATCCTGCAAATTCCTCCTGACGTGGCACTGAACAGCCAATGGGACAAAACAGCGGGCGACTCAACATGGAGGCTCCCCACCGGCACAGCGCTTCAGGAAGAGCAGCCAGACTCTCTCTGTGGCTCAACCTGAAGTGGAACACCTGCTGACAGTCTCTCCTGGGATCGCAGTGAGTACCCCCCCCCCCCCACCATTGCATGAGGCAGCAGGTCCCTCTGACATTGAAGGCCTCCATAGAGATAACCCCCTCCCTGTCCTCCTATCCACCTGGCTACCCCCCATCCTTCCTCCACCTGGCTACCCCCCTGTACTCCCATCCACCTGGCTACCCCCGTCCTCCCCTCCACCTTGCTACCCCCCATAATCCCAGCCACCTGGCTACCCCCCTTGTCCTCCCCACCACCTGGCTACCCCCCCTGTATTCCCATCCACCTGGTTTCTCCCCTTGTCCTCCCCTCCACCTGGCTACCCCCCTTGTCCTCCCCTCCACCTGACTACCCCCCCTTGTCCTCCTCTCCACCTAACTGCCCCCCTTGTCCTCCCCT
>BLSH010509513.1:160844-176376 GCA_018402905.1 Glandirana rugosa
CCAAATTCACGGGTCATTCCTTCACCAATTAGGTCCTGGGTGTAATTAATGTGTCCAACAAGACACCGACTAATTCCACTATTAATTTGAGTAAACTACGGAATGGACGTAATTTAATCGGAGTCTTGTTGGACACATTAAGTACACGGACCTAATTACCCTACTCCACCGTTGGGATGTACCTTCTACCACCCTGGAGAGATTAACGTTTGTTGTATATACCGTCATCTGGTAGGGTCAGAGAGGGTAGAAATAGGTGGTGGTAGACATCGTTTGGGAACTCCCAAAACAATTTGGCAAGATGATTTGGTAGACAGACTCCCACCATTTGACTTCATACGTTCAATAATAATAATAATATGTCCTAGATTGTAAGCTCTAACGAGCAGGGTCCTCTGATTCCTCCTGTATTGAATTGTATTGTAATTGTACTGTCTGCCCTAATATTGTAAAGAGCTGCGCAAACTGTCGGCGCTGTATAAATCCTGTATAATAATAATAATAACTTGCATACTTCAGTTTACCACCCTCAGACAGATGGTTTAGTAGAACGGTTTAACAAAACCCTCAAGGGTTTGCTACAGATGGTGGTGGATAAAGATGGGAGAGACTGGGATGGTCTACTGCCATATATGTTGTTTGCAATTAGAGAGGTCCCACCATCTTCCATGTAGGGTTGCCACCTCATCCCATTAATCCAGGCACATGAATTACACAGGTTGTTCTGAGGCTAATTTAATGCAGGTAAGGCATCAAATGAGTTTAATTATCACCTTAATCAGCCACAGAACAACCTGTGTAATTAATGTGGGTCCTGGATTAACCACTTCCTTACTGGGCACTTAAACCCCCCTCCTGCCCAGACCAATTTTCAGGTTTCAGCGCTGTCGCATTTTGAATGACAATTGCGCGGTCGTGCGACGTTGTACCCAAATAAAATTGATGTCCTTTTTTCCCCACAAATAGAGCTTTCTTTTGGTGATATTTTTTGCATTATAAACAAAACCAAGAGCGACAATTTTGAAAAAAGAACAATATTTTTTACTTTTTGCTCTAATAAATATCCAAAAATAAAAAAAAATTATTCATTGGGTTTGGCCGATTTATATTCTTCTACATATTTTTGGTAAAAAAAAAATCGCAATCGGCGTTTATTGATTGGTTTGCGCAAAAGTTATTGCGTCTACAAACTAACTTGATTTATGGCGTTTTTATTATTATTTTTTTTTTTTTACTAGTAATGGCGGTGATCTGCAATTTTTATCGGGACTTTGATATTGGGGCGGAAATGTCGGACATTTTTGACACATTTTTGGGACCAATGACATTTATACAGCGATCAGAAATTTAAATGTCCACTGATTACTGTATAAATGTCATTTGCAGTCTGAGTGCGCGCAGGGGGCGTGTAAAGGGGCGGACGTCCATGGACGTCCACCCGGAGATTCAGATCCGCGCTGTAGACGTCTTTCGTCTATAGCGCGGATCTCTAGTGGTTAAAGGGATGACGTGGCAACCCTACTTCCATGGCGTTCTCACCCTTTGAGCTTTTGCATTGGAGGCTTCCCCAAGGGTTACTAGATATTGCCAAAGAGACCTGGGAGACTGAGACTACTCCCCACCGGTGTGTCATAGAACATATCTCAGCCATGGAGGACAATTAGCTCAGTGATGCCCCTTGTCCAAGAACACATGCAGCAAGCCCAGGAAGCATAGAGCCCAGTGTACAATAGGTCAGCAACGTTTTGGAGCAGTAAGCAGGGTGTTAGGGACTGTCCACACCTTGCTCTCCACCTGGGGTATGATTTGTCTTCTCTGGGTTATTCTGTTGTTGTTGCTGAGAAAGGAGACAAGCAGGCTGTGAGGTGACATGTCTGCAGGACTGAAGCAGAGCCACTGAGGTCGAATCACAAACCAGTAGGCTTAATAACTGTTTGTTGGGCGTTTGTTTTGGGACTGTGTGCGCGGGAATCTTTTGGCTGTTTGCTGTACACGCTGACCAGTAAGCACGGGCAGGAAGCCCTTTAACCTTTACATGCAGCTTAGATTACTCCTCTCTGAGCTCTCCACTTGAAGCTGAACCCCACAGTGCACTCCTCCAATGTCTCTCGAATCAGAGAATCCTTTGACATCACGCTAACCTAACAGCTCCTCCTTCCAATGTCCCTTCATCCAGAGTCAGAGAATCCTATGACGTCATACTGGTCTCACAGCTCTTCCTCCTAATGTCCCTCCCACAAGGAAAGACTGTTGCTCCTGCGTTGTGTATAATGAATCCAGAATTCCTTGTGAGAATGTAGCGCCCCCATAGTATAGGTGCATTTTCTAGCAGTGTTTTATGGCTAGGAAAGGTAAATATAGTCAGGCCTGACTGTAATATGCAGGCCTGAATGTTTTGATCTGGGCTGGGAGAAGAAGCTCAGGGAGGATTGGGTGGACTTAACAGATGAGGTCACAGAACCTCCCACTTCTTCCTAGAAACTTGGAGAAGGTTCTCTGGTCAGAGAGCTGGGAGATACCGTTACCTACAGCTGAGACATGCTGTGGCAGCACAGTTTGGACTGACACAGGTGTCACTTTCGCCAGCCACGCTGGAGAAGGCTCTGTTTGAGGCGGACAACGCAAAATTGGTTTCCAGATATTACCTTCTATTGGCGTCGTCCTCCTCCACCAGAATGGAAAAACTAGCCAGTCAGTGGAAAACGGACATTCCGTCTTTAACGGAGGAATCATGGTCGGAGGTAACGGAGAATACGCTGGTTTCAGTGGTATCAGCTAGGGACAATTTGGCTCAATTCTATTATCTACATAGGACCTATTTCACCCCCTCGCGTCTTTATAAAATGGGCAGACGTGAATCACCTAACTGCCAACGCTGTCAACAATCAGAGGGGAATTTTTTCCATATGGTTTGGCAGTGTCCTGAAATTGGGAGATTCTGGAAAATAGTCCTGGGTTTTATGGAGGACAAACTAGCTCTGCCCAATATATATTACCCTGCCCGGTGCCTTCTGGGAGAAATGGGGGAGGAGGAGATGAGCAATTCTAGGAAAAGCTTACTGAGGATACTGTTTTGCTATGCCAAAAAGGCTATAGCAATTAAATGGAAGGACTCGGAGCCACCCACAATCCAGCTCTGGATAGAACTGGTTAACAGAGCACTTCCATTATTTAAGCTCACATATATGTCTAGGCGTTGCCCCAAGAAATTTGGGAAAATATGGTCGGGATGGATGGACTCAGTCTCAGGGGATATTGTGGTATAAGATACAGGTGGGCCCCTAACCTGTTCACCTTCAAGTCGGAAGTGGGCGTGATATTTACAAAAAGGTGGTTGAAGCAAAACTTATAGTACAAAATTCAGAGGAGGGAAGAACTGCCTCCTTATAATTTGGATAGGAGTGATGGTGGCTGTGACAGCAATATGAACTTTCTGGTGTCCTTTTTTTTTTTTGTTTTTTTTTGTTTTTTTTTTGTTTTCTTTTGTTTGTTGTTTGTTCTATGACCACAGATGATGGGTATCAATGAGGGGGTGCATTGGAACCTACTCCTTACTCTAAGGGAAAAGAAATAAGTTGGAGAAAAGATACCAAAAATGTATGTGTACATATGGTTATACAAAATAATATACTGTCGTTAACGAGATGTTGGATGGAGATGTACGTAGGCAAATATGTATTTCTATGTCTGCGCCCTCGTAACCTGATGTATTGTGGTTTTGCTTGTGCATGTTTGTAAAACTCAATAAAATTTACCTTTGAAAAAAAAGAGAGCTGGGAGATGGATGGAGTCATCTGGAGTGTTCTAGGGAGCCCCGACCAATCCCCAAGCAGGGTTGGCAGGGGGCAGGCCTCCTTAAATATTCAGAGTCAGCCCAATCTGGGAGGAGTAGCGTCGAGTGGAAGTCTGGAGATGTAGCAGAGGTGCTGTGGTGCAGGCCCCTACCCAGGAGGTCGCCTCCATTCTGGGGAGGGTGAACTTGGGGCCTGGGTGTTCGGGTGCAGCCAGGAAGGAGTGATTCCTGGAGCGGCACAGGAGAACAGCAGAGGTGCTACAGGAGGAGTGAGAGACTAGTATCCACCGGTGCAGTGAGTGACGGTCCCTGGGACTGGAGGAGAAAGTGCTAGAGCAGGCTGGGAGAGGAATGGTGGACAGTCTGTGGGAGCCTTGGGAGTCAGTCAGGGGAAAGGAGAGTCACTACCAGTGAGCAGGTCGATGGGACGTGGAGAAGATGGGCTGGGAGTTGTAGTCCATCAAAGGTTAGCACTAAAGTACTTTGCTGCACATTCAGGGGCCCATGATCCCTGGCCTGTGATCAGAGTTCCTGAGGTCCTGCTGAAACAGGGTAGGCCTCACCACATGCTAACCGCGGTGATGAGAAAGGTATGGAGAAGCCCGATAAATTTCCATTCAGGCTGGAAACTAAGCTCTGAACTGGAGGGAAGCAAAGGGGTGTAAAGTGGAGAGTTCTGTGTAGTGAGAGAACTGTAAGATTAACGGTCAGCAAGTGAAGTGCTGGACAGTTGAGAGGAGCAATAGTCTGCAGAGACAGAGTCTGCAGTGAAGTGTGCATATACATCCTTGTATATGGTATCTTTGTACCATAATTCTTGGGCATCCCACAGTCATCCCTTATCCCCATCCAAGTTATTTCCCCAAATAAAACAACAAAAACAAGAGCCGGCCTGGTCAGTGTCTCCGGATGTGTGATATATGGTGAGATTGAGGTCAGCTATCAGGTGAACCACTAATACAAGCCACTCTCAAGGGAGCACATGGTTACATATGGGGGCTCATCCGGGATTACCTGTGAGGCAGTCAGTTGTTACCCATAGCAACCACAAGAACTGAGCCAGAGGAATGTTTAATATGTTTTATTACCAATGTGGATTTAACTGGGATAAGAATTGTGTACTTTGCCTTAAACGGTACTAGATAACTGTGCCGTTGTTCATAGCAACCAGTGGGAGCCACAATAGACTGTTGCCTGCTTACCCAGCCGCTCCAGCACAGCACTGGGGATGGACACTTACAAGATACTAATCCTGCAATTCAGTGACTTTGTACCATGTGTCGCTACCCATGGCAAACATGGCAGATGAATGCGCCCATGGATTACAAATATGTCTTGCACCATGCCACAGCCGGACATTCTCACTGGATTACAAATATGCCCAGCGCTCTGCTAAAGCTGGGCATTACAAGTGCTTTACCAATGACTGCTCCAATTCCTGCAAACAGTAAAGTATGCCTGGGACTGTTCTCGTGGCTGGGGGGGAGAGACTGTGTGTAGGGTGTGCTTTCCAGCAGAACAGTGGATACTAAAGCTTACTGTTACTATCGGCAACCACCGTCAGAGTCAACATGTCTGGACAAGCCCTGTTAGCGTCAGAGTGTCTGTAAAGTTTTGTTCTACATACAAGGGGTTACAGCATTGTGACACGCAGCAAGCCTGCTTATCAGGACATTTGGCGCCAGCCCGTCTGGTAACATGGGGGTGGCGCCACACCCTGGAAGAAGCTACGTGCCTGCAGCTAGCATCAGTCACGATGAGGAGCAAGATGGCAGGGTGGAGATTGCTTCTAGCGCTGACCTGGCTGCCAGAGTGGCAGAAACTGACCCTGGTTGACACGGGGGGGGGGAATGGCCCTGGGGGTCATCGATGGGATGGAGCCACACTGCTTCATCTGCCTGGATTGCCAGATGCTTGCCATGGACGTTACGGCCTTGGCCCAGTGTGGCCATTGTGATGCTCATCTTACCCAGCAGGAAGGCCAGATCGGGCCTGATGACATCGCCATAAGGCAGAGAGGAGCTGCGGCCTAGCGACTCCCCCAAGAAGACCAAGGATGAAAGGAAAGGAAAGACTGTCATGGCCTACAGCCTGGTCGGTGACTCGGGAGCCGTGAGTACTATTGAGCAGGGGGCTGGGGTCCCTGAAATGCCGGCTGTGTCTCCACCTGCAAGCACCTCTGTTAGGCTGGAGCCAGTTGTTGGGGGGGTGTCCCCTGAGAAGCCGGACGAGGATGCAGAGCAGAGGGCCATAAACTGGGGGTCACCCAGACTTGTAGCAGAATTTGGGTCCCTTGAGCGCTTAGCTGAGTGGTTGTCTCATAGTGAGGAATCAGCTGAGGAGTTGGAGACAGGAGATTCATCAGCCCTTTATTTCTCCAAGGAGGGTGAGAAGGAGTCCCCTCGGGGTGCCAATTCAGCAACAGGAACTCCCAGTATTCTTTACAAGACTTTCCTAAACTGGCCCTCCACTACCTAGACCAGAGCACCTACATACCGGCAAATACTAGTGAGATTCCCTGCTTCTAAAGTTAAGCCTGGGAAAGGGAATCGGCTCAAGTTGCCTAGGCTTTCCCAGGAACAGCAGGAGGTTGGGTTGCTTTGGAGTGGGGCCTGGACTACCCTTATGTCCCGCCTCATGTCATGGAGATCGTCAAGAATTCAAGGGAAGAGTGGGAGGATGAGATGACATGGGACTATCTTCATGTGCCTAAGCCCCTGCTTGATCCTCAATGCAGCTCCTAGGAAAGATTCAGAGAGTCGAAGAGGGAATGGAGACTATCAAGAAGGATTGTGTGATGATTGTGAAGCCCAATCAGCCTGCAAGGAGTTATTCTACTTCAGTTCGGGGAGAAGGGGATCAGCGGTTGAGATTGCCGGATCCTCATTATTATGTGTAGGACTATGGTGTAGCACAGACTGTACAGCACATTTAAGGACTGTTGTGAGGAGTATTGGGTGTGCACTTTTCCCCCTGAACTGCAGGACAAACTAGCCTGCCACCCTGTGCCCAGTGGAAGAGACTGTCACTGCAAGGGCACTGGGGTGAAGTTTGCCCTCTTTGTTTTTCTCTCTTTGAAGTCTGCTATCTGGGAGGGGCTCCTCCCACCAGGAACTTTAAAGGAATTTTTCAATGACTCGGTTCTTCTTTCTGCTTTGCTGTGAGTCTCTAACCCCTCATTGGCAGAGCAGGCAGGTCAAGAACTGTGTGCAAAGTTGCTATGTTCTATTAGGAGGCTTGTAACCCCCATCTAATAGGTTGTTTGTTTAGTTAGTTAGTTTAGATAGTTGTGTTTCACTTCTCTTCCTGATGGAACGGCTGTTCATCTTTATCCGGCGAGAGTTAAGCCAAGCGACAACTGTTGCTAACTAGGCGGGTGGAAGGCTTCCCTTTAGGGTGAGGTGCTCTGACCCAGGAAATGTACAGTATGCTGCATGTGGATAGATGCAGGGATTGTAGATAGAAATTGTTATAAATTGTATATTGTAAATACTGCAAAAATGGAGATGATAGATTTTTGATACTTATTTATTCATGTACAGTTTTGTATTTCCCCTTCCAAGTTTGTTCCCTTTTCCCCTCCATTTTCTGACTTTGGGATGCCCGGCTTCTGTTCAAAGAAGCTATTTTGCAATTTCAGCTGGGGACCAGCTGATGTTTAGGGGGGGTAAGTGTAGCACCCCCATAGTATTGGTGCGTTTTCTAGCAGGGTTTTTTGGCTAGGAGAGGTAAATTTAGTCAGGCCTGACTGTAATGTGCAGGTCTGAATGTTTTGACCTGGGCTGTGAGGAGAAGCTCAGGGGGGATTGGGTGGACTTAACAGATGAGGTCACCAGAACCTCCCACTTCTTTCTAGAAACCTGGAGAAGGTTCTCTGGTCAGAGATCTGGGAGATGGGTGGAGCAATCTGGAGTGTTCTATGGAGCCCTGACCAATCCCCAAGCAGGGTTGGCAGGGGGTAGGCCTCCTTAAATACTCAGAGTCAGCCCAATCTGGGAGGAGTAGCGTCGGGTGGAAGTCTGGAGATGTAGCAGAGGCGCTGTGGTGCAGACCCCTACCCGGGAGGTTACCCCCAGTCTGGGAAGGGGAGGGTGACCTTGGGGCCTGGGTGTTTGGGTGCAGCCAGGAAGGAGAGTGATTTCTGAAGTGGAACAGGAGAACAGCGGAGGTGCTACAGGAGGAGTGGGAGACTTTAAAGTATCCACCGGTGCGGTGAGTGACGGTCCCTGGGACTGGAGGAGAAAGTACTGGAGCAGGCTGGGAGAGGAATGGTGGGCAGTCTGTGGGAGCCTTGGGAGTCAGTCAAGGGAAAGGAGAGTCACTACCAGAGAGCAGTTCGATGGGACCTGGGGAAGGTGGGCTGGGAGTTGTAGTCCGTCAAAGGCCTGGTTAGCACTAAAGTACTTTGCTGCACATTTAGGGGCCCCGATCCTTGGCCTGTGATCGGTGTTCCTGAGGTCCTGCTGAAACAGGGTAGGCCTCACCACATGCTAACCACGGTGAAGAGAAAGGTATGGAGAAGACTGATACATTTCCCTTCAGGCTGAAAACGAAATTCTAAACGGGAGAGAAGCAAAGGACTGTAAAGTGGAGAGTTCTGTGTAGTGGGAGAACGGTAAGAGTAACGGTCAGCAAGGGAAGTGCTGGAGAGTTGAGAGGAGCGAGAGTGTGCAGTGAAGTGTGCATATGCAGGCTTGTATATGGGATCCTTGTACCATAATTCTTGGGCATCCCACAGTCATCCCTTATCCCCATCTACGTTATTTCCCCAAATAAAACAACAAAAACAAGAGCCGGCCTGGTCAGTGTCTACAGATGTGTGATATATGGTGCGATTGAGGGCAGCTATAAGGTGAACCACTACTACCAGCCACTCCTAAGAGAGCACATGGCTGCAAGAAGCTTTTAACCTACAGAGTGGAGGCGCTGTGTGGGTAAATTATATCTCAGTGGGGTCTTGATAAAATGGAGACCTGACCAGTGAGGTGAGGAGGATTCTGGGAATGTCATTTAATTTTACTATTTGTGTTCAAATGTAGAGTTTTCCTCCTCTGAAGTCTGGAGATCATACAACCATCACATTGCCTCCACCTCCCTCCCTGATAGAATAGAGAAATAAAAAGAAGATTCTAGAAGTCACCAGAGAGATCATCGGGCTGCAGACAGGAGAGGTGAGCGGTGCTGGGAAGGACTTCATGATGGACAATCAGCCGCCCCTCACATCACCGGGTAAGAGGAGACTTTATTGTAAAGGAGAGAGCAGTAGGGAGGCTCCACCTAGACCCCCCATCATCTGATAAACACATAGAAACAATGTATTCAGTCAGTGTGTGTGTTTCCTACAGATGGATCCAGTAATGGGAACCCACCAGAGAGATGTCCCCGTCCTCTGTATTCCCGGGATTCCACACAGGAAGGTCACACCATCCCTCACCATCATCAGGTAGATGAGGAACAAATATTGGTAGTTATGATTCATACACAAACATGTATTTTACAATAAATATCTTATTATATATTTAGAGTGGAATCGTTGTGGATAATATTGATGTTAAAGAAGAATATAAAGAGGAGGGTGAGGAGTATGGAGTGATGGAGGAGTTTTCTGAAGGACACAAAGATATGATGGAGCCACCTAATACCAGGAACCCACCAGAGAAATGTCCCCGTCCTCTGTATTCCCGGGATTCCACACAGGAAGGTCACACCATCCCTCACCATCATCAGGTAAATGAGGAACAATCACTGATATTATCATTAGGATCTGTACATTATCTGCATTGTTACCATTGATGTCATTTTATATTCTATATTCAGAGTGGAAACGTTGGAGATGATAATATTGATGTAAAAGAAGAGTATAAAGAGGAGGATGAGGAGTATGGAGTGATGGAGGAGTTTTCAGAAGGACACAAGGATATGATGGAGCCACCTAATACCAGGAACCCACCAGAGAGATGTCCCCGTCCTCTGTATTCCCGGGATTCCACACAGGAAGGTCACCCCATCCCTCACTGTTACAAGGTTGGTGGGACGGAGATTATAAAACACAGACTCATAGAGACGATGTGTGGATTTCTTATGTGATGTCACAATAATAAAGCTTCTATCTTACAGATGATCTTCTCTCTCATTCTCTTGGTTTAGAGTGGAGATCCAATTGATATAGAATTTGACGTTAAATCAGAAGAAGAAGAGAGGTATGTAAGGGATGATCAGCAGTCTATGGAGGAGAATGGAATAATGGGGACATTTATAGAGGACGACACTCCTACAGAGATCAGCACAGGTGGGTCATTAACACTAAATCCATTCCTCCACCCATACTGCTCACTGATTGGTCCAGAGTAGGGCGGGGACTGGGTGATCCCCTGGTCACTTTCCTGAGCTGTGTTCCCCGTCCTGTATTCCTGTATTTCTTTCCAATAATCTTCCTTCTCTGTGCTGCAGACACAATTTATGGATCTAGACTGAATTTCTGGAGATTCTGGGGTTCAGCTGGCAGCAAAATGTTCATTTTCACCATAGGCATTGCTCAGCCTAGGCACCTAGGTTATGTACATTGAGTCTTCTGCCCCATGCCCGGGTCTAGCAAGATCTCTGACAGAACAATTCTCCCAGGGTTTCTTGCTCTGTTATTTGCTGGCTGTGTCGGGTGGAGGGATCTGTCTGTAGAGTCTCAGACCCAAGTCACTGAGTGCAGTCTCAGGAGATGGGAGGCAGTGGTGTGGGACCTCTGCAACTTGTCTCCAGTAAACCTTTCATCCGCCACTGATTACTGAATACCAATATTATGAGTCCTGACCCCTGCACTATATACTCTATGTTGTACATTACATACTCCTGACCCCTGCACTATATACTCGATGTTGTACACTACATACTCCTGACCCCTGCACTATATACTCTATGTTGTACATTATATACTCCTGACTTCTGCTCTCTCCCCTCTCCCCACTGCTATATATACACATATGTATTCTCTTTTCCTACACCCATTTCCTTCCAGCTGGACATTTTATATCTGATGATTTGATCGGAGCACAGACTTTTACATGTTGATAATAATGTGATAACTTCCTCCAACTTTGGAACCCTTAAACAGAAAGTGATAATGAGGGAGGAGTCAGTAACCCAATGATGGTGGTCTTCAGGATCAGTCCAGGCTTCATCTTGGTTGTTCTCCCCCCATCCTCACTCTCTGACCTCTGGTGGGGCTCAGACCCGCTGTTATTCATGACTAAATCATGGACAAAATAATTAAGTGCAGGACTTCTTGTGTTGGGAAGATGGCAATGAGTGATAGAGGGGGGGGGGGGCCTCGTCCTATAATCCCCTCATCACTGTCACTCCTATAAAAGACAGTTCTCATTGTTTCCTCACTCTCTGACTAAGGTCCATGAATAAAGAAATGAACTGGTAGGAGATCAGAGGAGCCATTTACTCCTTACCTTGAGGGGGGAATTGTAAGATCCTCAGAGACAAAGCTGCCTGATGTGGGAGGAGTCCTGGTTTAGGGGAACCAATCAGCTGATGTCTAGTAATAATCTTTGTATTTCTATTTTAGTAGATGGACGGGAAATGAGGAAAACCTCAGAGGATTGTCTCACTTTGTCTCCAGACTGTAAAGTAGAAGATGAGGACATCACACAGCATTCAGAAAACCCCACCATCTTGTATATTGCGGTGCCCCACATTGTGGTTGGACCATTGAATTCCTCGAACCCTGAGGAACCTCAGACTGTGAGGGACGGTTCCGCCCTTCCAACAAATAAGAGGTTTTCCTGTGCTGCATGCGGGATGTTTTTCCGTACTAAATTCAGTCTTAATGTCCATAAAAGATATCACACAGACGAGAAGCCGTATTCCTGCCCTGAGTGCGGGAAATGTTTTTTAAAGAAAACCCATCTTTCCATACATCGAAGATCTCACACAGGTGAGAAGCCATATTCCTGCCCTGAGTGCGGGAAATGTTTTTCAGTAAAGTCCCAACTTTCCCAACATCAGAGATCTCACACAGGCGAGAAGCCTTATTCCTGCGCTGAGTGCGGGAAATGTTTTTCATATAAGTCCAATCTTTCCATACATCAGAGATCGCACACAGGGGAGAAACGATATTCCTGCCCTGAGTGCGGGAAGTGTTTTGGTTTTAATCACAGCCTTACTATTCACAGAAAAACTCACACAGGAGAGAAGCCATATTCCTGTCCCGAGTGCAGTAAGTGTTTCCACACTAAATTCAGGATGATTGAGCATAAAAGATCTCACACCGGTGAGAAGCCCTATTGCTGTCCTGAATGCGGGAAATGTTTTAGTTTGAAAAACAATTTTGATGCACATAAAAGAACTCACACAGGTGAGAAGCCGTATTCTTGTTCTGAGTGCGGGAAACGTTTTTCACAGAAGTCCAATCTTACCATGCATCAGAGAGTGCACACGGGGGAGAAGCCGTATCCCTGTGCTGAGTGCGGGAAATGTTTTACACTAAAATCACAATTTGTTTTACATCAGAGGATTCACACGGGGGAGAAGCCTTATTCCTGTCCTGAGTGCGGGAAATGTTTTTCACAGAAGGGCTCTCTTTCCGATCATCAGAGATTGCACATGGCAGAGAAGCCGTATTCCTGTCCTAAGTGCGATAAATGTTTTCAAACTAAGTCCGATCTTGACTCACATGTGAGATTTCAATCGGAGGTAGGCCCACTTTCCTCTTCTGATTGGAGGAGGTGTAACCCACAGAAGTCCTCTGTTTACAGTCACCTGAGGTTGGACACGGAGGAGAATGAACTTTCCTGGTCCGACTGAGGGAAATGTTCTTCACTGAAGTCCTGTCTTCCTGCACATCATGGGGTCCCACACATCAGAGATTTCACACGGGGGAGAAGCCATATTCCTGTCATGAGTGAGAAAATTGTTCCTCACTGAAGTCCTGTCTTCCTGTACATCAGGGGTCCCACACAACCCTCAAGGTGTATAAGTGAGTGCAGGAAATGTCTTGTATATGAATGTTGCTGGACATGTGGGGAAGAAGCACACCCTGATATACACCTCAGATATACTACATGGCTGATCTTCATCATGTAAGAAACAGTTCATAAGGAGATCAGAGATCACCAAAGACATGGATGAAGTGTTGTACAGTGTTGGCCATTGATAGCAGGAGAAAAATAAAAATGGATTCCTTACATCTCATTGGCTGAGTGCATTTTGTGGCGTAAACTCTTGCAAGAGGTCTGTTTTCTCAAGTCGTCTTCCAGGATGAAACGCGTTAACCCCACCACTTGAACAGCGGTCCTCTAGGCCCTTCAAAATAAAAATGGAGTCATTACCTCTCACTAGCCAAAATAAATTAAAAAATCAGCGCAAATATGTACTCCTCCCCAACCAAAAGCTGCTGACACTTAACAGTGATTTCACTTCACTCAATAAGGTAAAAAAACAAAAATATAGTGTAGCGCTAATAGATCCAAATAATACAACTTAGAATCAGATAGGTATATCATATATAATATGCCTACAATAATAAATGATGTGAGAAAACATCATAATATCACTCAAATAAGTGCTTAAATGGTGAAATTACATAGAACTCAGTAAAAAAATAAGAATTATTCAACATATATCAGTCCAAAAAAACGTGCTTGAATAGTGAGATAAAAAAAAAAAAAAATTCAGCAAGAAACGGCAGGTTTGAGAGAAGGGGTCCATAGACAGACAGATCTGATACAGAGAACCCAGTCGTGGAAAGCAGAGAGGTATCAAACAGGTGCTTCTAAAATCCTTCACCAGCCTCACTGGCCTCTCACCTTAAAATAAAGATAAACTCGCTTGTTTCCCCACTCAGGGATGCATCATCTCAATACCACTCGGTCTCCAATTCGATCAAATAGCTCCATTAGTTCCAAGATTCGCAAACCGGTATATATAAAAAAAGAGCAGAGATCTAATGTCTCAGTTTAAAACAATTTATTGCCCCAATAAAACAAGTAAAACACTTACGAGATCCAGCACTATAAAGCCGTGCGAGCTGGTAACAACGTGTATTGTAATAGCAGCAATGAGACATGCGAGCGCAGGCTCCATCCCCTATACGCGTGTCGTCACCTCATTGGACTTCCTCAGCAAGGGGTCTTACTTACAGTTTAGAGCAGGGGTAGGGAACCTGCGGCTCCCCAGCTGTTGTAGAACTACATTTCCCATGAGGCATTACAAGGCTGATGGATACAATTACTCCCAGAAGCAAGATGGGAAATATAGTTCTACAACAGCTGAAGAGCCGCAGGTTCCCTACCCCTGGTTTAGAGTGAGCCGTGAATAACATCTGGGGGGGGGGGGGGGGGGTAATTGCTTGGAAGTAGCATTAATATATTATACAATACAGGACACAGGACACATATTCATACACCATGGATATTAACCACGTACCTTCAGGTGATTGGACACTGGCGAACTTTTGAGGTCTCACCTCCCTGGGTGGACACTGGCAAGCTTTTGAGGACACACCCCCCTGGGTGGACACTGGCAAGCTTTTGAGGACTCACCTCTCTGGGTGGACACTGGCAAGCTTTTGAGGACACACCCCCCTGGGTGGACACTGGCAAGCTTTTGAGGACACACTCCCTGGGTGGACACTGGCAAACTTTTGAGGACTCACCTCTCTGGGTGGACACTGGCAAGTTTTTGAGGACACACCCCCCTGGGTGGACACTGGCAAGCTTTTGAGGACACACTCACCTGGGTGGACACTGGCAAACTTTTAAGGACTCACCTCTCTGGGTGGACACTGGCAAGCTTTTGAGGACACACCTCCCTGGGTGGACACTGGCAAACCTCTTCTAAAGATGATGCACAAGGAAGCCTGCAAACAGTTTGCTGAAGACAAGCAGACTAAGGACATGGATTACTGGAACCATGTCCTGTGGTCTGATGAGACCAAGATATACTTATTAGGTTCATATGGTGTCAAGCGTGTGTGGTGGCAACCAGGTGAGGAGTACAAAGACAAGTGTGTCTTGCCTACAGTCAAGCATGGTGGTGGGAGTGTCATGGTCTGGGGCTGCATGAGTGCTGCCGGCACTGGGGAGCTGCAGTTCATTGAGGGAACCATGAATGCCAACATGTACTGTGACATACTGAAGCAGAGCATGATCCCCTCCCTTCAGAGACTGGGCCGCAGGGCAGTATTCTAACATGTTAACCACTTGCCGACCGCCGATCGGAGATTGACGGCGGCAAAGTGGCTCTGTAACGCAAAACGCCGTCATACGACGGCGGCTGCGATACAGAGATACTGTGAGCGCGCGCCACCGGAGGCGCGCGCGCGCGCTCACTGTGTTCGGGGGGGGCCAGGGAGCGGGTGCGGCGGCTTCGATTGCCGCCGGCCACCCGCGATGCCCCCCCCGGAGCGAATGAGCGGAGGTCCGTGTATGTAAACACGGACCTCCGCTCTGTGTGAGGGGGAAGGGAAGTGATCACAGCCTTCTCGTACATGAAGGCTGTGACCACTTCCTTTCCCCAGCTAGGCAAGTCCCCCTACAGTAAGAACACGCCCAGGGAACACAGTTAACCCTTAGAGCGCCCCCTGCAGGTTAACCCCTTCACTGCCAATGGCATTTACACAGTAATCAGTGCATTTTTATAGCACTGATCGCTGTATAAATGCCAATGGTCCCAAAAAAGTGTCAAAATGTTCCGATATGTCCGCTGAAATATCGCAGTACCGCTAAAAATCGCAGATCG
>BLSH010509513.1:191330-202774 GCA_018402905.1 Glandirana rugosa
AATAGAGAAGAAATTGGAGTTGAAATCTTAGAGAGTCCAAAGGTGAGAATTATATATTATTTTTACTGTAGTTACCATTGTTACGTCTATTACATGTCTAGGATAACTATGATAGTATCTTTGTATCTTTTCACTGCCGTCTTTTTCTGACTCATCAGGTAGCTCAGACGGGGAAAAATAAATAAATAAAAAAAAAAAATGTAATTGGAACAACAGACTGATACCTAAATACAAATAGGTTTCGTACAAACTTCGGTAAATGACAACTGACAGAGTGTTGGAGACAACCATCAAATACGGTTAGTAGTTGGTGGGAAAGTCATTTTATTATGAAAGATTCTAATCAAAACTTGAAGGGGGGTCAATCAAACTTCAAAACTAATCTTAGAAAGTATTATTTTACTGAAAGGGTGGTTGATGATTGGCATAAACTACCAACAGAGGTTGTGAGACAGTCAACAGTAAATGGCTTCAAACATGCTTTGGATAAACATAAATCCATAGTCAGACAACAAGGTTAATGTAAAAAAAAAAAATAAATAAATAAAAAGGGGCAGACTCGATGGACTACTCAGTCTTTTTCTGCCGTCACTTTTCTATGTTTCTATGATAGTATCAATAGGATCTGTACATTATCTGCATTGTTACCATTGATGTCATTTTTATTATATATTAAGAGTGGAAACCTGAGAGATTCTAAAGTTGAGGTTAAAGAAGAGATAAAAGAGGAGGACGATGAGTCATCCAGCTATAGGTACCCACCAGAGAGATGTCCCCGTCTTCTGTATTCCCGGGATTCCACACAGGAAGGTCACACCATCCCTCACTGTTACAAGGTTGGTGGGACGGAGATTATAAAACACAGACTCATGGAGACGATGTGTGGATTTCTTATGTGATGTCACAATAATAAAGCTTCTATCTTACAGATGATCTTCTCTCTCATTCTCTTGGTTTAGAGTGGAGATCCAATCGATATAGAATTTGAGGTTAAATCAGAAGAAGAAGAGAGGTATGTGAGGGATGATCAGCAGTCTATGGAGGAGGATGGAATAACGGGGACATTTATAGAGGAGGACACTCCTACAGAGATCAGCACAGGTGGGTCATTAATACTAAATCCATTCCTCTACCCATACTGCTCACTGATTGGTCCAGAGTAGGGCGGGGACTGGGTGATATCAGCCTGTAATCCCCTGGTCACTTTCCTGAGCTGTGTTCCCCATCCTGTATTCCTGTATTTCTCTCGGATAATCTTCCTTCTCTGTGCTGCAGACACAATTTATGTATCTAGACTGGATTTATGGAGATTCTGGGGTTCAGCTGGCAACAAAATGTTTATTTTCACTATACAGTAGGTGTTGCTCCGCCTAGACACTTGGGGCAAGGACCTTGAGTCTTCTGCCCCATGTCCGGGTCTAGTAAGATCTCTGACAGAACAATTCTCCCGGGGTTACTTGCTCTGTTATTTGCTGGCTGTGCTGGGTGGAGGGATTTGTCTGTATAGTCTCAGACCCAAGTCACTGAGTGCAGTCTCAGGAGATGGGAGGCAGCGGTGTGGGACCTCTGCAACTTGTCTCAGTTAAGTAAATATTTAAGCTTCCACTGATTACTGAGTCCTGACTCTTTTACTAGATAATTTGTATTGTACATTACATACTCCTGACCCCTGTGTGATGATATCACCTGTGAGACTCACACGAAGTAACAATATCACGCATGAGGCGCAAGCAAGGCTGACTCCATCTTGGGAAGGCATGCTACTTCAATGGCTGCTAATTTTTTCTTTTTAAAACCACCGTCAGTCCTTGGGCTAAATTCCTCACACCCCTTCCCTTCCTGGCCAGATCGACTTCAAAGAGGCCATCTGGTAGTATGTGACCACCATAAATATGTTTTTTCATACACAATGTGTGGAATTGGGTAAAGATGGTTTCCACGGCCCGCCCTGAACATTGTTTAAGAAGCCGCCCACTCATGTGAATGGTCAGGGGCATATGGCCCCACCCCTTGTCAACCAGAGAAAAAGGGATTGCTAAGATCAATTGGAGTTCTCAATTTCCATCAATGAAGCAACATCAGAGAACCAGGAAATAATCTTCGAAACACTGATTAGTCACGGACATTTCAAAAGCAGGTATTGTTTTATTCTGTTTCTTTGCTGCTGTAATATTGTCTCAATGCTTTGTAACCTTCTTTTATTTTTCTGTAAATATTTTACTGCACCTAAAACGTGACCTTTTCATTGTTAAATATTATTCTGAAAAGTGTTAACCTTTTCCCTAAAGCTCTTAATACAACTATCACAAATCTGTTCCTTTGAAGAGCACTACTGTTTCTAAAATAACGCATCTGAGTATACCTGTCTGCGGTGACAGCGTGTGTTACAGGTGGTTATTCTGAAATACTGGTATTGCTGAAATTCTGAGCTCCTCTGGCTCCAATAGAGGTGGTGACAGAGAAAGGACTGATTGTTTGAATTAGCCCGGTAACAATCGCTCTCAGGTGGCTGGCATCTAGACGGTGGTGGCAAACTGGGAAATCTTTGTGCTGGAAGCAGCTGAGAGTGCTATTGTTACGTTCGTGACAAGTGCGGTGTTAGATCAAGGGGGTCCTCGGCCACCCATTGGTGAGGAGAGCAACGATCTGATACCCGCTTTCATCACACCCTGCACTTTATGCTCTATGTTGTACATTACACACTCCTGACCCCTGCACTATATACTCTGTGTTGTACATCACATACTCCTGACCCCTGCACTATATACTCTATGTTGTACATTGCAAACAGACTTTTACATGTTGATAATAATTTGATAACATTTTAAGATCCTCAGAGACAAAGCTGCCTGATGTGGGCGGAGTCCTGGTTTAGGGGAACCAATCAGCTCATGTCTAGTGATAATCCTTGTATTTCTCTTTTAGTAGATGGACGGGAGATGAGGAAAACCTCAGAGGATCGTCTCACTTTGTCTCCAGACTGTAAAGTAGAAGATGAGGACATCACACAGTATAGTCCAGGAGAAAACCCGGCTACCTCAAATGTCCATCCGGCACCACACAGTGTAGATGGACCATCGTATTCCTCTTATCCTGAGGAAGCTCAGACTGTGAGGGACGGTGCTGGACCATCGTATTCCTCTTATCCTGAGGAACCTCAGACTGTGAGGGACGGTGCCGGACCATCGTATTCCTCTTATCCCGAGGAACCTCAGACTGTGAGGGACAGTGCCATCCTTCCAAAATATAAGAGGCTTTCCTGTACTGAGTGCGGGAAGAGTTTCCGTTATAAATCTGCTCTTATTGTTCATAAAAGAACTCACACAGGTGAGAGGCCGTATTCTTGTCCTGAGTGCGGGAAAAGCTTTTCAGAGAAGTCCTATCTTAACTTGCATCAGAGAGTGCACACGGGTGAGCAGCTGTATTCCTGTGCTGAGTGTGGAAAAAAGTTTATAAAGAAATCACATTTTATTTTTCATCAGAGGTCTCACATGGGGCTGAAACCGTATTCCTGTCCTGAGTGCCGGAAATGCTTTACAGTGAAGTCATATCTTCAGATACATCAGAGATTGCACACTGGGGAGAAGCTGTATTCCTGTCCTGAGTGCGGGAAACGTTTTAGTTTGAAAACCACTCTTGATGCACATAAAAGAACTCACACAGGTGAAAGGCCGTATTTTTGTCCTGAGTGCGGGAAAAGTTTTTCACAGAAGTCCAATTTAACCAAGCATCAGAGAGTGCACACGGGGGAGAAACCATTTTCCTGCGCTGAGTGCGGGAAAAGGTTTTCAATTAAATCACATTTTATTTTTCATCAGAGGTCTCACATGGGGGAAAAGCCGTATCCTTGTCCTGAGTGCGGAAAATGTTTTACTCGGAAGATTTCTCTTTCCTGCCATCTGAGGTACCATACGGGGGAAAAGCCCTATTTATGTCCTGAGTGCGGGAAAAGCTTTTCACAGAAGTCACATCTTCTCAACCATCAGAGATCGCACACAGTGGGGAAGCCGTATCCCTGTCCTAAATGTGATAAATGTTTTACAACTGAGTACAATCTTAGGAGACATCAGAGATCGCACACGGCGGTAGATCCACTTTCTGGTTCTGATTGGAGGAAGTGTAACCCTCAAAAGTCCTCTGTTTACAGTCATCTCAGATTGGACACGGAGGAGAATGAACTTTCCTGGTCTGACTGAGGGAAATGTTCCTCACTGAAGTCCTGTCTTTTTGTCCATCAGGGGTCCCACACAACCCTCGAGGTGTATTAGTGCCTTGAGCATGGGAAATGTTTTTCAAAGAAGTCCTTTCTTTCCGGACAGCAGAGATCTCACACGGGGGAGAAGCCCTATTCCTGTCCTGATTGAGGGAAATGTTCCTCACTGAAGTCCTGCCTTCCTGTATATCAGGGGTCCCACACAACCCTTGAGGTGTATTAGTGAGGGCAGGAAATGTCTTGTATATGAATGTTGCTGGACATGTGGGGAAGAAGCACACCCTGATATACACCTCAGATATACTCCATGGCTGATCGTCATCATGTAAGAAACAGTTCATAAGGAGATCAGAGATCACCAAAGACATGGATGAAGTGTTGTACCGTGTTGGCCACTGATAGCAGGAGAAAATAAAAATGGAGTCATTACCTCTCATTGGCTGAGTGCATTTTGTGGTGTAAGCTCTTGCAAGAGGTCTGTTTTCTCAAGTCATCTTCCAGGACGAAACGCGTTAACCCCACCACTTAAAAGGCGGTCCTCTAGGCCTTTTAAAATAAAAATGGAGTCATTACATCTCATTGGCTGAGTACATTTTGTGATGGAAGATTTCACAAACACTTACAGGTCTGTTTGTTAAAAAATTTGTTCAATGAAGGTGAGCAGTGAATTCCTATGATCATCAGTGCCATCTGCTGGCCATTATGTGCTATTGTAGTATTTCTGTTGCATTATAAAAGCAAGCATTACCCCCATAGTGGGCACGACTTTTTAGGCTGAGTAAGTATACAAACGCATGACTGTATCACAGTAGTATAAATATTTATTACTATCACCAAAAAATAGGAAATATGTCATAAAAAGTACAATTGCATAAAATGACATAGCAAAAGCAGGAAGTGGTTCATCCGGTATTGCACATAATAGAATTGTGCAGGATTACTCTATATAAGGTTATTGCATATGAATACGTCAACCGAAAGACCAACGCGTTTCTGAGTCACATATGGACTCCTTCTTCAGGGTGGGTTGGTTGCAATCATTGTAATCTATAAGAATAAAGAGTATGTTAATACATTTTTATCATTGTACCATGGATATGAAAAAGACCTCATTGCATATTAATACGTCAACCGAAAGACCAACGCGTTTCTGAGTCACATATGGACTCCTTCTTCAGGGTGGATTAGTTGCAATCATTGTAATCTATAAAAATAAAGAGTATGTTAATACATTTTTATCATTGTACCATGGATATGAAAAAGACCTCAACTGATGAAAATCAACAAGACAGCTACTCACAATCCCATCATGAATAAGCAGACCTGATGAACATGTAAAAGCAATGAAGAGCAAGAGAACCAATCTAATGGGCTAATACGCATATTAGCCCATTATGCTTTTACATTGCAGGGTAATAAAGAGGAAGTAAAAGCCATCAGGGTTTGCTTCCTTTTTAATACACCGCCTGAAGTGGATTATATACTGTACACAGGCGAATGCACTGTATATATAGTCTACACTGAACCAACACAAAAATACAGAGGTCACGTTCTCACTGGGGTATAAACACCGCACCCATCCATGGAAGATGGTGCAGTGCTCCCAATGTTTTGCTGTCTCACCTAGTAGGGTTGCGGTCCTGTAACCCAGAAAACATATCAAAATGAGACCCCTCAAAATGTGGTTACATAAAGGACCATGCAGCTTAAACAGGGAGTAATAGATACAAGTTTAAAGTTTATTGCACATCGAAAAATGTAATCTTAGTCACAAAAATTCAAAGCTGGATAATTAGCCCACCACCAACACCTCGGCTATAATTAAAAGACAACGTTGTCTAGTGTACAGCAGCTACATCACGCCTCACATCCCATACAAACTATAGTCACAGTATAACTCTGGAGATATCTCCATGCCATAAGCGAAGTGATAGATCCGTAAGAAAGATTTCATACAGTTCAAGACAGCAAGTCTTGTCTAGTCCAGGGTCAGTTTAATAGCACAAAAGCCGTCACTCCAACACAATAGTTCTGAGATTGAATTCTAACGCCACTATGGAGAGTTCTTGAACAAACTGTGTCGTTGTATAAGTAGCAGAACTTGATTATATCATCATTAGCACATTCAGACCATCATGGTATGGCATTGATCCCAGGAGCCCCTTGTAGTCAGGAGTCATTCAAACAAGGACTTGCATTGATGAGTCAGATGTACATCACAACACGGGTAAGTCTTAAGAAATAAGTGCCTGCTCCATGCAATAGATAATTGCTACACAGCTACCAAAGTGCAGGGCAATATGCACACAGGACAGCTCAGTCCTCTCACCCAAACCTCTGGTAAGCAGCTTGTCACGGATCATACCCCAACAATTAACAGTCCACTTTCCACATGGGGGGCTGGTTGGAGGAGGATCCGAGCTGCAACAGACTCTGTATGTCCAGTCAGGAATAGCAGGCAGGGACTGTATGTAAGAGCCGATCTCTGTGGAGCTGTATTACAGTGTGCCCTTGTCCAAGATGGATGCCACTGATCTCCCAGATGTTCTGCAAATGCGTGGTCATGGTGAGCAGAGTCAGTAGGGCGGTGCCACTCTGAGTAGGTAAAAACATAGTCTGGCTCCCTGTAATCAGTGAGCGGTGATCGTTTAGCTAGACCTGCTCTGTGTGCTCTGGAGCTGCCAGTCTGCCTGAGAGTTCCCTCTGTATCCAAGCAACTTGAGATGTTTCTGGATGATAGGTGTGGAGCTGTGCAGATGGTAGCATGAATATTGATACAGCCCTGGCCCATTCTATGGCATGCTGGGAGATTGCATATATTATGGAAGCACACTGAGCTCTGCGTCTTTTCCCATAGTGGATTAGTCCAGCCTGAGGGGTGGGCATGCTGCCCTCCTAAGTGGAAGCTGCTGATGGTGAGGCCTCAGGTGGGCGACATGCGGAGAAGAATGCTGAGATCCAGGTGCTTTAGATGAACCTTCTTCAAAGCGACACCCTCCAGTGATGCTGAAGTTCTCTCTGGTATCACTGGAGGGTGTCACATGCAAGATTGGAAGGAGGCATCCATCTGTCCTTGTGAGCACAGACGCTAAGAGATCTTGGGGACTTTGTTCTCGAGCTACCCATCTGGTGTCTTATAGTCAGCTGAGGGTCTTTTAAAGGGAACACTGGCTGGTGTCCTGAAAAGCTCTGTCTAGATAATCTCCTACTTAAAAGGAATTTGCTCTTGTGGCTCTAAGCACTACTACTTAAGATGAAGCCTACTGTTTGTTACAAGGTCGGACTTCATTATAGCTTACTCAAGTTGTACATAGTTCTTATTATTGGAGTATCCCACCCATTCCCTCATCTCTATCCAAGTTAAAAAAAACCCCAGAAAATACATCTCCTAGACTGATCCCCGAATAAAGAGTAAATGAGATTGTTGTTTGCCTGGCAGCGGGGCAGAGTTTGGGGAGACCTGGACAGTAATCCTGCGGCTCCTACATATTGAAGTCTTTAATCCACACCTCACTGTCTTCTAACACTTTTACAAAAGCTGGATCAGAGCAAGACCTTGGGCGCGGTACCTGGACTCCACGTTGTGAAGATGGACTGTAATGTTTCGGGCATTGGATCCCGTGTGGGGCGCTCACACTGGCACTTGGTGCAACTCGTTATAGTTTAGATCGGGTGAAAGGGAGCCAATTCTAAATCACAGGAGAACATTCGCTCTACCAAAGGTCCACTCAACGCTCAGTCTCAGAGTGACAATGTGTCCCTTACTCTGGAATGACCCAGTTTTAACACCAATTTCCGGTTTTAGCTCTATATCACACACAGAACATGTGGCCTACCTGACAAAAGCAGGCCACATCAGCAGTATGGTTGTCTTCAAAGGGCCTCATGCAAATAAACAAATAGCATGAATTCCCCTAGAAAATCCATGTCTGACCCTTAAACCAAGCATACAGCCTGGCTGGCAAGGAAAAAGGGGAGAATGTGTGCCCCCTTCCGGAACCATACCTGGCCACATTCCCTCAATATGCGGGGTGCAATGAAAGGGTGGACCGTACAGTAAAGCACTTTGCCCCCATGTTGATGAGGACAAGAGATTCTTCAATCCTGGATGGTAGGGGGGAGGGGGGTTCGGTTTTATCAGAATCTGGAAGGCCCTTTTATTTTTAAGGAACCCCAAAGATACCGCCCCCCTACACAAATGAATATAGGACACATAGTACCCGATGGTACCCAATAGCAGTATGACAGCTCCCTGAGTTGTCATCAGCTACATAAAAGAAGGTTGGGGAGAGTGGTGACATCATTGCCCAATAATACCGGTGGTCATAGCTAAGCAGTGATGCCACTGCTATCCTCTGCCACTTTGCTTGCATAGCATGGATTCCCAGTGGGACAACGTGGCTGCAAACACCTGCCGCTTCCTTAGCAACCAGTGACAGCGGAAAGCTGTCATAAATAGGAATGATAGAAATATCGCTTCTACATCTGATGTTTGGCTCCTGCCGAAAAGGGGGCCAGGACAGCCAAAGTTCGGCTCATCACTACTTTCTAGCATCTAAACAAGGGGCTCTTCTCTAGTGGACCCCTTATGTCAATGGTCAGTGTAGTGCTCCTTTACCTTTGTGACCAATGGTAGAAGGACCTCCTTATATCAGTGATCAGTGTAGAGCTCCCTTACATTGGTGATGTACGAGAGAAGGATCCCGTTATATAACTGTAGCGGTCCCTTACATTGCTGATCAATGGGAGAAGGACCTCCTTATATCAGTGGTCAGTATAGTGGTCTGTTACATTGGTGACCAATGGGAGAAGGACTCCCTTATATCAGTGGTCAGTGTAGTGGTTCCTTACATTGGTGACCAATGGGAGAAGAACCCCCTTATATCAGTGGGAGAAGGACCCCCTTATATCAGTGGACAGTGGGAGAAGGACATTCTGCCATCATCATTAGATGGAAAACTGCCCCCCTTACAGGTCATTAATGCCAAAGTTACTGAGAGACAGAAACTGTATATTGCTCAAGGAACCCCTAGAAACCTTTGGAGAAACCCTGGCTGAGAAAGGCTGGACTAGGCAGTGATATATTTCTCTCCCCCTTGGTGGGAGTGGAGATGACCCATCTATAAGGATATACAGACCAGTAAATGTCTCAATGCCTGTGATTAGTGGTGCGCAGTGTCGGCTTTCTGGCTGGATCAGACAGGTGAGTTGGGACTATGAATCCGGAACACGCCTGAGCCTGTCTCTAATAAGGATATACAGTACATACACACACCGCATAAGGCCGTGTTCACACTACCAGACGTTTCTCGGGGGCTGCAGTTCCTATGAGCTCCACAAGATGGCGACCTCACTTCTACCCACACAAGAATTCTCTATGGTAGACAGGAAGTGATGTCAGGTATAAATAGGAAGTTCCAGGTGAGAGGTGAGTCGGGAGGAAGTAGAGAGGAGACGTTGCTGGAAGTGGCAGCAGAGGAGGTAATAAGATCTTATTTTCTATTTGCACCCAGTAACCCCCCCGTCATGTTCCATCCTCTTCCTCCATAGTCACTGTGACGTCTTTTATCTCCAGCAGATGATGATACACACATATATAGTGTGGGAACCTAGATTAACCCCTTCAGGGGCATAACATTTGCCCACTTTTGGGGCCGGAACATTCTCTTCATTTTGGAGATGCGTCACCTTTCCCACCAATCACCTTCTCACCTCATCAGTCTATATTAACAGATTACACCACTTTTAATACTGGGGGGGGGGGGGGTTGGAATATTGTGTATTCATTTATTTTATAATATTCAAATAGGAAGAAAGAGGGAAAAATGTAATTCCTAGTAAATGTGCTGAAAACAAATTTTTCCATAATGATCCGAGTCTTCATCCTAAAATGTGAGCAGTAAAGTCTCCGGAGTACATGGAGATCACAGGAATATGATGTGTCCTGGCAAAGCCCAAAGACAAAGTTCATCTTTCAGTTTAGCAGAGGTGGGACGCACCCGGGAGAAATGATTCTGTGTACAGCAACCTCACAGAGCGTCTCACCAACAGTCCCCCTTCCAATGTCCCTCCAACCAGAGTCAGAGAATCCTATGACATCACACTGACCTCACAGCTCCTCCTCCCAATGTTCCTCTCACAATAAAAACTAGACTGTTACTCCTGCATTGTGCGTATAATGACACCAGAATTCCTTGCAACCCTTCCTTAACCTGTGTTGGTAAATTAGATTGCAGTGGGGTTTCGACAAGCTGGAGACCTGAATGGTGAGGAGGATTCCGGGAATGTCATTTGATTTTACTCTTTATGTTCAAATCTAGAGTTTTCCTCCTGTGAAGTCTGGAGATCATATGACCATCACATTGCCTCCACCTCCCTCCCTAATAGAGAAATAAAAAGAAGATTCTAGAAGTCACCAAGAAGATGATGGAGCTGCTGACAGGAGAGGTGAGCGGTGCTGGGAATTGTGGGACATTATCCAGTAACAGACAAGGGATGTGTCTGGATGGTGACTGTATCATTGTGTGTGTCAGGTTCCTATAAGGTGTCAGGAGGTCACTGTCTATTTCTCCATGGAGGAGGGGGAGTATTTAGAAGGACACAAGGATCTCTACAAGGACGTCATGATGGACAATCAGCCGCCCCTCACATCACCGGGTAAGAGGAGACTTTATTGTAAAGGAGAGAGCAGTACGGGGGCTCCACCTAGACCCCCCATCATCTGATAAACACATAGAAACAATGTATTCAGTCAGTGTGTGTGTTTCCTACAGATGGATCCTGTAGATGATAGAAAACCTATTATCCTTAGTTACTCCATCTTGTTAGGGTAAATGTTGCTTTAAGAAGTTTATGCTGACAATGTTTTCTGTTCATCTCGGCAAGGTTTTGTTCCTCTGCATGCCACATTGAAAGAATGTGCCATCTGGCTGGTGTGTGGAAGAACAGACCTTGAAGAGTACGTATTGTCCAGATAAAAAGTTGCTAGTAGTGTCTCTATATGAGAAAGCGTATGAGAAAATATTAATAACTGCTATATAAGACAAATATTCTTTTTTCCTATAAGACACGTAATTACATATCCCCTCCCTTGTATGAATTATGTATTTCTTTGTCTAAAAGTGTATAAAAACCCCCACCATGCCAGTAAAATTAGAGTCTGTTTTTCACCATGCTTTGTGTTTGTTTGTGATCATTGGGGCTTGTGTGAAGACGGCTCTCCTTGGGCGCC
>BLSH010509513.1:212143-224612 GCA_018402905.1 Glandirana rugosa
TAAGGTAGTACAAGAACATCACTAGTAATAAAAAAAGTCTTTTGAGGATCTAGTGAGGTTTGAAAAGTATTTGTTTGTGATCATTGGGGCTTGTGTGAAGACGGCTCTCCTTGGGCGCCCAAGCTTAAGACAGATTGACAGAGAGATGATAGCCGAGGGTTATCATAGCAGTTCCTAACAGATCCAGTAATGGGAACCCACCAGAGAGATGTCCCCGTCCTCTGTATTCCCGGGATTCCACACAGGAAGGTCACACCATCCCTCACCATCATCAGGTAGATGAGGAACAATCACTGATAGTTATAATTTATACACAAGATTGTGTCTTATAATTATTGATTTATTTTATGTTTAGAGTGGAGACCTGAAGGATTATTGTATTGATGTTCAAGAAGAGGATGAAAAGTTTGGAGTGATCTAGGAGTTTTCTGAAAAAAATAATGATCACTACAAGAACATGATGGAATCACCTGGTCACAAAATCCCTCACCTTCTTCAGGTAGATGAGGAACAATTATTGGTAGTTCTGATTTATACACAAGCATGTTTGCTACAATGAATGTTTTATTATATATTCAGAGTGGAAACCTTGGGGATATTAATATTTTTGTTAAAGAAGAGTATAAAGATGAGGATGAGGCGTATGAAGTGATGAAGGAGCTCTGTGAAGGATACAAGATTATGATGGAGCCACCTAATACCAGGACCCCACCAGAGAGATGTCCCCGTCCTCTGTATTCCCGGGATTCCACACAGGAAGGTCACACCATCCCTCACCATCATCAGGTAGATGAGGAACGATCACTGATAGTATCATTAGGATCTGTACATTATCTGCATTGTTACCATTGATGTCATTTTTATTATATATTCAGAGTGGAAACCTGAGAGATTCAAATGTTGAGGTTAAAGAGGAGATTAAAGAAGAGGACGATGAGTCATCCAGCTATAGGAACCCACCAGAGAGATGTCCCCGTCCTCTGTATTCCCCGGATTCCACACAGGAAGGTCGCACCATCCCCCACCATCATCAGGTAGATGATTGACAATTATTGGTAGTTATGATTTATACACAGCAAGTTTGTTACAATGATTGTTTTATTATATTTCAGAGTGGAAACCTCTGGGCTGATAATATTGTTGTTAAAGAAGAGTATAAAGAGGAGGATGAGGAGTATGGAATGATGGAGGAGTTTTCAGAAGGACACAAGGATATGATGGAGCCACCTAATACCAGGAACCCACCAGAGAGATGTCCCCATCCTCTGTATTCCTGGGATTCCACACAGAAAGGTCACCCCATCCCTCACTGTTACAAGGTTGGTGGGATGGAGATTATAAAACACAGATTCATGGAGACGATGTGTGGATTTCTTATGTGATGTCACAATAATAAAGCTTCTATCTTACAGATGATCTTCTCTCTCATTTTCTTGGTTTAGAGTGGAGATCCAATCGATATAGAATTTGAGGTTAAATCAGTAGAAGAAGAGAAGTATGTGAGGGATGATCAGCAGTCTATGGAGGAGGATGGAATAACGGGGACATTTATAGAGGAGGACCCTCCTACAGAGATCTGCACAGGTGGGTCATTAACACTAAATCCATTCCTCCACCCATACTGCTCACTGATTGGTCCAGAGTAGGGCGGGGACTGGGAGATATCAGCCTGTAATCCCCTGGTCACTTTCCTGAGCTGTGTTCTCCGTCCTGTATTCCTGTATTTCTCTCCGATAATCTTCCTTCTCTGTGCTGCAATGTTCTACATTACATAACTCTGATACTTTATAGTCCCAACTATTGTACTTTATAAAATGTGTTGCACATTAAAAAGGCCTGACCTCTGCACTCTGCTATGTTCTCTTTTCTTATCCCCATTTCCTACCATCTGGACATTTTATATCTGATGATTTGATTGGAGCACAGACTTTTACATGGTGATAATAATGTGATAACTTCCTCCAACTTTGGAACCTTAAACAGAAAGTGATAATGAGGGAGGAGTCAGTAACCCAATGATGGTGGTCTTCAGGATCAGTCCAGTCTTCATCTTGGTTGTTCTTCCCCCATCCTCACTCTCTGACCTCTGGTGGGGCTCAGCCCTGCTGTTATTCATGACTAAATCATGGACCAAATAAGGAAGTGCAGGACTTCTTGTGTTGGGAAGATGGCAATGAGTGATAGAGGGGGGTGGGGACCCTCGTCCTATAATCCCCTCATCACTGTCACTCCTATAAAAGACAGATAAGATCCTCAGAGACAAAGCTGTCTGATGTGGGCGGAGTCCTGGTTTAGGGGAACCAATCAGTTGATGTCTAGTAATAATCTTTGTATTTCTATTTTAGTAGATGGACAGGAGATGAGGAAAACCTCAGAGGATCGTCTCACTTTGTCTCCAGACTGTAAAGTAGAAGATGAGGACATCACACAGTATAGTCCAGGAGGAAACCCGACTACCTCAAATGTCCATCCGGCACCACACAGTGTAGAATGACCATCGTATTCCTCTTATCCTGAGGATCCTCAGACTGTGAGGGACGGTGCCGGACCATCATATTCCTCTTATCCTGAGGATCCTCAGACTGTGAGGGATGGTGCCGGATCATCGTATTCCTCTTATCCTGAGGATCCTCAGACTGTGAGGGACGGTGCCGGACCATCGTATTCCTCTTATCCTGAGAAACCTCAGACTGTGAGGGACGGTGCCGGACCATCGTATTCCTCTTATCCTGAGGAACCTCAGACTGTGAGGGACAGTGCTGTACTTCCAACAGATAAGCGGCTTTCCTGTACTGAGTGCGGGAAGAGTTTCCGTTATAAATCCGCTCTTAATGTTCATAATAGAACTCACACAGGGGAGAAGCCGTATTCTTGTCCTGAGTGCTGGAAAATCTTTTCAGAGAAGTCCTATTTTAACTTGCATCAGAGAGTGCACACGGGGGAGCAGCTGTATTCCTGTGCTGAGTGTGGAAAAAAGTTTATAAAGAAATCACATTTTATTTTTCATCAGAGGTCTCACATGGGGGTGAAACCGTATTCCTGTCCTGAGTGCGGGAAACGTTTTAGTTTGAAAACCACTCTTGACGGACATAAAAGGACTCACACAGGTGAAAAGCCATATTCTTGTCCTGAGTGCGGGAAACGTTTTTCACGGAAGTCCAATCTTACCAAGCATCACAGAGTGCACACGGGGGAGAAGCCATATTCCTGTGCTGAATGCGGGAAAAGGTTTTCAATTAAATCACATTTAAGTTTTCATCAGAGGTCTCACATAGGGGAAAAGCCGTATCCCTGTCCTGAGTGCGGAAAATCTTTTACTCTGAAGATTTCTCTTTCCAACCATCTAAGGTATCACACGGCGGAAAAGCCCTTTTTATGTCCTGAGTGCGGGAAAAGCTTTTCACAGAGGCCCACTCTTTCCTATCATCAGAGAGTGCACACGGGGGAGAAGCCATATTCCTGTCCTGAGTGCGGGAAAGGTTTTACAAAAAAGTCACATCTTTACAACCATCAGAGATCACACACAGTGAGGAAGCCATATCGCTGTCCAAAATGTGATTAATGTTTTACAACTGAATTCAACCTTAGGAGACATCAAAGATTGCACACGGCGGTAGATCCACTGTCCTCTTCTGATTGGAGGAAGTGTAACCCACAGAAGTCCTCTGTTTACAGTCATCTGAGGTTGGACACGGAGGAGAATGAACTTTCCTGGTCTGAGTGAGGGAAATGTTCCTAACTGAAGTCCTGTCTTCCTGTACATCAGGGGTCCCACACAACCCTGGAGGTGTATTAGTGTGGGAAATGTCTTGTATATGAATGTTGCTGGACATGTGGGGAAGAAGCACACCCTAATATACACCTCAGATATACTCCATGGCTGATCTTCATCATGTAAGAAACAGTTCATAAGGAGATCAGAGATCACCAAAGACATGGATGAAGTGTTGTACCGTGTTGGCCATTGATAGCAGGAGAAAAATAAAAATGGAGTCCTTACCTCTCAATGGCTGAGTGCATTTTGTGGTGTAAACTCTTGCAAGAGGTCTGTTTTCTCAAGTCGTCTTCCAGGACGAAACTCATTAACCCCACCACTTAAACAGCGGTCTTCTAGGCCTGTTATTTTAAAAACTGAGTCATTACCTCATTGGCTGAGTACATTTTGTAGTGGAAGATTTCACAAACACATACAGGTCTGATTGTTAAAATATTTGTTCAACGAATGTGAGCAGTGAATTCCTATGATCATCAGCTCCATCTACTGGCCATTATGCGGTATTGTAGTATTTCTGTTGCATTATGACCACTAGATGGAGCTGACGATCATAGGAAAACACTGGGGAATCACCTCAAAAATACCTCCCCACCCACCCCAATGTGAAAGCTGGAGTGCTTTCACACTGGAGCCGTGCACTTGCAGGACGTTACAAAAAGTCCTGCAAGCAGCATCTTTGGGGCGGTGCGGTGAGCGGTGATACACTGCTCCTCCACCGCCCCTGCCCATTGAAAACAATGGGCAGCGCTTCCGAAGCAGCTGCACACCGCCTCGGTAGCGCGGCGCGCCGACACTTTTAACCCCTTGTGGGGGGTTAAAAGTGCTGCGCACCCGCCTGCATAGTGGTGCCGTAGCGCCGCTATTACAGCGCTAAATCCCCGCTGAAACTAGTGGGGATTTACCGCTACCACCAGCCAGCCCCAGTGTGAAAGGGGCCTAAGAGATGGGAGAACACTCCTCACATTCATCCAATAAATGTTTTATAAGTAGACCCCTTATCCTCCGTCAGGCGTGGTTTCATACAAATAACTTGGATATCATACACTTACGAATACAGTAGACAAAAAAGGATATTATTTGTTTTTGTTTTTTTTTTTACCCCAATTCAAAGAAAATAAATATTCATGCGTTTTCACTGGGCTGCGTCCTTTATTTATTTTTTATAAATAGATCCCATAAATGTCAGGAGACGTTTATATAAAGATGGGAAGTATGTAGCGGATAAATGAATAGACCTCCCAACAATGTTATCACTAGGGATGGGCCGAACACCCCCCGGTTCGGTTCGCACCAGAACAAGCGAACAGGCAATAAATTTGTGCAATCCCTATTAAAGTTTAACCAGTTCCCGACCGCGTGCCGTGTTTTCATGGCGGCAGTCGGGATGCTGAGCGCGAATCACCGTAAAAAGACGGCGATCTGCAAACGGCCGCTAGGGGGCGCTCGGGCCCGCCGCACTCCTGAGGAGTGTGCCTGTGGCTCGGGTGGACCCGATGTCCGCCGGCGAGCCGCGATGAGCGGCCACAGGGAAAGAACGGGGAACCGCCGATGTAAACACGGCGGTTCCCCATTCTATTAGTTCAGGCATGGGAGATCTACTGATCTCTGTCACTGGGATCAGTTAGATCTCTCATGCCCATGGTAGCGCAACCCCCCCACAGTAAGAACACACCCAGGGAACACAGTTAACCCCTAGCTCTCCCCCCCAGGTTAACCCCTTCACTGCCAATGACATTTATACAGTAATCAGTGGACATTTAAATTTCTGATCGCTGAATAAAGGTCATTGGTCCCAAAAAAGTGTCAAAAATATCCGACTTGTCCACTGCAATATCGCAGTACCGCTAAAAATCACAGATCGCCGCCATTACTAGTAAAAAATAAAAACCCCAGAAATGAATTCTGATCATCCGTAAATGCGGCCACTTTTGCGCAAACCAATCAATAAACGCCAATTGTGATTTTTTTTTATCACAAATATGAGGAAGAATATAAATCGGCCAAAACCGGTGAAAAAAATGTTTTTGTTTTTTTTTTTTTGGATTTGAATTTTAGCAAAAAGTAAGAAATTTGGGTTTTTTTGCAAAATGGTCGCTCTTCTTTTGTTTATAGCGGTGATCAGAAATGACGCAGAGGCGATCAAATACCACCAAAAAAAAGCTCTATTTGTGGGAAAAAAGGACCCAAATTTTGTTTGGGTGGAACGTCGCACGACCGCGCAATTGTCAGTTAAAACGACGCAGTGCCAAAAAAAGTGCTCTGGTCCTAAAGCTGGAAAGCCTTCCGGTTGGTAAGTGGTTAAGGGACACGAACATGAAAAATCAAAAGTGCTCATTTTAAAGGCTTATATGCAAGTTGTTGCCCTAAAAAGTGTATGGGGACCCGGGTCCTGCCTTAGGGGACATGTATCAATGCAAAAACATTTTTTTAAATCGTTTTTTCAGGAGCAGTGATTTTAATAATGTTTAAAGTGAAACAATAAAAATGAAATATTCCTTTAAATATCGTGCCTGGGGGGGGGGTCCCCTTGGTCTGCCTGTAAAGTGGCGCATCTGTTTGACGTGTAGAACAGTGCCGGAGCAAAATGAAATTTCAAAAGGAAACATGTCATTTAAACTTGATCGCGGCTGTAATGTATTGCCGGCTCCCAGCAATTTAGATCATAAATCACTGAAAAATATGGCGTGGGGGTCCCCCCCAGTGCATACCAGGCCCTTTTGGTCCCCAAAGCACCCTCCCCATGTTGAGGGCATGTGACCTGGTATAGTTCAGGAGAGGGGGTGCTCGCTCGCCCCCCCCCATCCTGACCTGCCAGGTTGCATGCTCAGATAAGGTTCTGGTATGGATGTGGAGGGGATCCCCACGCCATAATTTAAAGAATTTTGGCGTGTGGTTCCCCTTAAAATCTATACCAAACCCAAAGGGCCTGGCTTGGATTTTGGGGGGGACCCCCATGCATTTTTTTTTAAATTGGCACTGGGTTCCCCTTAAAATTGATATCAGACCCAAAGGGCCTGGTTTGGATTTTGGGGGGACCCCCACGTAAATTTTTTTAAAATTTTGGCATGGGGTTTTCCTTAAAAATCCATACGAGACCCGAAGGTCCTGGTATGGGTTTTGGGGAGGACCCCATCCGTTTTTTTTAGGCTATATATAAATATATATATATATATATATATATTAATACACCGCCTGAAGTGGATTATATACTGTACACCACCGAATGCAGTGTATATATAGTCTACACTGAATGCAGAGTATATATATATATATATATATATATATATATATACATATTTATACTATACTGTATGTGTATATATATATATATATATATATATATTACACTACCTGCACTGACTGTATATAGGCTACACTGTATCTATATACTACATTGCCTACACACCACCTATTAACCTAGCTCAATTCTCCACTTGCACACACTCAATACGGCCGCTGTGCAAGCGGCCTTATATAGTGTGGGGTGTGGACTGAGCCGTCATTGGCCAAAGTCACCCTGCCTTTGGCCAATCATGCCTCTCGCAGCAGAGTGCACTGCTATTGGCCAAAGCATGCAGGTCACATGCATGCTTTGCCAATCAGTGGGTGTCATTCCCCACAGTCTCGTACTGCATTATGGGGCGTTCCACGGCACTCAAATTTGCTGCGAATGCCCCATAATATTCTAAATTTTACTTACGTTTGACTCGATCATCGGGCCCATCCCTAGCTGCTGCCAGGCTGCAGCTGGGAGGAGCTCTAATGTTTAGGGTGTGACCACAGCAGAGTGATTCCATCGCGTTCTCATTAACCCTTTCACTACTAGAGCTGTTTTTGCATCATTTTTGTACAAAGGTTAAAATACACATTTTGCACCTGAAGATTAAGTAAAGCCCCCAAACATTTACAATTACCAGACACATTATTAAGTCCTCCTTGCTAGTCCTGGGTTGGACCCCCTTTATTAGGTCCTCCTTGCTAGCCCCGGGTTGGAGCCCCTTTATTAGGCCCACTTTGCTAGTGACGGGTTGGACCCCCTTTATTAGGTCCTCCTTGCTAGTCCCGGGTTGGAGCCCCTTTATTAGGTCCTCCTTGCTAGCCCTGGGTTGGAGCCCCTTTATTAGGTCCTCCTTGCTAGTCCCGGGTTGGACCCCCTTTATTAGGTCCTCCTTGCTAGTCCCGGGTTGGACCCCCTTTATTAGGCCCACCTTGCTAGTCCCGGGTTGGACCCCCTTTATTAGGCTCACTTTGCTAGTCAGGGATTGGACCCCTTTATAAGGTTCTCCTTCTAGTCCCGGGTTGGACCCCTATTATTAGGTCCTTGCTAGTCCCGGGTTGGACCCCCTTTTGCCTTCATTCTTCGTGGCATAGATACAACAAGGTGTTGGAAACGTTCCTCAGAGATTTTGCTCCATAGTGACAATGATAACATCACTCAGTTGCTGCAGATTTGTTGGCTGCACATCCATGATGCCGATCTCCCATTCCACCACATCCCAAAGGTGCTCTATTGGATGAGATGTGGGGAGTGTGGAGGCCATTGGAGTGCAGGGACCTCATTGTCCAGTGGTGAGATGATTGAAGCTTTGTGACATGGTGCATTATCCTGCTGGAAGGAGCCATCAGAAGATGGAAACTGTAGTCATAAAGGGATGGACATGGTCAGCAACAATACTCGGGTACACAGTGCCATTTAAACCTTGCTCAATTGGTAATAAGGGGCCCATAGTGACCCAAGAAAATATCCCATGCACCACCACCACCACCAGCCTGAACCGGTGATACAAGGCAGGATGGATCCGTGTGCCAAATTCTGACCCCACCATCTGAATGTCGCAGCTGAAATCCAGACTCATCAGATGAGGCAACGTTTTTCCAATCTTCTGTTGTCCAATTTTGGTGAGCCTGTGCCAATTCTAGCTTCAGTTTCCTGTTCTTAGCTGACAGGAGTGGCACCCCGTGTGGTCTTCTGCTGCTGTAGCCCTTCTGCTTCATATGTGCGTGTACACAGGGGTTCAAAAATCTGGGGAGGTTTAAGTGCTTTGGAGTTACATTAATATCCTAATTGTACAGTACAGGACAAGGCAACATATTCATACACCATGGGTTTGGAAGCACGTACCTTCACGTGATTGGACATTGGCAAGCTTTTGAGGACACACCCCCAGGGGCACCTCCCCTATAACCATCCCCCACTCATGAGTAGGTAAAAGCATAGTCTGGCTCCCAGTACTCAGTGAGCTGTGATCGTTTAGCTAGGCCTGCTCTGGGTGCTCTGCTGTTACCAGCCTGTGTGAGAGTTCCCTCTGTATCCAGGCAACTTGAGGAGTTTCTGGATGATAGGTGTGGAGCCGTGCAGATGGCAGCATTAATATTGATACAGTCCTAGCCTATCCCTGAGAGGCAGGCTCTGATGGCATGCTGGGAGATTGCATATATTCTGGGAGCACACTGAGCTCTGGGTCTTTTCGCAGAGTGGATTAGTCCAGCCTGAGGGAGGCAAGCTGCCCTCCCAAGTGGAAGCTGCCATTGGTGAGGCCTCAGGTGGGCGACCGGCGGAGACGAATGCTGAGACCCTGGTGCTTAGATGAAGCTGACGGCGTAGAGCTTCTTACAATCTTCCAAGGTGCACCCTCCAGGGATGCTGAAATTCTCTCTGGTGTCACTGGAGGGTGTCGCTTGGAAGATTGGAAGGAGGCATCCATCTGTCCTTGCGAGCACAGACGCTAAGAGATCTTGGGGACTTTGTTCTCTACTACCCCTCTGGTGTCTTATAGTCAGCTTGGGGTCTGTTAAAGGGGACACTGGCTGGTGTCCTGAAAAGCTCAGGCACTTCCTGTGACCTTTTCACCACTAGAATTTATAGCAGGATGGTCTACACCTGGGTTACCGCATACTCTATCCAGACACTTACCCTATCCCCACACCCTACTCCATGAGTACCCCACAGGGGAATACCCTCACTTTTAGCTATAGAGAAGATCAGGTGAAAGGGAGCCAATTCTAAATCACAGGAGAACATTCGCTCTACCGAAGGTCCACTCAACGCTCACTCTCAGAGTGACAATGTGTCCCTTGCTCAGGAGTAGGACCCAGTTTTAACACCAATGTCTGGTTCTGGCTCTATCTCATACACACAACATGTGACCTACCTGACAAAAGCAGAATTTTCTGTCACCATTCCTTGGACAGATTACAGCAGGGGTATCAAACTAATTTTCATTGTGGGTCACATCAGCAGTATGGTTGCCCTTACAGAGCCTCAGGCAAATAAAAAGAGCATGAGGTCCCCCAGAAAGTCCATGTCTGACCTTTAAACCAAGCATACAGCCTGGCTATTAAGTAAAATGGGGAGAATGTGCCCCCCTCCTGAACCATACCTGGCCGAATTCCCTCAACATGGCGGGTGCCATGAAATGGCATCTTGCTCCCATGTTGATGAGGACAAGAGATTCTTCTCCACAAGTATGGGTGGTGGTTGTGGGGGTTTAATGAGAATCTGGAGGCCACTTTTATTACTAAGGAACCCAAAAGATACCCCCCCTTCTCCTACACAAATGAATATAGGACACATAGTGCCTGATGGTACCAATAGCTGAATGACAGCTCCCTGAGTTTCATCAGCTACATAAAAGAAGGGTGGGGAGAGTGGTGACATCATTGCCCAATAATACTGGTGGTTATAGCTAGGCAGTGATGTCACTGCTATCCTCTGCCACTTTGCTTGCATAGAATGGATTCCCAGTGACATCAGTAGTTAATAGGGATGACGTGAGTGCAAACACCTGCCGCTTCCTTAGCAACCAGTGACAGTGGAAAGCAGTTGAAATAGAGGTGGTAGAAATATCGCTTCTATATCTGATGCTCGGCTCCAGCCGAAAAGGGGGCCAGGACAGCCAAAGTTCGGCTCATCTCTACTCTCTACCAACTAAAGCAGGGGTTCGTCTCTAGTGGACCCCTTATATCAGTGGTCAGTGTAGTGCTCCTTTACCTGGGTGACCAGTGGTAGAAGGATCTCCTTATATCAGTGGTCAGTGTAGAGCTCCCTTACATTGGTGATGTACGAGAGAAGGATCCTGTTATATCACTGTAGTGGTCCCTTACATTGGTGATCATTGGGGGGAAGGACCCCCTTATTTCAGTGGTTAGTGCATTGGCCCCTTGCATTGGTGACCAATGGGAGAAGGACCCCCCCTTATATCAGTGGTTAGTGTATGGTCCCTTTCATTGGTGACCAATGGGAGAAGGACCCCCTTATATCAGAGGTCAGTGTAGTGGTCCCTTACATTGGTGACCAATGGGAGAAGGTCCTCTTATATAAGTGGTCAGTGTCATGGTCCCTTACATTGGTGACCAATGGGAGAAGGTCCTCTTATATCAGTGATCAGTGTAGTGGTCCCTTACATTGGTGACCAATGGGAAAAGGACTCCCTTATACCAGTGGTCAGTGGGAGAAGGACATCAACATTAGAGGGAAGACTGCCCCCCTTACAGATCATTAATGTCAGAGTGACTGAGAAATAGAAATCGTTCATTGCTCAAGGAACCCCTAGAAACCTTTCGAGGAACTCTGGCTGAGAAAGGCTGGACTAGGCAGCAATTTATTTCAATCCCCCTTGGTGGGAGTGGTGATGAACCCATCTATAAGGATATACAGTGGAACCTTGGATTACGAGCATAGGAGTTCCAGGAGAATATTTGTACTCCAAAGCACTCGTATATCAAAGGAAGTTTCCTCATAGGAACCAATGGAAACTCGGTTAATTCATTCCACAGTCACGGCTTGTCTAGGCAGTACTGTATATGGCCACAGTACTAGGGGCGTCTGGTGTGCGGGGGGGGGGCTTTTGAGCCTCTAAACCATTGGGATCACTGGGCAATGCTCGGAAAGTGTTTACACTTTTGGGATTTCCGAGGAATTTCGAGAATTTCCGGCCGCCTCAGAGGCTCACGAGCGCCCCTGAAAACCTGGCCACATGCGGTATTGCATGCAAAGAGGCAAATTTTTACTCGTTATGCAAGACATCACTCATATTGCTCATAATGCTCATATTGCGAAACACTCGTTAACCGCGTACTGTATAGTACATACACACAGAGCACAAGGCCCTTTTCACACTGCGAGATGTTTTTTGGGACTGCAGTTCCTCTGAGCTCCACAAGGTGGTGATCTCACTTCTACCCAGACAGGAAGTCTTTATGGAAAACAGGAAGTGATGTCACATACAGATAGGAAGTGATGTCAGGTACAGACAGGAAGTTCCGGGTGAGAGGTGAGTCGGGAGGAAGTAGAGAGGAGAGAAAGCAGGAAGAGGCAGCAGAGGAGGTAATAAGATTTTATTTTCTATTTACACCCAGTAACCCCCCCCCCCCCGTCATGTCCGTCCTCTTCCTCCATAGTCACTGTGACGTCTTTTATCTCCAGCAGATGATGATACACACATATATAGTGTGGGAACCTAGATTAACCCCTTCAGGGGCAGAACATTTCCTCCACTCACGGGGCCGGAACATTCTCTTCATTTTGGAGATGTCTCACCTTTCCCACCAATCACCTTCTCACCTCATCAGTCGATACTAACGGATTACACCACTTTTAATACTGGGGGGGGGGGGGGTTGGAATATTGTGTATTCATTTATTTTATAATATTCAAATAGGAAGAAAGAGGGAAAAATGTAATTCCTAGTAAAT
>BLSH010509513.1:225036-236834 GCA_018402905.1 Glandirana rugosa
TCCTCGACACTCCAGTCACACTACCCCCCCCCCCCAATGTTCCTCCAATCAGAGTCAAAGAATTCTATTACATCACACTGACCTCACAGCTCCTCCTCCGTATTTCCCTCTCGCAATAAAAGCTAGACTGTCACTCCTGCATTGTGTGTAATGACACCAGAATTCCTTGCAACCCTTCCATTCCCCGTGTGGGTAAATTAGATTGCAGTGGGGTTTTGACAAGCTAGAGACCTCAATGGTGAGGTGAGGGGGGTTCTGGAAATGTTCTTTGATTTTACTCTTTGTGTTCAAATCTAGAGTTTTCCTCCTGTGAAGTCTGGAGATCATATGACCATCACATTGCCTCCACCTCCCTCCCTGATAGAATAGAGAAATAAAAAGAAGATTCTAGAAATCACCAGAGAGATCATCGAACTGCGGACAGGAGAGGTGAGCGGTGCTGGGAAGGACGTCATGATGGACAATCAGCCGCTCCTCACATCATCGGGTAAGAGGAGACTTTATTGTAAAGGAGAGAGCAGTATGGGGGCTCCACCTAGACCCCCCATCATTTGATAAACACATAGAAACAATGTATTCAGTAAGTGTGTGTGTTTCCTACAGATGGATCCAGTAATGAGAACCCACCAGAGAGATGTCCCCGTCCTCTGTATTCCCGGGATTCCGCACAGGAAGGTCTCACCATCCCTCACCATCATCAGGTAGATGGGGAACGATCACTGATAGTATCATTAGGATCTGTACATTATCTGCATTGTTACCATTGATGTAATTTTTATTCTATATTCAGAGTGGAAACCTGAGAGATTCTAAAGTTGAGGTTAAAGAAGAGATAAAAGAGGAGGATGATGAGGATGGGGTGAGGGAGGAGTTTTCAAAAGGGCACAAAGATCTGTACCAGGACACCATGGAGGAGTCATCCAGCTTCAGAAACCCACCAGAGAGATGTCCCCGTCCTCTGTATTCCCGGGATTCCACACAGGAAGGTCACACCATCCCTCACCATCATCATGTAGGCGATTGACAATTATTGGTAGTTATGATTTATATACAAACCATTTATTGCAATTAATGTTTTATTATATATTCAGAGTGGAAACCTCGGGGATAAGTTTGTTGTTAAGGAAGAGTATAAAGAGGAGGATGAGGAGTATGGTTTGAAAAAGGAAAATTCAGATAGACACAAGGATATGATGGAGCCACCTAGTAACTGGAACCCACCAGAGAGATGTCCCCGTCCTCTGTATTCCCGGGATTCCATACATGAAAGTCTCACCATCCCTCACCATCATCAGGTAGATGAGGAACAATCACTGATAGTATCATTAGGATCTGTACATTATCTGCATTGTTACCATTGATGCCATTTTTATTCTATATTCAGAGTGGAAACCTGAGAGATTCTAAAGTTGAGGTTAAAGAAGAGTCATCCAGCTATAGAATCCCACCAGAGAGATGTCCCCGTCCTCTGTATTCCCGGGATTCCATACAGGAAGGTCACCCCATCCCTCACTGTTACAAGGTTGGTGGGACAGAGATTATAAAACACAGACTCATGGAGACGATGTATGTATTTCTTATGTGATGTCACAATAATAAAGCTTCTATCTTACAGATGATCTTCTCTCTCATTTTCTTGGTTTAGAGTGGAGATCCAATCGATATAGAATTTGAGGTTAAATCAGAAGAAGAAGAGACGTATGTGAGGGATGATCAGCAGTCTATGGAGGAGGATGGAATAACGGGGACATTTATAGAGGAGGACACTCCTACAGAGATCAGCACAGGTGGGTCATTAACACTAAATCCATTCCTCCACCCATACTGCTCACTGATTGGTCCAGAGTAGGGCGGGGACTGGGTGATATCAGCCTGTAATCCCCTGGTCACTTTCCTGAGCTGTGTTCCCCGTCCTGTATTCCTGTATTTCTCTTGGATAATCTTCCTCCTCTGTGCTGCAGACACAATTTATGTATCTAGACTAAATTTATGGAGATTCTGGGGTTTAGCTGGCAGCAAAATGTTGATTAAGTATTATCAGTCTTCTGCCTCATGCCCGGGTCTAGTAAGATCTCTGACAGAACAATTCTCCCGGGGTTACTTGCTCTGTTATTTGCTGGCTGTGCCGGGTGGAGGGATCTGTCTGTATAGTCTCAGTCCCAAGTCACTGAGTGCAGTCTCAGGAGATGGGAGGCAGTGGTGTGAGATCTCTGCAACTTGTCTCCCGTAAGTAAATATTTAAGCCACCACTGAATCCTTAATACCAATATTATATTATATGAGTCCTGACTCTTCTACTAGATAATTTGTATTGTACATTACATACTCCTGACCCCTGCACTATATACTCTGTTGTACATTACATACTCCTGACCCCTGCACTATATATTCTATGTTGTACATTACATATTCCTGACCCCTGCACTATATACTCTATGTTGTACATTACATACTCCTGACACTCGTCCTATAATCCCCTCATCACTGTCACTCCTATAAAAGACAGTTCTCGTTGTTTCCTTACTCTCTGACTGAGGTCCATGAATAAAGAAATGAACTGGTAGGAGATCAGAGGAGCCATTTACTCGTTACCTTGAGGGGGGAATTGTAAGACCCTCAGAGACAAAGCTGCCTGATGTGGGCGGAGTCCTGGTTTAGGGGAACCAATCAGCTCATGTCTAGTAATAATCTTTGTATTTCTATTTTAGTAGATGGACGGGAGTTCAGGAAAACCTCAGAGGATCGTCTCACTTTGTCTCCAGACTGTAAAGTAGAAGATGAGGACATCACACAGTATAGTCCAGGAGAAAACCCGGCTACCTCAAATGTCCATCCGGCACCACACAGTGTAGATGGACCATCGTATTCCTCTTATCCTGAGGAACCTCAGACTGTGAGGGATGGTGCCGGACCATCGTATTCCTCATATCCTGAGGATCCTCAGACTGTGAGGGACGGTGCCGGACCATCGTATTCCTCTTATCCTGAGGATCCTCAGACTGTGAGGGACGGTCCTGGACCATCGTATTCCTCTTATCCTGAGAAACCTCAGACTGTGAGGGACGGTGCCGGACCATCCTATTCCTCTTATCCTGAGGATCCTCAGACTGTGAGGGACGGTGCCGGACCATCGTATTCCTCTTATCCTGAGGAACATCAGACTGTGAGGGACGGTGCTGGACCATCGTATTACTCTTATCCTGAGGAACCTCAGACTGTGAGGGACGGTGCCGGACCACCGTATTCTTCTTATCCTGAGGATCCTCAGACTGTGAGGGATGGTGCCATCCATCCAACAGAGAAGAGGTTTCCCTGTACTGAGTGTGGGAAGTGTTTCAATTTGAAATGCAATCTTAATGTACATAAAAGATCTCACACTGGGGAAAAGCCCTATTCATGTCCTGAGTGCGGGAAAAGCTTTAGTTTGAAAACCACTCTTGAAGGACATAAAAGAACTCACACAGGTGAGAAGCCGTATTCTTGTCCTGAGTGTGGGAAAAGTTTTTCACAGAAGTCCTATCTTACCTTGCATAAGAGACTGCACTCGGGGGAGAAGCCGTATTCCTGTGCTGAGTGTGGGAAAAGGTTTTCACGTAAATCACAGTGTATCTTTCATCAGAGGTCTCACACGGAGGAAAAGCCGCATTCCTGTTCTGATTGCGGGAAACATTTTTCAGAGAAGTGCTATCTTCGCGGCCATCAGAGATCGCACACGAGGGAGAAGCCATATTCCTGTCCAAAATGCGATAAATGTTTTCAAAGTAAGTCCAGTCTTACTAAACATCAGGAATTGCATACGGAGGTAGATCCACTGTCCTGTTCTGATTGGAGGAAGTGTAACCCACAGAAGTCCTCTGTTTACAGTCATCTGAGATTGGACACGGATGAGAAAGAACTTTCCTGGTCTGACTGAGGGAATTGTTCCTCACTGAAGTCCTGTCTTCCTGTACATCAGGGGTCCCACACAACCCTGGAGGTGTATTAATGAGTGCGGGAAATGTCTTGTATATGAATGTTGCTGGACATGTGGGGAAGAAGCACACCCTGATATACACCTCAGATATACTCCATGGCTGATCTTCATCATGTAAGAAACAGTTCATAAGGAGATCAGAGATCACCAAAGACATGGATGAAGTGTTGTACTGTGTTGGCCATTGATGGCAGGAGAAAAATAAAATGGAGTCCTTACCTCTCATTGGCTGAGTAAATTTTGTGGCGTAAACTCATGCAAGATGTCTGTTTTCTCAAGTCGTCTTCCAGGACGAAACGCGTTAACCCCACCACTTGAAAGGCGGTCCTCTAGGTCTTTTAAAATAAAAATGGAGTCATTACCTCTCATTGGCTGAGTGCATTTTGTGGTGGAAGATTTCACAAACATTTACAGGTCTGTTTGTTAAAAAGTGTGTTCGTGGCGTCTGTCAAGATACTGGATTTCTAGCCCAGAGGTGAATGAGGAGATGCGGTTACTGGGAACTTAACCCTAATTCGGCCTCAGATGACATGGTATGGGATGGGTCTAAGGCCCACTGTAGGGGCCACTATCAATCCCTTATAGGCAGTGTCCAAAAAAAGGGTGAGGGCTGAGTTGGAGAAGGCGGAAGAAGCTGCCGCTACCTTAGAACAACAATGCATCCAGACCAGGGATCCATTAATACACGACAAGCTTCAGGAAAGTACTAATGCGGTCAACTTGCTCCGTACCTCCTTCACCAAAAAGAGGCTGCTTCAGCAGACTCAAAGAATCTTTGAGGAGGGGGAGAGGGGTAGTAGACGCTTGGCCTGGCTAGCTAAAGAACAGTCCTCTATTATATCCATATCTAGTGTGGTGGATGAAGATGGGATCAGACATACAGACTCTAGGGGGATTGCTGACACTTTTACAACCTACTACGCAACACTCTATACCTCCTAAGTAGACTATTCCAAGGAGGAGCTGGAGGCTTACCTAGCGGCAGTTGACTTCCCGGTCCTGATGGAGACTTATAGAAACAGGCTGGATGCTCCCATTACAGTTAAGGATGTGCAGGGGGCATTGGCCTCGCTACAGGCGGGTAAGACGCCGGGTCCGGATGGATTCCCGGCTGAATTCTACGAGACATATCTGGAAGGTATGGCCCCGCGGTTCCAATCGTTATTCACCAATTTAGTGGAAGTGGGAGCACTGCCCCCATCCATGATGCAGGCAGCGATACTGGTGATCCCAAACCGGGCAAAGATCCGGAGCTTTGTAAGTCTTACCGCCCAATCTCCCTGATCAACGCAGATGCTAAGATGCTTGCTAAGATCCTGGCCAACCGTTTGAATGGGGCCATTGCGGCGCTGGTGCATCCGGATCAGTCTGGGTTCATGCCGGGCTGGGGGACTGATATTAATGTCAGAAGACTGCTCATGCCTATAGACAGGGCGAAGAGTGAGAATGCTGGAGTAGTGACTGCATTGGATGCATTAGACTCTGTCAAATGGGGGTTTTTGTGGAAGGTATTGGAGTCCTTTGGATTTGGCCCACGGTTTATCTTCTGGGTGATACGCGACCCCAACGGCGAGAGTTAGGATGAACGGCCTGTTGTCTGCCACATTTAATCTGACTCAGGGAACGAGACAGGGATGTCTTCTGTCTCCGGGGCTCTTTGCCTTGGCTATGGAGCCCTTAACAGTTCTTCTGCGGGGAGACCCAGGGGTGTGGGGAATTCAGACTTGTCCAGGAAAAAGTGTCTCCACGGGACGGGAACCATACATCCCTCCAGTGGGTTGACGAATTTAACTATCTGGGGATACCGGTCTGTAACTCCTTTGCAGCTTATATTGATGACAATCTGTCTCCCCTGATCTCCCAGTTTGAGGGGAGATGCCGGAGCTGGAGATCCCTTCCGCTGACCCCAGTTGGCCGAGGGAATTTAACCACTTCAGCCCCGGAAGGATTTCACACTTTAGGACCAGAGCACTTTTTGTGATTCGGCACTGCGTCGCTTTAACTGACAATTGCGCGGTGGTGCGACGTTGTACCCAAACAAAATTTGCATACTTTTTTCCCCCACAAACAGAGCTTTTTTTTGGGGGTATTTGATCCCCTCTGCAAATTTTTTTTTGGCCGATTTATATTCTTCCTCATATTTTTGGTAAAAAAAAATCGCAATCACCGTTTATTGTTTGGTTTGCGCAAAAGTTGCCGCTTTTACGAATGATGAAAATTAATTTCTGGGGTTTTTTGAAATTTTTTACTGGTAATGGCGGCGATTTTTAGCGGTACTACGACATGTCGCACCATTTTGACACTTTTTTGGGACCATTGGCATTTATACAGCGATCAGTGCTATGAAAATGCACTGATTACTGTGTAAATGCCTTTGGCAGTGAAGGGGTTAACCTGGAGGGGGCGCTCTAAGGGTTACCTGTGTTCCCTCAGTGTGTTCTAACTGTATGGGGGCTGGGCTGGCTGGGGGAGGGGGAGTGATCATGGCTTCCATATACAGGGAGCCTGTGATGAGAACGGAGATCAGTGTTTACTTACATGGACCTCCGTTCTCTCAGGGGGGGCCATCGCGGGTAGCTGGCGGACATCGAGTCCTCCCTACCTGCTCCCTGGCCCCCCCGGAACACAGTGAGCGTGCAAGCGCGCACGTTCACAATACTCGTTATTGCGGCCGCCGTCAGGTGACAGCGTTTTGCGATAACTAACCACTTTGCCGCCGTCACGCTGCGGCGGGCGGTCAGCAAGTGGTTTTACAGGTCAGTTTGTTATCGGTGAATAACGGGCCTAGAATTATTCCTAGTTCAGTGTGCATGGCAATAAGTGCGTGTACACGGGGGTTCAAAAATCTGGGGGGGGGGGGGTTAAGTGCTTCGGAGTTACATTAATATCCTAATTGTGCAGGACAGGACTAGCCAACATACTCATACCCCATGGGTTTGGAAGCACATACCTTCAGGTGATTGGACACTGGCAAGCTTTTCAGGACACACCCCCTTGTGCACCTCCCCTATAACCCTCTCCCACTCACTGAGTAGGTAAAAGCAGTCTGGCTCCCTGTACTCAGTAAGCGGTGATCGTTTAGCTAGGCCTGCTCTGTGTGCTCTGCTGCTACCAGTCTGTCTGAGAGCTCCCTCTGTATCCAGGCAACTTGAGAAGTTTCTGGATGATAGGTGTGGAGCTGTGCAGATGCCAAGTCAAGGTCCTAGGCATAGTCCTGGACTCTGAACTCTCCTTTAAGCCCCACGTCCAATCACTGTTCAAATTCTGCCGCCTCAACCTCCGCAACATCTCAAAAATACGCCCCTTTCTAACCAATGACACAACAAAGCTCTTAATTCACTCCCTGGTCATCTCTCGCCTCAACTACTGCAACTCCCTCCTTATCGGCTTACCTCTACATAGACTATCCCCCTTCAATCCATCATGAATGCTACTGCCAGATTCATCCACCTTACCAGTCGCTCTGTGTCTGCTACCCTTCTCTGTCAATCCCTCCACTGGCTACCGCTCACACAACAAATTAAATTCAAAATACAACAACTTACAAAGCCACCCACAATTTAACCCCCAGCTACATCACCAGCCTCCTCTCGAAATACCAACCTAATCGTTCTCTTCGTTCCTCTCAAGACCTCCTGCTCTCCAGCTCCTTCATCATCTCCTCCTTTGCTCGCCTCCAGGACTTTTCCAGAGCCTCTCCAATCCTATGGTTCTCCTTACCCCAACCTGTCAGATTATCTCCTACTTTATTAGCTTTTAGATGATCCCTGAAAACCCTTCTCTTCAGAGAAGCCTATCCTACCCCCACCTAACAACTTCATTTTCATTTTCTCCATCAGTTCATCCCCCACAGTTATTACCTTTTGTTTCAACTGACCCTCCCTTCTAGATTGTAAGCTCTAATGAGCCGGCCCTCTGATTCCTCCTGTATTGAATTGTATTGTAACTGTACTGTCTGCCCTCATATTGTAAAGTGCCGCACAAACTGTTGGCGCTATATAAATCCTGTATAATAATAATGTCTTCTGTTTGTTACAAAGCCGGACTTACTCAGAAAGGAGTATCAAGTTCTCAAGTTGTACATAGTTCTTATTCCATCAATTCCCTCATCTCTATCCAGGTTCTCAAAAAAAAAACAATGCACAGAAAATATATCTCCTAGACTGGTCCTTGAATAAAGAGTGAATGAGATTGTTGTGGTGCCTGGCTGTGGGGCAGAAGCTCAGGGAGACCTGGGCAGTAATCCTGCGGCTCCTACGGGGCTTATTTTTAAATGTATTTTGATTCTTCAGTCCACACCTCATTGTCTTCTAACACTTTTACAAAAGCAGTGTATCCGGATCAGAGCCGTTCCTGGACCCCACGCTGTGAAGACGGGCTGTAATGTTGCTTCAGGCACTGGATCCTGGGTGGGCTAAACTTGGACTTTCCATACAGTCCTGCATTGTGGACAGGTAAGACAGGGTCACCCTGTACCTCTGACCATCGCTGTATAAATGGGGCTTTGTTTGGAACGTATTCACTTCACAGTGAAAACTTGGTGCTGAAATTCAACCACTCAGAGCTCAGTCTCGGGTGGATGACCAGGTGTTACATCACATCACTGGTCACACCCTTTAATGCCGCTTCCGCTTAGAGCCCTTATACGGTACTCCGGTACCTCCTGCCAATCTTTCACCACTAGGATTTATAGCAGGGTGGTCTACACCTGGGTTACCTCCTACTCTATCCAGACACTTAGCCTATCCCCACACCCTACTCCAGTGGTTCCCAACATCAGTCCTCAGGACCCACTAACAGGCCAGCTTTTAAGTATTACCTTGGGGAGATGCAGACTAGAATACTGCAATCACTGAGCAGCAAATCATACCACCTGTGATGTATTTCAGTTATCTTGCAAACCTGGCCTGTTGGTGGGTCCCGAGGACCGGAGTTTAGAACCACTGGTCTACTCCATGAGTGCCCCACAGGGGAATACCCTCATTTTTAGCTATAGTGAAGATCAGGTGAAAGGGAGCCGATTCTAAATCACAGGAGAACATTCGCTGTGCCAAAGGTCCACTCAACGCTCACTCTCAGAGTGACAATGTGTCCCTTACTCTGGAATAACCCAGTTTTAACACCAATATCCGGTTCTAGCTCTATCTCATACACACAACATATGGCCAAACCTGACAAAAGCAGAATTTTCTGTCACCGTTCCTTGGACAGATTACGGCAAGGGTAGCAAACTCAATTTCATTGGGGGTCACATCAGCAGTATGGTTGCCTTCAAAGGGCCTCATGCAAATAAATAAAAAGTCCTCCACAAAATACATATCTGAATTTAAAACCAAGCAGACAGGAATGGGGAGAATGTGTGCCTCCTTCCTGAACCATACCTGGCCGAATTCCCTCAATATGCGGGGTGCAATGAAAGGGTGGACCGTACAGAAAAGCACTTTGCCCCCATGTTGATGAGGACAAGAGATTCTTCTCTTCAATCCTGGGGGGTGTTTGTGGGGGTTTAATCAGAATCTGGAAGCCCCTTTTATTATTAAGGAACCCCAAAAATACCGCCCCCCTACACAAATGAATATAGAATACATAGTACCTGATGGTACCAATAGCCGTATGACAGCCCCCTGAGTTGTCATCAGCTACATAAAAGAAGGGTGGGGAGAATGATGACATCATTGCTCAATAATACCGGTGGTCATAGCTAAGCAGTGATGTCACTGCTATCCTCTGCCACTTTGCTTGCGTAGCATGGATTCCCAGTGGGACAACGTGGCTGCAAACACCTGCTGCTTCCTTATTAACCAGTGACAGCGGAAAGCTGTCATAAATAGGAATGATAGAAATATCGCATCCACATGTGATGTTTGGCTTCTGCCGAATAGGGGGCCAGGACAGCCAAAGTTTGGCTCATCTCTACTTGGTGAACAAGGGTAGAAGGATCTCCTTATATCAGTGGTCAGTGTAGTGCTCCCTTACATTGGTGACCAATGGGAGAAGGACCCCCTTTTATCAGTGCATACCTCCCAACTTTCTGAGATGGGAATGAGGAACAATTATTAGCAAAAGCATGTAGGCATAGGACACACACCCTGCCACGCCCTTCCTAAAAGAGAATTATAAAAAAAAAGTTTAGTTAAACCCACAAGTGCTTTTTTTTACCACTTCTATTCCTTTTTATTGGCTTTTTAAATGTACAAATGCAGCAATTTAGAAATTGGATGAAAGGTTTAGCATTGTAAACCACGTTTTGATATATAAATAGTGCATTATATATATAGAGGTATATGCATCAGACCAAAATGAGGGACAAATGAAGAGCGACGAGGGACAGAGGGACATTGTTCCCAATCAGGGACAGTCCCTCAAAATCAGGGACAGTTGGGAGCTATGTCAGTGGTCAGTGTAGTGGTCCTTTACATTGGTGACCAATGGGAGAAGGACCCCCTTATATCAGTGGTCAGTGTAGTGGTCCTTTACATTAGTGACCAATGGGAGAAGGACCCCCTTATATCAGTGGTCAGCGTAGTGATCCCTTACATTGGTGACCAATGGGAGAAGGACCCCCTTATATCAGTGATCAGTGGGAGAAGGACATTCTGACATTAGCATTAGAGGGAAGACTGCCCCCCTTACAGACCATTAATGCCAGAGTTACTGAGAGACAGAAACTGTATATTGCACATGGAACCCGTAGAAACCTTTGGAGGAACCCTGGCTGAGAAAGGCTGGACTAGGCAGTAATATATTTCTCTCCCCCTTGGTGGGAGTGGAGATGACCCATCTATAAGGATATACAGTACATCCACACACAGCACAAGGCCGTGTTCACACTACCAGACGTTTCTCAGGGCTGCAGTTCCTCTGAGTTCCACAAGGTGGTGATCTCACTTCTACCCAGACAGGAAGTCTCCATGGTAGACAGGAAGTGATGTCAGGTATAGACAGGAAGTGATGTCAGGTACAGACAGGAAGTGATATCAGCTACAGACAGGAATTTCCGGGTGAGAGGTGAGTCAGGAGGAAGTAGAGAGGAGACGTCACTGGAAGTGGCAGCAGAGGAGGTAATAAGATTTTATTTTCTATTTACAACCAGTAACCCCCCCCCCCCCCGTCATGTTCCATCCTCTTCCTCGCATAGTCACTGTGATGCCTTTTATCTCCAGCAGATGATCATACACACATATATAGTGTGGGAACTTAGATTAACCCCTTCAGGGGCAGAACATTTCCCCCACTTACAGGGCCGCAACATTCTCTTCATTTTGGAGATGTCTCACTTTTCCCACCAATCACCTTCTCACCTTATAAGTCTATACGAACGGATTATACCAATTTTAATACTGGAGGGGTGTTAGGAACTGCTATGATAACCCTCGGCTATCATCTCTCTGTCAGTCTGTCTTGCGTTTGGACGTCCAATGAGAGATTGAGTTCACCCGAATGAAATGGATGCAGACAGACACACAAGTATGGTGAAAACAGTCTCTGGCTTTACTGGGAGAACAATGGGTATTTATATGCAATTCATACAAAGGGAGGCGTATATTACACAAAGAAAAAATTGCCTTGTCAGCAGTTATCTATACATTATGTCATTAATTCAAGAATAACATAACATATTAGAATGTAATTACTCAGCTTCAAGGTTACAGACGGTCAATCTACAAAACAGGATGTACTGCAAGGTAAGATAACATGTTATGATGTAGCAAATTACAAAAGAGGATGTATTTGCCGGATAAGATAACATGTTATGACGTGATTACTTAGAAGTGACCCCCACAGGGTCAGACAGGGTTAAAGACAGGGTCAGGTGAGTTAAAGG
>BLSH010509513.1:275209-303825 GCA_018402905.1 Glandirana rugosa
TCGTAGATATTCCCACAGTGGGTGCTGTTTTTTCAGTGACCTTTTTTAACAGTAGGTAACGTGAACAGTATGTGGCCACTTCCCTTCGTGTTAGAAGTTATAGACAAAAAACTGTAGATAGTTTTGGGTACTACGAAACTGACTTGAAATAAACTAGTGGAATAGTGTAACATGAGTTATATACATGTACAATGCAAAAGGAGACCACTCCTCCTGTATGTTGAGAGAAAAATTTAATCGTATACGGAGTCTTTCGTGAGTCTTATTAACATGACATAACGTGAATAGGTTCAACTAAACAAACAAAATGAATAATAACACACGGGTCGGAACTCCGTGCACGTAAATTTTGCAAAGCATCATGGGTTTTGATAGATGTCAAAAAACAGATATTGAAGATTGTGCTTCCCTTCACCGGTGTATGACAAGTGCAATGGATGACAATTTTTTCCAGTGACTTTTTTGTCGTGGGTGACACCCTTATAGATGCTAGCCTCTCACCTGAGAAGTGCTAGCACATTAGCACATAGAGGTTTCTTTATAATGGGGCGTCACAACGGCCTCTGGGGGTATCCAGTGTATGTGCCTCTATTATATCGTACTGGCTTGTGTTTCTTCCAGGGAGTGTCCCGGCTTGCTTTAATCGTTTTTCCTCATCATATGCGAAAGTATAAAGAAAAACGGAAAAACACTCCTTTTGGTGTAATAACGTTTTGATAAAAACAGGTTTATTAAAACTTAAGTGTAAAAACTCACATTTTGTAGATAAAAACAGGTGAAATCTCCCACGAGCGCCGAGCTCGTTTCCTTTCAGTGTTAACTTTTCCAACAACCTCTGCTACCGCCCAAATATATCAGTGGTCAGTGTAGTGCCCCCTTACATTGGCGACCAATGGGGAAAGGACTTACTTATATCAGTGGTCAGTGTAGTGGTCCCTTACATTGGCGACCAATGGGGAAAGGACTTACTTATATCAGTGGTCAGTGTGGTGGTCCCTTACATTGGTGACCAATGGGAGAAGGACCCCCTTATATCAGTGGTCAGTGTAGGGCTCCCTTACATTGGTGACCAATGGGAGGAGGATCCCCTTATATCAGTGGTTAGTGTAGTGGCCAGTGGTCAGTGGGAGAAGGACATTCTTACATCATCATTAGAAGGAAGACTGCCCCCCTTACAGATCATTGATGTCAGTTGTTACTGAGAGACAGAAGCTGTTCATTGCTCAAGGAACCCCTAGAAACCTTTGGAGGAACTCTGGCTGAGAAAGGCTGGATTAGGCAGTAATATATTTCTCTCCCCCTTGGTGAAAGTGGAGATGACCCCATCTATAAGGATTAGAGACGGGCTCAGGCGTGTTCGGGTTCAAAATCCCAACTCACATGCCCAATACCACCAGGAAGCCGGCACTGCACACCACTAATCACAGGCATTGAGACATTTCCCGGTCTGCAGCTGAACAGACCAGGAAATGTCTCAATGCCTGTGATTAGTGTTGTGCAGTCTTGGCTTTCTGGCGGGAACGGAAAGGTGGGTTGGGACTAGGAATCCCGAACACGCCTGAGCCCATCTCTAATAAGGATACAGTAGGGTTGCCACATCATCCCTTTAATCCAGGACACATATGAATTACACAGGTTTTTCTGAGGCTAATTTATTGCAGACGAGGCACCAAGTGAGTTTAATTAACTCCTTAATCAGCCACAGAACAACCTGTGTAATTAATATGTGTCCTGGATTAAAGGGATGATGTGGCAACCCTAATATACAGTACATACACACACAAAACAAGGTCGTGTTCACACTACCAGACGTTTCTCGGGGGCTGCAGTTCCTCTGAGCTCCACAAGGTGGTGATCTCACTTCTACCCAGACTGGAAGTCTCTATGGAAGACAGGAAGTGATGTCAGTACAGACAGGAAGTTCCGGGTCAGAGGTGAGTCGGGAGGAAGTAGAGAGGAGACATTGCTGGATAAGGCAGCAGAGGAGGTAATAAGATCTTATTTTCTATTTACACCCAGTAACCCCCCTCCCCCGTCATGTCCGTCCTCTTCCTCCATAGTCACTGTGACGTATTTTATCTCCAGCAGATGATGATACACACATATATAGTGTGGGAACCTAGATTAACCCCTTCAGGGGCAGAACATTTCCCCCACTTACGGGGCCGGAACATTCTCTTCATTTTCCCACCAATCACCTTCTCACCTCATCAGTCTATACTAATGGATTACATGATTTTTATTAGTGACAGGGGATGAGGGATTGGAATATGTGTGTCTTTATTTTATAAGATTCAAAAAGGAAGATCTGTCACTTGTAGTAAATGTCCTAAAACTAATTTTTCCATAATGATCCGAGTCTCAGATATTCATTCTAAAATGTGATCAGTAAAATCTCTGGAGTCCACGGACATCACAGGAATATGATGTGTCCAGGCAAAGCCCAAAGACAAAGTTCATCTTTCAGTTTAGGAGAGGAGGGACGCACCCGGGAGAAATGATTCTGTGTACAGACACCTCACAGAGTGTCCCCCCCCCCACAGCTCCTCCTCCCAATGTCCCTCCAATCAGAGTCAGAGAATCCTATGACATCACACTGACCTCACAGCTCCTCCTCCCAATGTCCCTCTCACAAAAAAGCTAGACTGTTACTCCTTGAGTGTGTGTACACCAAAATTCCTTGGGAGAGGTGGGACTCACCCATGAGAAATTATTCTGTGTACAGACACCTCACAGAGCGCCGTCCACAGCTCCTCCTCCCAATGTCCCTCCAACCAGAGTGAGAGAAGCCTATGACATCACACTGACCTCACAGCTCCTCCTCCCAATGTCCCTCTTATAAGCAAAATAAGACTGTTGCTCCTGCATTGTGTGTAATGATCCAAGAATTCCTTGCAACAAGCTACAACCTACAGACTGGGAGTTGTGTGGGTAAATTATATTCCAATGGGGTTTTGACCCCGTTTTGACCGGTGAGGTAAGGAGGATTCTGGGACTCATGTTTGATTTTACTCTTTGTATTCAAATCTAGAGTTTTCCTCCTGTGAAGTCTGGAGATCAAATGACCATCACATTGCCTCCACCTCCCTCCCTGATAGAATAGAAAAAGAAACAAAGAAGATTCTAGAAGTCACCAGAGAGATCATCGAGCTGCTGACAGGAGAGGTGAGCGGTGCTGGGAAGGACATCATGATGGACAATCAGCCGCCCCTCACATCACCGGGTAAGAGGAGACTTTATTGTAAAGGAGAGAGCAGTACGGGGGCTCCACCTAGACCCCCCATCATCTGATAAACAGATGTGTGTGTGTGTTTCCTACAGATGGATCCAGTAATGGGAACCCACCAGAGAGATGTCCCCGTCCTCTGTATTCCCGGGATTCCACACAGAAAGGTCACACCATCCCTCACCATCATCAGGTAGATGAGGAACAATCACTGATAGTATCATTAGGATCTGTACATTATCTGCATTGTTACCATTGATGTCATTTTTATTCTATATTCAGAGTGGAAACCTGAGAGATTCTAAAGTTGAGGTTAAAGAAGAGATAAAAGAGGAGGAGGATGAGTCATTCAGCTATAGAAACCCACCAGAGAGATGTCCCCGTCCTCTGTATTCCCGGGATTCCACACAGGAAGGTCACCCCATCCCTCACTGTTACAAGGTTGGTGGGACGGAGATTATAAAACAAAGACTCATGGAGACGATGTGTGGATTTCTTATGTGATGTCACAATAATAAAGCTTCTATCTTACAGATGATCTTCTCTCTCATTCTCTTGGTTTAGAGTGGAGATCCAATCGATATAGAATTTGAGGTTAAATCAGAAGAAGAAGAGAGGTATGTGAGGAATGATCAGCAGTCTATGGAGGAGGATGGAATAACGGGGACATTTATAGAGGAGGACACTCCTGCAGAGATCAGCACAGGTGGGTCATTAACACTAAATCCATTCCTCCACCCATACTGCTCACTGATTGGTCCAGAGTAGGGCGGGAACTGGGTGATATCAGCCTGTAATCCCCTGGTCACTTTCCTGAGCTGTGTTCCCCGTCCTGTATTCCTGTATTCCTCTCCAATAATCTTCCTTCTCTGTGCTGCAATGTTTTACATTACATAACTGTGATACTTTATAGTCCCAACTATTATGTATCTAGACTGGAATTATGTAGATTCTGGGGTTATGTTGGCTGTAAAATGTTTATTTTCACCCTAGACGTTGCTCAGCATAGGCACTTGGGATCTGTCTGTATAGTCTCAGACCCAAGTCACTGAGTGCAGTCTCAGGAGATGGGAGGCAACGGTCTGGGACCTCTGCAACTTTAGTTAAGTAAATAGTTAAGCCACCACTGATTCCTGACTACCAATATTATGAGTCCTGACCCCTGCACTATATACTCTATTTTGTACATTACATCCTCCTGACTTCTGCTCTCTCCCCTCTACCCACTGCTATATAGAAGCTCAGAGGAGCCATTTACTCATTACCTTGATGTATAGTAATAATCTTTGTATTTATATTTTAGTAGATGGACGGGAGACGAGGAAAACCTCAGAGGATCGTCTCACTTTGTCTCCAGACTGTAAAGTAGAAGATGAGGACATCACACAGTATAGTCCAGGAGAAAACCTGGCCACCTCAAATGTCCATCCGGCACCACACAGTGTAGATGGACCATCGTATTCCTCTTATCCTGAGGAACCTCAGACTGGGAGGGACGGTGCCAGACCATCGTATTCCTCTTATCCTGAGGATCCTCAGACTGTGAGGGATGGTGCCGGACCATCGTATTCCTCTTATCTTGAGGAACCTCAGACTGTGAGGGACGGTGCCGGACCATCGCATTCCTCCTATCCTGAGGAACCTCAGACTGTGAGGGACGGTGTCGGACCATCATATTCCTCTTATCCTGAGGAACCTCAGACTGTGAGGGACGGTGCCGGACCATCGTATTCCTCTTATCCTGAGGAACCTCAGACTGTGAGGGACGGTGCCGGACCATCGTATTCCTCTTATCCTAAGAAACCTCAGACTGTGAGGGACGGTGCCTTCCTTCCAACAGATAAGAGGTTTCCCTGTACTGAGTGCGGGAAGTGTTTCTGTTATAAATCCGTTCTTAATGTTCATAAAAGATCTCACACAGTTGAGAAGCCTTATTCCTGTTCTGAGTGCGGGAAATGTTTTTCAGAGAAGTCCTATCTTACCTTGCACCAGGGATTGCACACAGGGGAGAAGCCGTATTCCTGTGCTGAGTGTGGGAAAAGGTTTTTAAAGAAATCACATTTTATTTTTCATCAGAGGTCTCACATGGGAGAAAAGCCATATTCCTGTCCTGAGTGCGGGAAATGTTTTCCAGTGAAGTCATATCTTCAGATACATCAGAGGTTTCACACAGGTGAGAAGCCGTATTCTTGTCCTGAGTGCGGAAAACGTTTTTCACAGAAGTCCAATCTTACCAAGCATCAGAGAGCGCACACAGGGGAGAAGCCCTATTCCTGTGCTGATTGCGGGAAAAGGTTTTCAATTAATGCACATTTTATTTTTCATCAGAGGTCTCACATGGGGGAAAAGCCATATTCCTGTCCTGAGTGCGGAAAATGTTTTACTTGGAAGATCTCTCTTTCCAACCATCTGAGGTCTCACACGGGGGAAAAGCCCTATTCATGTCCTGAGTGTGGGAAAAGCTTTTCACAGAAGTCCAATCTTTCCAATCATCAGAGGTTGCACACAGGGGAGAAGCCCTATTCATGTCCTGAGTGCGGGAAAGGTTTTATAAGGAAGTCACATCTTCTCAACCATCAGAGATTGCACACAGGGGAGAAGCCGTATTCCTGTCCTAAATGTGATAAATGTTTTACAACTGAGTCCAGTCTTAGGAGACATCAGAGATTGCACACGGAGGTAGATCCACATTCCTCTTCTGATCGGAGGAAGTGTAACCCACAGAAGTCCTCTGTATACAGTCATCTGAGATTGGACACGGAGGAGAATGAACTTTCCTGGTCTGATTGAGGGAATTGTTCCTCACTGAAGTCCTGTCTTCCTCTACATCAGGGATCCCACACAACCCTGGGGGTGTATTAGTGAGTGCGGGAAATGTCTTGTATTTGAATGTTGCTGGACTTGTGGTAAAGAAGCACACCCTGATATACACCTCAGATATACTCCATGGCTGATCTTCATCATGTAAGAAACAGTTCATAAGGAGACCAGAGATCACCAAAGACATGGATGAAGTGTTGTACCATGTTGGCCATTGATAGCAGGGGAAAAATAAAAATGGAGTCATTACCTCTCATTGGCTGAGTGCATTTTGTGGTGAAAATTCTTGCAAGAGGTCTGTTTTCGCAAGTCATCTTCCAGGACGAAACGCGTTAACCCCACCACTTAAAGGGCAGTCCTCTAGGCCTTTTAAATTAAAATGGAGTCATTACCTCTCGTTGGCTGAGTGCATTTTGTGGTGAAAACTCTTGCAAGAGGTCTGTTTTCTCAAGTCATCTTCCAGGACCAAACGTGTTAACCCCACCACTTAAAAGGCGGTCCTCTAGGTCTTTTAAATTAAAATGGAGTCATTACCTCTCATTGGCTGAGTGCATTATGTGGTGTAAATTCTTGCAAGAGGTCTGTTTCCTCAAGTCGTCTTCCAGGACGAAACGCGTTAACCCCACCACTTAAAAGGCGGTCCTCTAGGCCTTTTAAAAATGGAGTCATTACCTCTCATTGGCTGAGTGCATTTTGTGGTGGAAGATTTCACAAACACTTACAGGTCTGTTTTTAAAATAAATGTTTATGAAATGTGAATAGTGAATTCCTACGATCATCAGCGCCATCTAATGGCAAAAATGGATTATTGTAGTATTTCTGCTGCATTATGGCCTCTAGATGGAGCTGATGATCATAGGAAATCACTGGGGGGGGGGAATGCTTGTTACAATCGTCCAACAAATGTTTAACCACTTCCGGACCGCCGTACGTCGTTTGACGGCGGTACTTTGAAGTGGGATACCGTTGTTATGGTAGCAGATAGCTACCATAACCCCGGTATCATTTTTTTCTGCAGGCGATTCTGCGTAAGATAAAAGTGATCTCCGCGGCGGATTCGCCGCGAGATCACTTTTATCAGCGGCGGGAGAGGTGCCCCCCCCCCTCCCGCCGCTTTCCGGTCATCTCCGCCGCTTACCGGACCCGCCGGCAGAGATGATCGCGTCCTCTCCCTCTGGTGTCCGTGTGCTGAGTGAGCGGCTGAAGCCGCTCACCCGGCTCCATAACAATGCTGGGCGGAAGCTACGTCACAAGTAGCTTCCGCCCAATGCTCTTAAAGGGGACATTTTTTTTTTTTCCCCTGCCACTTTTTTCAAATTTTATTTATTTATTTTTTTTTATTGCATTTTAGTCTAAAAATGAGATCTGAGGTCTTTTTGACCCCAGATCTCATATTTTGGAGGTCCTGGCATGCTTTTTTCTATTACAAGGGATGTTTACATTTCTTGTAATAGGAAAAAAAGTGATCAAAAAATTTTTTTTTTTTTAAAAAGTTGTAAAAATAAAAATTAAAAGGAAAATACATAATTAAAAAAAAAAAAAAAAAAAAATTTAAAGCGCACCGTCCTTGCGAGCTCGCGCGCAGAAGCGAACGCATACGTAAGTCCCGCCCACATATGAAAACGGTGTGCAAACCACACATGTGAGGTATCGCCGCGATCGTTAGAGCGAGAGCAATAATTCTAGCCCTAGACCTCCTCTGTAACGCAAAAATGCTAACCTGTAGAATTTTTTAAACGTCGCCAATGGAGATTTTTATGTTGCAAAGTTTGTCGCCATTCCGCGAGCGGACGCAATTTTGAAGCATGACATGTTGGGTATCATTTTACTCGGCGTAACATTATCTTTCACAATATGAAAAAAAATTGACCTAACTTTACTGTTGTCTTATTTTTTAACTCAAAAAACTGAATTTTTTCAAAAAAAATTGCGCTTTTAAGACCGCTGCGCAAATACGGTGTGACATAAAGTTTTGCAATGGCCGCCATTTTATTCTCTAGGGTCTTAGAAAAAAAAAATATATAATGTTTGGGGGTTCTAAGTAATTTTATAGCAAAAAAACCTGTTTTTAGCTGATAACCTCCAAACTCCAAAAAGAGGCTCGGTCTTAAAGTGGTTAATAAATAGACCTCAAGCATAGCTTGACCATTTTGACAAATATGTCCTATTGATTGAATGATACAACAGTGCCATCTAGAGGTTGGATTGGTAAATGTTTCTCCCATTGAAACACAGTATTGAGAAAGGGGCCACACCCATGTTGGGGATGGTAAAACTTTGTAAATAAAAAGGCAGCAACATAAGAAACCGTTCATAAGGAGGTCAGAGGTCACCAAAGACATTGATGAAGTGTTGTACCGTTTTGGCCATTGATAGCAGGAGAAAAATAAAAATGCAGTCCTTACTTCTCATTGGCTGAGTGCATTTTGTGGTGTAAACTCTTGCAAGAGGTCTGTTTTCTCAAGTCGTCTTCCAGGACGAAACGCGTTAACCCCACCACTTAAAAGGCGATCCTCTAGGCCTTTCAAAATAAAAATGGAGTCATTACCTCTCATTGGCTGAGTACATTTTGTGGTGTAAACTCTTGCAAGAGGTCTGTTTTCTCAAGTCGTCTTCTAGGACTAAATGCGTTAACCCCACCACTTTAAAGGAGGTCCTCTAGGCCTGTTAAAATAAAAATGGAGTCATTACCTCTCATTGGCTGAGTACATTTTGTGGTGGAAGATTTCACAAACACTTCCAGGTTTTGTTTGTTAAAAAAATGTGTTCAACAAAGATGACCTCTGATGACGTTACGCAGTGACGAAACGCGTATGGTGGAACGCAAGGCACGCAACACGGAAGCCCAGGTGACACGCAAGCGAGAATAGCGAGGCACAGAGAGGGCACAGATAGAGCACGGCCTGAGGGTTGTACATTTATCGATACCTGCCAATGCCAAAGTGTCGTTTGTATGGGCAAATAAAGTGGATTTTATAAACGAAAAACACGATGAGGAGTCTTTCCTTTCTTGCATAAAATCACCGGCAACGGAGACGGAACATTGAATCAGGAGGAGCATATCCAGGGTCGGATAGTAGACCACAAGCGTGTATTGACTTTTCCATACCATAAGGTTGGAAAGTCAATAGGATCTGGTAAGCGGGGTACAATACCCGAACGTCCTTTTATTACACTACAGTCACGGCACGAGCACTTTGGATAAACACTTGAAGATTTAAAATGAACTGTTTTAATGGACTGCACAAATTGAAATGATATTAAATGAAGAAAACTGAATTAAAATAGAAAGCACAGGCACTTTATATAAATAGAATCATCAATCACAATATGTATGCACTTTATATATATACACTATAAAAGCACCTGAGAGCACTATTGTCACTTATTATTAATTTTAAAGGGTCGCACAAGGACCACAGTTTCATGTATAAAAATTGATTATTGGGCAAGTATGATTGGAGGATTTGTTATACCTGTTCTATAAGTCTATTAGCTATAAGTATATTGGTGATATAGCAATATAACTTTTGGTAACACAGCACCATAATTTTAATAATACTATAATTTTATTGGTCACACAACACAGTGAATGTGATAGAATTTTATTGACTATAAGTTTATTTGCTATATATATACTGGCTACTGTACAAGGGAAATAATACCTGTATTATCAGCACTGTGATCACACAAAAAAGCATATGGGCTACAGCAGCACCTTATAAGAAAAAGAATAGGTATTAGAATAAAGAATACCAGCAAGCGCTGTTCAAACACCCACAAAAGTGAATTCTTATGATCATCAGCGCCCTCTAATGGTAAAATGCGGTATTGTAGTATTTCTGCTGCATTATGAACACTAGATGGAGCTGACGATCATAGGAAATTACTGGGGGAATTAAAATACTGCCAGAATCTGTAACAGATGGGAGAACACTCCTCACATTCATCCAAGGAATGATTTATAAGTATACCCCTTAACCTCCGTCAGGCGTGGTTTCATACAAATAACTCGGAGATCATACAATTATGAATACAGTGGACAAAAAAGGACATTCTTTGTTTAAATAAAAATGAAGTCCTTACCTCTCATTGGCTGATTTCATTTTGTGGTGTAAACTCTTGCAAGAGGTCTGTTCTCTCAAGTCGTCTTCCAGGACGAAACGCGTTAACCCCACCACTTAAAAGGCAGTCCTCTAGGCCTTTCAAAATAAAAATGGAGTCATTACCTCTCATTGGCTGAGTACATTTTGTGGTGTAAACTCTTGCAGGAGGTCTGTTTTCTCAAGTCGTCTTCCAGGACGAAACACGTTAAGCCCACCACTTAAAATGACCTCTCATTGGCTGAGAGCATTTCGTGGTGGAAGATTTCACAAACACTTACAGGTTTGTTAGTTTAAAAATGGAAAATTGTTACCAATACTTACCGTAATTTTCCTTTCCTGGCCTCACACCAGCACACCCGGGTTAACCCCTCCCTCCAGTCTCTCAGGACCACGTCTCCTAGCTAGTAAAAGTGAGCCCCTCCTCCCACCCTACTTGTTCTCTAACTAGCAACAACAGGCTTGTAGGGAAGGGGAAAAGATTGTGCTGACGTGAGGCCAGGAAAGGAAAATTACGGTAAGTATTGGAAACAATTTTCCGTTTTCTTGGCCGGTCTCACGTTGGCACACCTGGAATCTGATTTAACTAAGATAGGGTGGGATAACAAACTAAAAAACAACTGGTACTGCCGCTTAGTGAATATTTTATTTCACTTGGAAGGGTGCTGACACTGCTTCCGAATTTCGATGAGGTTCCATCCAGACTGTAATGTTTAGCGAAGGTCCCGCAGAAGCTCCAACTAGCCGTCCTGCTGCACATGTCCTCTCCTGGTACTTAAGCAGAAGCTGCCCATGAGGCTTTCACCCCTCTTGTCGGATGAGCTTGAACAGCTTGTGGAGGCGTCAGCCCCTGTTTCTCATACGTAAGGCTTATCACCTTGGTGATCCAGGTAGCTAAGCTTCTAGCTGATGCCGCTTCTCCTCTCTTAGGCCCTGATGGTAGAGTGAATAAACTATCCATCTTGCATATCTGCTGGCGCTGGAGGACCATATCCAGTGGTCTGAAATCGAATTCCTCTGCTTGTCCCGTAGGTTGTGTGAAGCTAGGTAGGACCGACTACCAATTCACATGGAATTTTGAGACCACCTTGGGGGTTACGGCCGGCCAGTGAAGGCCTTAGAATTACTTTGTCTGAAAGGATGATGCAAGAAGGCCCTTTGCAAGATAAAGCTGCCAGCTTTGATACTCTCCTTGCTGACATTATGGCTGTGAGAAAAATCAGCTTGACTGTCAGGAACCACAGCGGGCATGTTTCAGCAGGCACGAATGGGGGTTGGAGCATAGCTCTTGGCACTGTGCCCAAGTCCCAGGTTGGCAGCAGGGTCCTCCTTGGAGGTCTTATTCTTTTGGACGCTCTAATAAATTGTCTTATTAGCGGCTCCGCTGCCCACTTGCGGCCTGTGAAGCAAGATAAGGCTGCCACCTGCACATTTATCGTGTTATACGTCAGGCCCATCCTTAGGACTCATTTACACTTGCTTCGGCTTCAACACACATTAAGGGCTCGTTTACACTTTGCTTCAAAACAGGGTGTCAGACAAGCTTTGTTAAAGCTCTGTTAACGCCAACCAAAGCCCCTGTCACTAAATAAAATGGTTGGCTTACAGTCCTGTTTACACTTTGTGTTGGCTTTGCTTCACTTCAGCTTTGCATCAAAAATTATACCCCATGTAGCTTTACCCAGGCTTTAAAGCCTCTCCAACGCCTCCATAGAAGTCTATGACAAAGCTTGTTTGAAGCTCACGTGGCTTTTCAGAGGCTGTAATTCAGCTTTAGCTTCCCTTTGTTTTGGAGAAATTGCAGGTGTGAGATATCAACAAACACACAGGGCATCAGCAAAGCTTCAAAATAGCATCACTGAAGCACCACCGAAGTCTCATTGAGGCACCACCGAAGCCTCATCGAAGCACCACCGAAGCCTCATTGAAGCACCACCGAAGCCTCAAAAACACATCATAAAAGCTTGTTGAAGCAGTAGCGGCCTTAATGTGCGTTGAAGCCAAAGCAAGTGTAAACTATCCCTAAGGGCTAGTTTACACATGCTTCAAAACAAGGCTTCGGACACGATTTGAAAACGCTAGTCAAACCCCTGTCACTAAATGTTTGAAGCTCGCTTGAAGCACCTGCGGCTTTGCAGAGGCTTTAATTCAGCTTTAGCTTCACTTTGTTTTGGAGAAATTGCAGGTGTGAGATATCAACAAACACACAGGGCATCAGCAAAGCTTCAAAATAGCATCACTGAAGCCCAACGAAGCACCATGAAAGCCTCATTGAAGCACCACCGAAGTCTCAAAAACACATCATAAAAGCTTGTTGAAGCAGTAGGGGCCCTAATGTGCTTTGAAGCCAGAGCAAGTGTAAATTAGCCCTAAGGGCTAGTTTACACTTGCTTCAAAACAAGGCTTCAGACACAATTTGAAAACGCTAGTCAAAACCCTGTCACTAAATGTTGTTTGAAGCTCGCTTGAAGCACCTGCGGCTTTTCAGAGGCTTTAATTCAGCTTTAGCTTCGCTTTGTTTTGGAGAAATCACAGGTGTGAGATATCAACAAACACACAGGGCAAAGCTTCAAAATAGCATCATTGAAGTCCCACCGAAGACTCATTTAAGCACCACCGAAGCCTCATTGAGGCACCACCGAAGCCTCATCAAAGCACCACTGAAGCCTCAAAAACACATCATAAAAGCTTGCTGAAGCAGTAGGGGCTTTAATGTGCGTTGAAGCCTAAGGGCTAGTTTACACTTGCTTCAAAACAAGGCTTTGGACACGATTTGAGAGTGCTAGTCAAAGCCCCTGTCACTAAATAAAATGGTTAGCTTACAGTCCTGTTTACACCTTGCTTTTGCTTTGCTTTGCTTCAAAAATTAGTTTTAGTTGTGCTTCAACGCGTTTTCAAAGCCTCCATAGAAGTCTATGGCAAAGCTTGCTTGAAGCCTCACCGAAGCCTCATCGAAGCTCCACCAAAGCCTCATTGAAGTCCCACCAAAGCCTCATCAAAGCCTCATTGAAGCCCCAATAAATCCTCATTGAAGCCTCACCAAAGCCTCATTGAGGCTCCACAGAATCCTCATTGAAGCTCCGCCAAAGCCTCATTGAAGCACCAAGCAAAAGTGAGGTGTAAACAGGACTGTAAGCTAACCATTTTATTTAGTGACAGGAGCTTTGACTGGCATTCAGAGAGCTTTAACAAAGCCTGTCCGAAGCCCTGTTTTGAAGCAAAGTGTAAACTATCCCTTAGCGCTGACTGTAAAAACTCTTAGCACCTGTGCGATATTTGCAGTCAATGGGGAGAATTTCCTCTGTAAGGCAAACTCTACAAATCTTTTCCAAATCCTGGTGTATGTGCCATTGGTCATGGCCTATCTTGCCTTCAATAGCGTAGAAATCACCTCTTCTGAAATGCCTTGAGACTGTAGCCTGGTTGATTCAAAAGCCATGCTGTCAGTTGCAATCTGCCTGGGTTGGGATGATTCCAATGGGCCTGTTGTGGTTGGTCCCTCTTCAGCGGCAGCTGTACTTGGAGGGGGGGACTGACGCCATCTGCAGGAGCAGTGGGAACCATGGCCTTCATGGCCAGAAGGGTTGGATTATGATTGCATGGACGTTTTCCTTCGCAATGTTTATCAGGGCTTTCAAGATTAGGGGCAATGGCGGGAAGAGGTAGACTAGAGGAAATCTATAAGAAATTGAGAAGGCATCTTGATCCAGTGCCTCGTTGTGCCGGAATCTTGACACAAATCGTGGCACTTGCGTATTTCATGGGGTTGCCATCCGATCTACTGAGGGTGTTCCCCATCTGCCAAAGATTGGTCTCAGGTAGTTCTTGTTGAGTGACCACTCGTTCCTGTTGGGAAAATCCCGGCTCAGCTGGTCTGCTATGTGGTTCTGGCTGCCTGGGGTGCAGGGTGTCGTCAAAGCCTCCACATGCGCCCATACGAATATCTTGGTTGCCAACTGCAGCAACAGTAGGCTTTTGGTTCCTCCTTGTTTGACTATATACGCTACTGCCGTCTGGTTGTCCAGCATAAGTTTGACCCGAGCTCCCTGGATCAGATCCTTGAATGCCAGTAGGGCTAGGTATGCTGCCTGTAGCTCCAAAAAGTTGCAGTGTCTGCTCTCCGTCTCCATCTGCCTGCTGAGGCAATGAGCACCCCAGCCCAGGAGACTGGCACCCGAGGTTATCTGGATCCAACCTCCCAGGATGAGAGGCATACCCCACGACAGAGTCCCCGGCGCTACCCAACATGCCAGGCCCTGGCGTATCCATCTTGGTAAGAAGATCCTCTGTTCCAATGATAGACCATCCCATTGGTCTAGAAAGGATGTTTGAAATGTCCTTGTATGGAATCTTGCCCAGGGAACAGTTGGAGTTGCTGCTGTAAACATTCCCAGGAACGTCATACAGTGTCTCGCCAACAGCGATGGGGACTCCATCACGCTGCTGACACGGGCTGCTATCTTGCAATATGGAACTGATATCTGCCCCCTCTTTGTGTTGAATATAAGACCTAGGTATTCCATCTCCTGGGATGCATCAGATGGCTTTTCTGCCTGTTGATGATCCAGCCAAACTTGGATAGCATCTTCAGCACTACCTCGCGTTTTCTTTTCTAATTCTGTCTGTCACTTCAGCTATGAGCTCACCACAGCCCCCAAGAGCACGAAGATCGTCGGAAAGGTAGAAGGGGTCTACATGGGCCACAAGCAAAAGAGTGCCATAGACCAGTCTAATAAGGTGTCTTGTCTTTAAAGGAGCAGAAGCCCTGATTAAGGCCTGATGGCCGAAACGCGTTGGCTTTTTTGACTGTTGTTCACATAATAAAAGGATATTTTAGCCGACTTCCATGGCACCAGCCTTTCTCTTTTTTTGTATGGACTACATGGAAGTTTACAGAGACTTCATAGGCTGAGTGCTGTGTTCATGAGGCTCACCAGACATTGCAAGGCGGTGGCAGCTCGGATGCACCTGTTCCACTAAAAAAAAAGACATTTGTGGAATGCAGCTGCAGCTGCATGACTGCGCAATTCTCATTCAAAATGTGACAGCGCTGAAAATGGGTCTGGGCAGGAATGGGGGAAAGTGCCCGGTATTGAAGGGCTTAAGGACTTCTCTGCCCGCGGCCCCAGCACCTGGGGTGTCCAGTTTTTAAGAGGGTTTACCTCTGACCTTCTTGACCTTCCAACCCAGGAGAGGCTTGAACCTGGGAGAATAGGTGCGGTAGGGAGGTGTAGTCAATCCTCGAGCATGGTGGCCTGGAGTCTGACCAAAAAAGGAGAACGGGGGGGGGGGGCTCACTTTTATTAGCTAGGAGATGTGATGCTGAGAGACTGGAGGAAGGGGTTAACCCGGGTGTGCTGATGTGAGACCGGGCAGGAAAATGTGTTCAACGAAGGTGAACAGTGAATTCCTGCGCCCTCTAATGGCAAAAATGGGTATTGTAGTATTTCTGCTGCATTATGGCCACAGGTGGAGCTGACGATCATAGGAAATCACTGGGGGAATTACAATACTGTCAGAATCTGTAACAGATGGGAGAACGCTCCTCACATTCATCCAAGGTATGTTTTATAAGCAGACCCCTTATCCTTCGTCAGGTGTGGTTTCATACAAATAACTCGGAGATCCTACACTTTTTTGGACATTTTTCTTTTTTTTACCCCAAGTCAAAGAAAATAAATATTCATGCATTTTCACTGGGCTCTGTCCTTTATTTATTTCATTTTTTTTTATAAATAAGATCCCTAAAATGTCAGGAGACGTTTATATAATGATTGGAAGTATGGAGCAGATAAATGAATAGACCTCCTAGCCATGTTATTACCAGGCTGCAGCTAGGGGGCGCTCTAATGTTTAGGGTGTGACCCCAGCAGGGTGATCCCATCTCGCTCACATTAACCTTTTCACTACTAGAGCTGCTTTTGCGTTATTTTTGTACAAAGGTGAAAATACACATTTTGGACCTGAAGATTAGCTAAAACCCCCCCAAACTTCTACACTCACCAGCCACATTATTAGGTAATATCTGGGGTTGGACCTCCTTTTGGTCACTTTTATTTATATTACAAGAAATGTAAACATTCCTTGTAATATAAAAAAGCATGACTGGACCACTTAAATATGAGATCCGGGGTCAAAAATACCTCGGATCTCATATTTACACTTAAATGCAATAAAAAAAATGTCTCCTTTAAGAGCGTTGGGCGGAAGTGACTTTTGATGTCGCTTCCGCCCTGCAATGCAATGGAGCCGAGTGGGCGGCATCTTCCCCTCAGTCGGCATCCAGGCAGTGCAGCGACAGGATCGGATCGTTTCCGCTGCTACCGGTGGGTCTGGTAAGCGGCGGAGATGACCATAGAGTGGCGGGAAGGTTGGCCTCTCCCGCCCTTGATAAAAGTGATCTTGCGGCGAATCTGTTGCAGAGACCACTTTTATCAGAAAGAGGACCGCCCGCCGTTCAACAAAATACCGGGATTGTGGTAGCTATCTGCTACCATAGCAACGGTATTCAACGGCAAAGTACCGCCGTATATTGACGGCGGGAGGTCCGGAAGTGGTTAAAGGGGACACTGGCTGGTGTCCAGATAATCTCCTACTTAAAGGGATTTTGCTCTTGTGGCTCTGACTACTTCTACTTAAGCTGAAGTCTACTGTTTGTTACAAGGCCGGACTTCACTATATCTTACTCAGCAATAGAGTTGAGCGAACCCGTGGATGTTTGGGTTCGGTGGGTTCGGCCGAACTTCGGAAAAAAGTCCGGGTTCGGTACCAAACTTGACCCGAACTTTACCCCGAACCCCATTGAATTCAATGGGGACCCGAACTTTTCGCACAAAAATGACTGTAAAAGAGTCCTGGAAAGTGCTAGAGGGTTGCAAAATGATTTTAGAACAATAATCTGTCCCTTACAGCAACAGCAGGAACCTGACCCTATAGAACTAGGAGATGATTTTAGAACAACAATCTGTCCCTCTAAGCAGTAGACTCTACCTAGTCCAGTCAGATCTTTCTGTAATGCAGGATGAGATCTGCAATCTGTCCCTAAAAGCAGTAGCAGTAGTAATCTCTACCTATCTAGCTATCTGCAATCTGTCCCTCACAGCACCGGCAGCATCCTCTCCCTACACTACCCAGAGAGCATGTGACACGCAGCACTGTGACTCCACCCTCATATAGAGGCTGGGTCACATGATGCACTGGCCAATCACAGCCATGCTATTAGTAGTCATGGCTGTGCTGGCTTCTAGGGAAAACCAGTGAAACGCTTGTTGATTGGCTGCCCTGCAGCTATTCAACATGTGTGATCAAATACCCGAACCCAAACTTTTTTCAAATGTCCGGGTCACGGACACCCCAAAGTTCAGTACGAGCCCGAACTTTACAGTTCGGGTCGCTCCACTCTACTCAGCAAACAATATCAAGTTCTTAAGTTGTACATAGTTCTAATTCTTGGAGTATCCCACCCATTCCCTCGTCTCTATCCAGGTTCTCCAAAAAAAAAAAAAACCCCACAAAAATACATCTCCTAGACTGGCCCTTCACAAAAGAATGAATGAGATTGTTGTGTGCCTGGCTGCGGGGTAAAGGTTTGGGAAGACCTGGGTAGTAATCCTACGGCTCCTACGGGGCTTATTTTTAAATGTATTTGAATTCTTCAATCAACACCTCATTGTCTTCTAACACTTTTACAAAAGCAGTGTATCCGGATCAGAGCAGGACCTTGGGAGCCGTACCTGGACCCCACGCTGTGAAGACAGGCTGTAATGTTTCTTTGGGCACTGGATCCTGGGTGGGGCGCTCACGCTGGTATTTGGTGCAGCTCGTTGAGTTAGCCGCAGGTTGCTCTATAGGCCCAGGGTGGTGGTCCATTGCTATGGAACCCAGTCCCTGGAGACCCCTTCAAGAGTATGCCCACCATGACGGGCTAAGCTTGGTCCTGCGTCATGGACAGGTAAGACAGGATCACCATCACTGTATAAATGGGGCTTTGTTTGGAACGTATTCACTTCACAGTGAAAACTTGATACTGAAATTCAACCACTCAGTGCTCCATCTCGGGTGGATGACCAGATGTTACATCACATCACTGGTCACACTCTTTAATGCCACTTCTGCTTAGAGCCCTTATATGGTACTCAGGTGTTTCCTGCCACCTTTTCACCACTAGGATTTATAGCAGGACAGCCTACACCTGGGTTACCGCCTACTCTATCCAGACACTTAGCCTATCCCCACACCCTACTCCATGAGTACCCCACAGGGGAATACCCTCACTTTTAGCTATAGTGAAGATCAGGTGAAAGGGAGCCAATTCTAAATCACAGGAGAACATTCGCTCTACCGAAGGTCCACTCAGTGCGTCCCTTGCTCTGGTGTAGGACCCAGTTTTAACACCAATGTCTGGTTCTTCCTCTGTCTCATACACACAACATGTGGCCTACCTGACAAAACGCAGATTTGGACAGATTACAGCAGGGGTATCAAACTCATTTTCACTTGTGGGCCTCATCAGCAGTATGGTTGCCCTCCAAGGGCCTCATGCAAATAAACAAAAAGAGCATGAGGTCCCTCAGAAAATCCACGTCTGACCCTTAAACCAAGCACACAGCCTGGCTGTCAAGGAAAATGGGGAGAATGTGTGCCCCCCTCCTGAACCGTACCTGGCCGAATTCCCTTAACATGGGGGGGATGAAATGGCACCTTGCCCCCATGTTGATTAGGACAAGAGATTCTTCTTCACAATCCTGAGAGGTGGTTGCGGGGGGGGGGGGTTAAATCAGAATCTGGAAGTCTCTTTTATTACTAAGGAACCCCAAAGATACCACCCCCCCTACACAAATGAATATAGAATACATAGTACCTGATGGTACCAATAACCATATGGCAGCTCCCAGAGTTGTCATCAGCTACATAAAAGAAGGGTGGGGAGACTGGTTGACATCATTGCTCAATAATACTGGTGGTCATAGCTAAGCAGTGATGTCACTGCTATCCTCTGCCACTTTGCTTGATAGCATGAATTCCCAGTGACATCATTGGTTAATAGGGATGACGTGGGTGCAAACACCTGACGCTTCCTTAGCAACCAGTGACAGCGGAAAGCAGTTGAAATAGAGGTGGTAGCAATATCGCTTCTATATCTGATGCTCGGCCCCTGCTGAAAAGGGGCCAGGACAGCCAAAGTTTGGCTCATCTTTGCTTTCTACCAACTAAACCAGGGGCTCATCCCTAGTCGACCCCTTATATCAATGGTTAGTGTAGTGCTCCCTTACATTGGTCGAGAGAAGAATCCCATTGTATCAATGTAGTGGTCCCTTACATTGGTGATCAATGGGGGAAGGACCCCTTATATCAGTGGTCAGTGTATTTGTCCCTTACATTGGTGACCACTGGGAGAAGGACCCCCTTATATCAGTGGGCAGTGTAGTGGTCTCTTACATTGGTGACCAATGGGGAAAGGACCTCCTTATATCAGTGGTCAGTGTAGTGGTCCCTTACATTGGTGACCAATGGGAGAAGACCCCTTATATCAGTGGTCAGTGTAGTGGTCCCTTACATTGGTGACCAATGGGAGAAGGACCTCCTTATATCAGTGGTCAGTGTAGTGGTACCCTATATTGCTGACCAATGGGAGAGGGACCCCTTTATATTAGAGTTCAGTGGCAGAAGGACATTGTTACATCATCACAGAGGGAAGGCTGCCCCATTTACAGATCATTGATGTCTGTTGTTACTGAGTGACAGAAATTGTTCATTGCTCAAGGAACCCCTAGAAACCTTTGGAGGAACCCTGGCTGAGAAAGACTGGACTAGGCAGTAATATATTTCTCTCCCCCTTAGTGGGAGTGGAGATGACCCATCTATAAGGATATACAATACATCCACACACAGCACAAGGCCGTGTTCACACTACCAGACGTTTCTCTGGGCTGCAGTTCCTCTGAGCTCCACAAGGTGGTGATCTCACTTCTACTCAGACAGGAAGTCTCTATGGAAGACAGGAAGTGATATCAGGTAATGACAGGAAGTGATGTCAGATATAAATAAGAAATTCCGGTGAGTTGGGGGGGAAGTAGAGAGGAGACATTGCTGGAAGTGGCGGCAGAGGAGGTAATAAGATCTTATTTTCTATTTACACCCAGTTACCCCCCACCGTCATATCCGTCCTCTTCCTCCATAGTCACTGTGATGTCTTTTATCTCCAGCAGATGATGATACACACACATATATAGTGTGGGAGGGTGAGTTTATTTAGGGGGAATTGGAATATGTATGTCTTTATTTTATAAGATTCAAATACGAAGAAAGAGGAAAAAAATGAATTTGTAGTAAATTTTTCTGAAAACAAATTTTTCCATAATGATCCGAGTCTCAGATCTTCATCCTAAAATGAAGTACACGGAGATCACAGAAATATGATGTGTCCTGGCAAAGCCTAAAGACAACGTATAGGTGAGGTGGGACGCACCAAGGAGAAATGATTCTGTGTACAGAAACCTCACAGAGCGTCCCCCTCCCCCCTACAGCTCCTCCTCCCAATGGCCCTCCAGTCCGAGTCAGAGAATCCTATGACATCACAGTGACCTCACAGCTCCTCCTCCTAATATGCCTCTATCCAAGTCTTTATTCTGAAGCTCTTAGGATGTGGGCCGACCCCTGGCCTCCTCACGTAGGTAGGGCGGTTGGACCTGCATTGTGTGCAGTGTTGCCAACCCCCCGAAGCGAAATTTACTAGCAGGACGACAAAATTTACAAACAACACTTTTACTGCCACTGCAAAAAAGTACCTAAAATGACAGTTTTCAGTGCCAAACCTTGCAAATATCAACATTTAAACTATACACATATAACTAGTGCTATTAGCAATGTGTTTAAGTTAAACAAAAGTCAAAAAACATATTTCTCCATTGACACGAAGGTCAGGTTATCCCAGCCAGCAGAGTTCCCCCTTACACCAGAGTCTGCAGGATTCCCCTTAAGGCTCCTTTCACACCGGAGCCGCCCGAGCATTAGCGTTAAAACGCTGCTAATTTGCGGCACTTTACTGCTCGTTATAGCGGCGGTGCGCTTTTAACCCCCCCCCCACGAGGGGTTAAACAGGGGTTAAAAGTGCCAGTTTGCGGCACTCCCAAAGCTTTGTTCAGTGCTTTGGGAGCGCTACCCCATTGTTTTCAATGGGCAGGGGCGGTAGAGGAGCGGTGAATACACCGCTCCCACACTGCTGTAAAGATGCGGCTTGCAGGACTTTTTTTACCGTCCCGCAAGCGCCCCGCCCCAGTGTGAAAGCACTCTGGCTTTCACACTGGGGTGTATTTGGGGGGAGTTTTTCAGGCACTTTTTAGTCGCTATTTTTAGCGCAGAAGCACCTGAAAAACTCCTTGGTGTGAAAGGAGTCTTACAGTGAAAGGGAATGCTTATGTAAAGGGGAACACTGTAGATCATGATCTAAGGGGGAACTCTGATGTAGAGGGGGGTCTGGTGACCAGAAACCACCTTATACCAGAGTCCACTGCGTTCTCTTAACATCAGAGTTTCCACTTACATCAGGGTCCACAGACTGAGTACCCCCTTGCACTGTAAGGGGGAATCCTGCAGACTCTGATGTTAAAAGGAACGCCAAGAACTCTGATGTGGGGGGCACTTTAGTGACCAAAGATCACCTTCTGAAGAGTAAATACATTAAGGTAAGGGGGGATTACTAATATAGGGGGGACCTTTATATCAGTGCCCCCCTTACATTATTATAGTCACTCCCCCCTTACATCAGCAACCATCCCCCCTCAGACTGGCCTGTCGGCGCTGTCACTGACCTCCTCTCAGGTGCACTGTGCAGGGCTCAGTCTGATGGTTACAGCTTGGCAGCTCTGGTTTTATCCTATAGTCTCCTCTCCACAGTCCATACATGTCTGACTTCTCCCACTTTTGATTCCTCTCCAGACTTTCCCTCAGAGACTGCAGACATGATACAGGAGATGGTCAGAGGCTGTAGACATGATATAAGAGATGGTTAGAGGCTGCAGACATGATACAGGAGATGGTTAGAGACTGTAGACATGATACAGGAGATGGTCAGAGACTGCAGACATGATGAAGGAGATGGTTAGAGGCTGTAGACATGATACAGGAGATGGTTAGAGGCTGTAGACATGATGCAGGAGATGGTTAGAGGCTGTAGACATGATACAAGAGATGGTTAGAAGCTGTAGACATGATACAGGAGATGGTTAGAGGCTGTAGACATGATACAGGAAATGGTCAGAGACTGCAGACATGATACAGAAGATGGTCAGAGACTGCAGACATGGTACAAGAGATGGTCAGAGACTGCAGACATAGTACAGGAGATGGTCAGAGACTGCAGACATGATGCAGAAGATGGTCAGAGACTGCAGACATGGCACAGGAGATGGTCAGAGACTGCAGACATGATATAGAAGATGGTCAGAGACTGCAGCCTGCCTGTCTCTCTGAGACTGAATCACTCACTCTCAGTCTCATATATTCTCCCGGGACAGGCCTTGACCCTTGTCTGGCTCTCTCTAAGGCTGACTCACTGTCTCTCTAGTGCCTTCTCCTCCTCACTTGAGTGAGCAGTGTGCACTTAGTGCTGTCCCGACTGTCCCTGGAGTCAAGTGGGGTGGGGGGGTATTACCGAGGGCTGCCTGACTGTCTCTCTCTCTCTGAGTGAGTGTCCCGGCCTGGCTAAGTCCCACACCCACCATGTCCAACCCTAATGAACAGTCACAGGACTGCACTCACTTACCCACACCAGGGCTGCAAGCTCAGGCATGGTCGGTCGGTCCACCCGCGGCTCGGCTTGGCTGTGCACCTGCTATGCTCTGCTCTGCTCTCTCCAGTCTCCACAGTCCACTCCATCTCCACACTCGTCTCCTTCCTTTTGATAGGCTGGTGGTGGTGTGGCGGGAAAATGCGCTGACATTGCGGCACAGCGGAAGAAGCAGGACTCCTCCTGGTCCGACTCGTCACTTGGCTTAGGATCAGATCTTTTCTGGGATTTCCGGAACTGCACATGCGCAGTTCTGACCCGAGCCAGTCACCGACATTTTTACTGGCAAATTTTTCCTGCTACGTGCCTGCCCGAAAAATGCCCTGTTTTTACGGGCTGCCTGTCAATCTATGGGCGGTTGGCAACACTGCTTGTATGTAATATCAGAAACCTCAGCATGAAGTTGGGTTTAGTTAAAAGGAGATCTGACCAGGGAGGTGAGGAGGATTCTTGGAATGTCATTTGATTTTACTATTTGTGTTCAAATGTAGAGTTTTCCTCCTGTGAAGTCTGGAGATCATACAACCATCACATTGCCTCCACCTCCCTCCCTGATAGAATAGAGAAATAAAAAGAAGATTCTAGAAGTCACCAGAGAGATCATCGAGCTGCTGACAGGAGAGGTGAGCGGTGCTGGGAAGGACCTCATGATGGACAATCAGCCGCCCCTGACATCACCGGGTAAGAGGAGACTTTGTTGCAAAGGAGAGAGCAGTATGGGGGTTCCACCTAGACCCCCCATCATCTGATAAACACATAGAAACAATATATTCAGTCAGTGTGTGTGTTTCCTACAGATGGATCCAGTAATGGAAACCCACCAGAGAGATGTCCCCGTCCTCTGTATTCCCGGGATTCCACACAGGAAGGTCACACCATTCCTCACCATCATCAGGTAAGAATTTGACAATTATTGGTAGTTAGAATTTATACACAAGCCTATTTATTACAATGAATGTTTTATTATATATTCAGAGTGGAAACTACGGTGATGATAATATTGTTGTTAAAGAAGAGTATAAAGAGGAGGATGAGGAGTATGGTTTAAAGGAGGAAAATCAAGAAGGACACAAGGATATGATGGAGCCACCTAATAACTGGAACCCACCAGAGAGATGTCCCCGTCCTCTGTATTCCCGGGATTCCACACAGGAAGGTCACACCATCCCTCACCATCATCAGGTAGATGAGGAACAATCACTGATAGTATCATTAGGATCTGTACATTATCTGCATTGTTACCATTGATGTCATTTTTATTCTATATTCAGAGTGGAAACCTGAGAGATTCTAAAGTTGAGGTTAAAGAAGAGATAAAAGAGGAGGATGAGGATGGGGTGATGGAGGAAATGCACAAAGATCTGTACCAGGACACCATGGTGGAGTCATCCAGCTACAGAAACCAACCAGAGAGATGTCCCCGTCCTCTGTATTCCTGGGATTCCACACAGGAAGGTCACACCATCCCTCACTGTTACAAGGTTGGTGGGACGGAGATTATAAAACACAGACTCATGGAGATGATGTGTGGATTTCTTATGTGATGTCACAATAATAAAGCTTCTATCTTACAGATGATCTTCTCTCTCATTCTCTTGGTTTAGAGTGGAGATCCAATCGATATAGAATTTGAGGTTAAATCAGAAGAAGAAGAGAGGTATGTGAGTAATGATCAGCAGTCTATGGAGAAGGATGGAATAAAGGGGACATTTATAGAGGAGGACACTCCTACAGAGATCAGCACAGGTGGGTCATTAACACTAAATCCATTCCTCCACCCATACTGCTCACTGATTGGTCCAGAGTAGGGCGGGGACTGGGTGATATCAGCCTGTAATCCCCTGGTCACTTTCCTGAGCTGTGTTCCCCGTCCTGTATTTCTCTCCGATAGTCTTCCTTCTCTGTGCTGCAGACACAATTTATGGATCTAGACTGCATTTATGGGGATTCTGGGGTTCAGCAAAATGTTGAATTTCACCATAGGCGTTGCTCAGCCCAAGCACTTGGGGTATGTACCTTAAGTCTTCTGCCCCATGCCGGGTCTAGCAAGATCTCTGACAGAACAATTCTCCCGGGGTTACTTGCTCTGTTATTTGCTGGCTGTGCTGGGTGGAGGGATTTGTCTGTATAGTCTCAGACCCAAGTCACTGAGTGCAGTCTCAGGAGATGGGAGGCAGCGGTGTGGGACCTCTGCAACTTGTCTCCAGTAAACCTTTCATCCACCACTGATTACTGAATACCAATATTATGAGTCCTGACCCATGCACTATATACTCTATGTTGTTGTTCTGATACTTTATAGTCACAACTGTTGTACCTTATACAATATATTGTATGTTTAAAAGGCCTGCTATATATATACACATAATATGTATTCTCTTTTCTTACACCCATTTCCTACCAGCTGGACATTTTATATCTGATGATTTGATTGGAGCACAGACTTTTGCATGGTGATAATAATGTGATAACTTCCTCCAACTTTGGAACCTTAAACAGAAAGTAGGGAGTAGTCAGTAACCCAATGATGGAGGTCTTCAGGATCAGTCCAGTCTTCATCTTGGCTGTTCTGCCCCCAATCTCACTCTCTGACCTCTTGCGGGGCTCAGCCCCGCTGTTATTCATGACTAAATCATGGACTAAATAAGGAAGTGCAGGACTTCTTGTGTTTTGAAGATGGCAATGAGTGATAGAGGGAGTGGGGACCCTCGTCCTATAATCCCCTCATCACTGTCACTCCTATAAAAGACAGTTCTCGATGTTTCCTCACTCTCTGACTAAGGTCCTGGTTTAGGGGAATCAATCAGCTGATGTCTACTAATAATCTTTGTATTTCTATTTTAGTAGATGGACGGGAGATGAGGAAAACCTCAGAGGATCGTCTCACTTTGTCTCCAGACTGTAAAGTAGAAGATGAGGACATCACACAGTATAGTCCAGGAGAAAACCCGGCGACCTCCAATATCCATCCGGCACCACACAGTGTAGATGGACCATCGTCTTCCTCTTATCCTGAGGAACCTCAGACTGTGAGGGACGGTGCTGGACCATCGTATTCCTCATATCCTGAGGAACCTCAGACTGTGAGGGACGGTGCCGGACCATCGTATTCCTCTTATCCTGAGGAACCTCAGACTGTGAGGGACGGTGCCGGACCATCGTATTCCTCTTATCCTGAGGAACCTCAGACTGTGAGGGATGGTGCCGGACCATCGTATTCCTCTTATCCTGAGGAACCTCAGACTGTGAGTGACGGTGCCGGACCATCGTATTCCTCTTATCCTGAGGAACCTCAGACTGTGAGGGATGGAGCCGTCCTTCCAACAAAAAAGAAGTTTCCCTGTACTGAGTGCGGGAAGTGTCTCCATTCTAAATACACTCTTAATGTTCATAAAAGACATCACACAGGTGAGAAGCCGTATTCCTGTCCCGAGTGTGGGAAATGTTTCAGTTTGAAAACCACTCTTGATGGACATAAAAGAACTCACACAGGGGAGAAGCCGTATTGCTGTCCTGAGTGCGGGAAATGTTTTTCACAAAAGCCCTATCTTTATAAACATCAGCGATCGCATACGGGGCAGAAGCCATATTCCTGTCCTAAGTGCAGAAAATGTTTTAGTTTTAAATATGATCTTAATGTTCATAAAATAACTCACACAGGGGAGAAGCCGTATTCTTGTCCTGAGTGCAGGAAAAGTTTTTCACAGAAGTCTTATCTTACCTTGCATCAGAGGTTGCACACGGGGGAGAAGCTGTATACCTGTGCTGAGTGTGGGAAAAAGTTTTCAAAGAAATCCCAACTTGTTTTACATCAGAGGACTCACACCGGGGAAAAGCCGTACTCCTGTCCTGTGTGCGGGAAAAGTTTTTCACAGAAATGCTCTCTTTCCGAACATCAGAGATCGCATACGGGGGAGAAGCCATATTCCTGTGCTGAGTGTGGGAAAAGATTTTCAAAGAAAGCACAGTTTGTTTTACATCAGAGGACTCACACGGGGGAAAAGCCGTACTCCTGTCCTGTGTGTGGGAAATGTTTTTCACAGAAAAGCTCTCTTTCCCAACATCAGAGATCGCACACGGGGATGAAACCTTATTCCTGTCCTGAGTGCGGGAAATGTTTTTCACAGAAGGTCTCTCTTTTCAGTCATCAGAGATCGCACACCGGGGAGAAGCCGTATTCCTGTCCTGAGTGTTGGAAATGTTTTTCACAGAAGGGCGCTCTTTCCGAACATCGGAGATCGCACACCGGGGAGAAGCCATATTCCTGTCCTAAATGCAATAAAAGTTTTGAAACTAAGCGCGATCTTAATGCACATGTTAGATTGCAAACAGAGGTAGGTCCACTTTCCTCTTCTGATTGGCAGAAGTGTAACCCACAGAAGTCCTCTGTTTACAGTCATCTGAGGTTGGACACGGAGGAGAATGAACTTTCATGGTCTGACTGTGGGAAATGTTCCTCACTGAAGTCCTGTCTTCCTGTACATCAGGGGTCCTACACAACCCTGGAGGTGTATTAGTGCCTGATTTGTGAAAAATGTGTCCATGAAATGTGAATAATGTGGTATTGTAGTATTTCTGCTGCATTATGACCACTAGGTGGAGCTGACGATCATAGGAAATCACTGGGGAAATTACAACACTGCCAGAATCTGTAAGAAATGACAGAATGCTCCTCACATTCATCCAAGAAATGTTTTATAAGCAGACCCCTTATCCTCCTTCAGGTGTCCTTTCATACAAATAACTCGGAGATCATACACTTATGAATACAGCAAACAAAAAGGGACATTCTTTTATTTTTTCACCCCAATTCACAGAAAATAAATATTCATGTGTTTTCACTGGGCTCTGTGCTTTTTTTTTTCTTTTTATGACTAGATCCCTAAATGTCAGGAGACATTTATATAAAGATGGGAAGTATGTAGCAGATAAGTGAATAGACCTCCTAGCGATGTTATTACCAGGCTGCAGCTAGGAGGAGCTCTAATGCTTAGGTTGTGTCCACAGGAGAGTTATTCATCTTTGTTGCTTTTGAAATCTATTTATAGTCAGAGCCCTCCAACCGAGATAGACGTGAAAGAGGGTTGCCAATTGTCCAGGATTCACTCGGACAGTCCGGCTTTTGAATCGTGTCCGGGGTTCAGTCCATCTGAAACCCGGACACATTCTTTGGACAGGAATGTGACTCCGAACACCACCTGACAGCAGGGTGAGGGGGCACTATGTGTGCCGCTTACTATTTTCTTTGGAGTGCCAAAAAGTGTCCCAGGTCTGTTACATTCCTATGGTGCAGGCAATGTAATTAGCAGACCTCCAGCTGTTGCAAAACTTTAAGTCCCAGATGACCAGAGGTGTATACAGAATGACCAGAGGGGTATACAGAATGACCAGGGGTGTATACAGAATGACCAGAGGGGTATACCGAATGACCAGAGGAATATACAGAATGTCCAGAGGAGTATACAGAATGACCAGAGGGGTATACAGAATGACCGGAGGGGTATACAGAATGACCGGAGGGGTATACAGATGACCAGAGGGGTATACAGATGACCAGAGGGGTATACAGATGACCAGAGGGGTATACAGAATGACCAGAGGGGTATACAGAATGACCAGAGGGGTAGACAGCATGCCCAGAGGAGTAGACAGCATGCCCAGAGGGGTATATAGAATGACT
>BLSH010509513.1:303835-315147 GCA_018402905.1 Glandirana rugosa
AGACATATGGGGAGACCAGTAGACATATGGGTATACAGAATGACCAGAGGAGTATACAGAATGACCAGAGGGGTATACAGATGACCAGAGGGGTATACAGAATGACCAGAGGGGTATACAGATGACCAGAGGAGTATACCGAACGACCAGAGGGGTATACAGAATGACCAGAGGGGTATACAGATGATCAGAGTGGTATACAGAATGACCAGAGGAGTATACAAAATGACCAGAGGAGTATACAGATGACCTGAGGGGTATACAGATGACCAGAGGTGTATACAGAATGACCAGAGGGGTATACAGATGATCAGAGGGGTATACAGAATGACCAGAGGGGTATACAGATGACCAGAGGAGTATACAGAATGACCAGAGGAGTATACAGAATGACCAGAGGAGTATACAGAATGACCAGAGGGGTATACAGATGACCAGAGGGGTATACAGAATGACCAGAGGGGTATACAGATGATCAGAGGAGTATACAGAATGACCAGGGGAGTATACAGAATGACCAGAGGGGTATACAGAATGACCAGAAGGGTATACAGAATGACCAGAGGGGTATACAGATGACCAGAGAAGTATACCGAATGACCAGAGGGGTATACAGAATGACCAGAGGGGTATACAGATGATCAGAGGGGTATACAGAATGACCAGAGGAGTATACAAAATGACCAGAGGAGTATACAGATGACCTGAGGGGTATACAGATGACCAGAGGTGTATACGGAATGACCAGAGGGGTATACAGAATGACCAGAGGAGTATACAGATGATCAGAGGGGTATACAGAATGACCAGAGGAGTATACAAAATGACCAGAGGAGTATACAGATGACCAGAGGAGTATACAGAATGACCAGAGGGGTATACAGAATGACCAGAGGGGTATACAGAATGACCAGAGGGGTATACAGATGATCAGAGGGGTATACAGAATGACCAGAGGAGTATACAAAATGACCAGAGGAGTATACAGATGACCTGAGGGGTATACAGATGACCAGAGGTGTATACGGAATGACCAGAGGGGTATACAGAATGACCAGAGGAGTATACAGATGATCAGAGGGGTATACAGAATGACCAGAGGAGTATACAAAATGACCAGAGGAGTATACAGATGACCAGAGGAGTATACAGAATGACCAGAGGGGTATACAGAATGACCAGAGGGGTATACAGAATGACCAGAGGGGTATACAGATGATCAGAGGGGTATACAGAATGACCAGAGGAGTATACAAAATGACCAGAGGAGTATACAGATGACCTGAGGGGTATACAGATGACCAGAGGTGTATACGGAATGACCAGAGGGGTATACAGAATGACCAGAGGAGTATACAGAATGACCAGAGGAGTATATAGATGACCTGAGGGGTATACAGATGACCAGAGGTGTATACGGAATGACCAGAGGGGTATACAGAATGACCAGAGGAGTATACAGAATGACCAGAGGGGTATACAGATGATCAGAGGGGTATACAAAATGACCAGAGGTGTATACGGAATGACCAGAGGTGTATACGGAATGACCAGAGGGGTGTACAGAATAACCAGAGGGGTGTACGGAATGACCAGAGAAAAAGTGGCAACCCTACCGTGATACCACATAAAGACGCCTCAAGACTCACAACATAACATAGACCTGAGGGTGTGCCCTGGTCAGCTGGTCGGTACGCCAAAAAGGGGGCCATACCCAAGATAAGTAATGTTAACCACTTACGTACTTGTACGTCCTCATCTTTGATCTCTGAATGATGCCGTAGAAGGCCAGGTAGATAGCTGCTTGAATGACCACGCTGGGCAGCAGGGACGTTGCTAGGTTGTAAAAAGACCAGGGGCTCCAGCCCGAAGAAATGCGTCACGCCGCCGCTTAAAAATGGGTGAGGTCTAAACAAAATAGTGTGTGTGGCTTAAAGGGGTGTGGCGTTAGGGGTGTGGCTCATGTCTGAGATGACAGAGGAATGGAGGAAGGAAGAAAGAAAGATATAGTGAGGGAAGGGAAGCGAAGGAAGGACAGAAGTCGGGATGGAGGGACAGCAGGCCCTGATCCTACACCACAATAGCAATATGTGTATTCCAGAAAGTTTAACAATCAGCAGGCACCATGGTTGGTATGGTGTCAGGATGATTGAAGCGCATTATCTCTATTATTACATTGTAATATAAAATTAAATAGTTCAACTCACCATAATGCAGAATCAGTGGAAGCCCTGATCGTGTCACTTGCCACGTCACCTGCCACCAGATGCCATCAGGTGCCCCCAGTGGAGTCCCTCCTTCCATCAGGTGCCCCCAGCGGAGTCCCTCCTTCCATCAGGGGCCCCCAGCGGAGTCCCTCCTTCCATCAGGGGCCCCCAGCAGAGTCCCTCCTTCCATAAGGTGCCCCCGGCGGAGTCCCCCCTTCCATCAGGGGCCACCAGTGGAGTCCCTCCTTCCATCAGGGGCCCCCAGCGGAGTCACTCCTTCCATCAGGGGCCCCTGCCAGAGAGACGGCTCGATAGATAGCAGTTTGAACGCTTGAGAACTTGCCCTTTGCAGATCTGCCCACCTCCCAGCGACAGGACAGGTCGTCCCAACTGGCCCTGGACAGCAGTAGAGGTCGAGGGGAGGGCAGGGAACGTCTGGACTCTGCGTTGGAAGACCAGCTTGTTGGCACTCAACTGACCGAAGAGAGGAAAGACAGACATGCGAATGAGTGGCCGTGAACGTGTGCCACTGGTAGATGATGAGCGGCCGTGAACGTGTGCCACTGGTAGATGATGAGTGGCCGTGAACGTGTGCCACTGGTAGATGATGAGCAGCCGTGAACGTATGGCACTGGAAGATGAGTTGCAATAATGTGTTGCAAAAAGGAACTTCATGAGGGAGGCAGAAAACAAGAAATCAGATTCTGTGTAGGGAGGAACCATAGACCATGCTAGTCATTTGTCGTGATCGTATATTTGTAACATGAGAACGGAACATGCTGGCTTGGAAACGAAGCATTGTATGAGTGGCGAGTAAGTGTGAACGTACGCATGAGTGGTACGAGTAGCGACTGGGTGCTTGTTGCAGGTGCCACGGGGGGAAGGCGCTTGTAATGTACGTGTAAGACAGGATGTGTTGAATCGTGCCAAGGATGAGCGGCCGTGAACGTGTACCACTGGTAGATGATGAGTGGCTGTGAACGTGTGCCACTGGTAGATGGTGAGTGGCCGTGAACGTGTGCCACTGGTAGATGATGAGCGGCCGTGAACGTGTGCCACTGGTAGATGATGAGCGGCCGTGAACGCGTGCCACTGGCAGATGATGAGTGGCTGTGAACGTGTGCCACTGGTAGATGAGTTGCAATAATGTGTTGCAAAAAGGAACTTCATGAGGGAGGCAGAAAACAAGAAATCAGACTCTGTGTAGGGAGGAACCATAGACCATGCTAGTCATTTGTCGTGATCGTATATTTGTAACATGAGAACAGAACATGCCGGCTTGGAAACGAAGCATTGTATGAGTGGCGAGTAAGTGTGAACGTACGCATGAGTGGTACGAGTAGCAACTGGGTGCTTGTTGCAGGTGCCACGGGGGGAAGGCGCTTGTGATGTACGTGTAAGACAGGATGTGTTGAATCGTGCCAAGGATGAGCGGCCGTGAATGTGTGCCACTGGTAGATGATGAGTGGCCGTGAAAGTGTGCCACTGGTAGATGATGAGCGGCCGTGAACGTGTGCCACTGGTAGATGATGAGTGGCCGTGAACGTGTGCCACTGGTAGATGATGAGCGGCCGTGAACGTGTGCCACTGGCAGATGATGAGCGGCCGTGAACGTGTGCCACTGGTAGATGAGTGGCCGTGAACGTGTGCCACTGGTAGATGATGAGCGGCTGTGAACGTGTGCCACTGGTAGATGATGAGCGGCCGTGAATGTGTGCCTCTGGTAGATGATGAGTGGCTGTGAAAGTGTGCCACTGGTAGATGATGAGCGGTCGTGAATGTGTGCCACTGGTAGATGATGAGCAGCCGTGAACGTATGGCACTGGAAGATGAGTTGCAATAATGTGTTGCAAAAAGGAACTTCATGAGGGAGGCAGAAAACAAGAAATCAGACTCTGTGTAGGGAGGAACCATAGACCATGCTAGTCATTTGTCGTGATCGTATATTTGTAACATGAGAACGGAACAATGCCGGCTTGGAAACGAAGCATTGTATGAGCGGCGAGTAAGTGTGAACGTACGCATGAGTGGTACGAGTAGCGACTGGGTGCTTGTTGCAGGTGCCACGGGGGGGAAGGCGCTTGTGCTGTACGTGTAAGACAGGATGTGTTGAATCGTGCCAAGGATTCAAAGGCTAAGGTGGGTGAGAAAAATTGACCCACCAAATGTGGCGAGGCCTTCTATGCCATGGTTATGCAGCAAGTTTGGGGATAGCCCATCCCCTCAGGGTGTGAGTGCAGCCGAACTCTGAACCCGTGGAGGGTGCTCTGCCCCCCCCCCCAAATCACGCTGATGGGGACAAGGGCCGCTTCCCGACAACCCTTTTGTCACAAGGGGCAGGCTCTCCGGGTGATGTCATTGGACAGCCACGCCCCATGGCTAAATAAGAGTTGCCACACAGCGGGAGACAACACAACACAGGAAGACAGCTACGGAACAAGAGCGTTCTTCTTTTTTTGGCGGGGTAACCAAGGGCAAGGAATAAGAGAGAAGATAGCACAAGAAGACAGCAGTTGAAAGAGAAGACACCGGGAGAGACAGCGGCAGAAGAAAACGGCTCGGGGACACCGGGAGACATCGCAGTGGGCAGAGAAGGCACTGGGAGAGATGGCAGCAGGAAGAGACGTGGGACAAGGTGCCCCACGTCTGGGGGCAAGGTGCTTTGGAATGGCAGAACTTCCCCCACAATGCACCCAACCCCCCATGTTGAGGGCATGCGGCATGGTATGTTTCAGGAGGGTGGGACGCTCGCTCGTCCCCTCCCTTTCCTGACCTACCGGTAGCTACGAATTAGTGATGCCTGTGCCAGGTGAAGTTGGACAACAGGGGCTTGCGAAGCTACGAATGAGTCGTACGTTAGTAACATGGGTAGACCATGAGGCTGAGGGAATCTACAAAACTACGAAGCCTGTGCCGAGAAAAGCCGGTGGAAGGACTGACAACGGGTTTTTTTTTTTTTTTGTAGAAAGCACGTCCAACCTAGTGCAGGATGGAACAACCTGAACACGGCTGACCTAAGGGAGAAACGACAGACAAGAAAACATGAGGGGCCTAATTGTGTGCCACTGGAAGGAATGAGTGGTCAGATTGTGTGCCACTGGAGATGTGCTTGCAACGAGTGCAAGAAAGTAGCCTCATCAGGGAAGCGAAAACAAGGATAAATCGTGTCAACTCGGGTTGGAGTTATCAAGCTGAAGTACCATGTGTGTTTGAGTAAGTGCAACCCATAAATAGTCTGAGTAACGCCTGGTTGCTTGTGGAAGGAGCCTCACAAAAGAGACCGAGCTGCAGGAAGCTTGGGATGTGTGTGATAACTGGAACTAACTTGAGTCGTGCCAAGGATACGAAACATCATGTTGTCAACATGACCGAGATTCGAATCGGGCCGCTGTAGAGTGTTAGGGTGCCTCCAAAACCGAGCACATAACAACCACCCAGCCCCCGAGGCTAACCAAAGTGGAGACAAGGCACCAGGTGGGTCTAATTGCCACCTCAATCAGCCCCAGAACCTGTGCAATCAATACATGCTGACCTCCAAATGGATGAGGCAGCAACCCCATAGACAGTGAATCCTATAAACAGAGAAGCCTGTGTCAAGTGATATCGGACAATGACTGATATTGGCTCAGAGGCTTGGATTTATGAATAAATCTTATGTTTGTGGATGGGATGACAAACAAGGCAGAGGGAACCTGCTACGCCTGTGCCGAATGATGTCGGGACCGCCCGACAACAACTCGGAGGCAACTAAGTATGAAAGGGATTCTAGATAGGAAACAACAAATCTGCATACAATACAAAAAAAAGTTTGAATCCCGCCTGCAATTACCGCCATCGAAGACCACAAATTGAGAAGCCGCAGCACACTTGTAATCGAACGCACAGACTCCTGAACACGAAGTGAGCTGGGGAGAGCCGGCCTAGTGACGTGTAGTATCGCGCACCGAAACTGACAAGGAACACAGGTAAGTGGGCTGCTTAAATACCACCCCCCATCCCCTGGACTCCTCCCATAAATTCAGGCCACCATACTGGCCTTCTAATATATACTCACCATTTTATTAAGTCCACCTTGCTAGTTCCAGGTTGGACCCCCTTTTGCCTTCATTCTTGGTGGCATAGATACAACAAGGTGTTGGAAATGTTCCTCGGAGATTTCCCTCCATAGTGATAATGATAGCATCACGCAGTTGCTGCAGATTTGTCGGCTGCACATCCATGATACCAATCTCACGTTCCAGAACATCCCAAAGGGTCTCTATTGGATAAGATGTGGGGAGTGTGGAGGCCATTGGAGTGCAGGGACCTCATTGTCCAGTGGTGAGATGATTGGAGCTTTGTGACATGGTGCATTATCCTGCTGGAAGGAGCCATCAGAAGATGGGGACACTGTAGCCATAAAGGGGTGGACATGGTCAGCAACAATACTCAGGTAGGCAGTGGCGTTTAAACCATGCTTAAATGGTACTAAGGGGCCCATAGTGTGCCAAGATCCCCCCACACCATTACACCACCAGCCTGATGGATCCATGCGCCAAATTATGACCCTACCATCTGAATGTCGCAGCTGAAATTCAGACTCATCAGACCAGGTAACGTTTTTTCCAATCTTCTATTGTCCAATTTTGGTGATCCTGTGCCAATTGTCACCTCCGTTTCCTGTTCTTAGCTGACAGGAGTGGCACCCGGTTTGGTCTTTTGCTGCTGTAGTCCATCTGCTTCAAGGTTGGATATGTTGTGCATTCAGAGATGGTATTATTATTTGAGTTACTGTTGCCTTTCTATCATCTGGAACCAGTCTGCCCATTCTCCTCTTACCTCTGACATCAACAAGGCATTTTCCTCCACACAACTCACTGGATATTTTCTTTTTTCCCCATCATGCTCTGTAAACCCGAGAGATGGTTGTGCGTGAAAATCCCAGAAATACTCAGACCAGCCGTCTGGCACCAACAACCATTCCACGTTCAAAGTCACTTCAATTCCCTTTCTTCCCCATTCTGATACTCTCTTTGAACTTCAGCAAATTGTTTTCTCCACGTCGAGATGTTGCCATGGGATTGGCTGATTATGGCTTACAGCGAGTGACACCCCAAAATTCAGGATCTCAGAAAATTAGAATATTAGATAAAACCAATAAAAAATTGAATTTGAATACAGAAATGTTGGCTTAGTGAAAAGTCTGTCCATGTACAGTATAGGATGCACTCGGGTTAGGGCTCCTTTTGCATGAATTACGGCATCAATGCGGCGTGGCATGGAGCCGATCAGCCTGTGGCACTGTTGAGGTGTAATGGAAGCCCAGGTTGCTTTGATAGCGGCCTTCAGCTCGTCTGCATTGTTGGGTCTGCTGTCTCTCTCTGGGGTTTAGGTCAGGTGAGTTTGCTGGCCAATCAAGCACAGTGATACCTTGATCATGTAACCAGGTATTGGTAGTTTTGGCAGTGTGGGCGGTGCCAAGTCCTGCTGGAAAATGAAATAAGCATCTCCATAAAGCTGGTCAGCAGAGGGAGGCATGAAGTGATCTATAATTTCCTGCTATAGGGCTTTTTGACTTTGGATTTGATAAAACACATTGGACCAACACCAGATGACCTGGCTCATTTGGAAATCACAGTCCCAGCATCTGGAGGAAGAGTGAAGAGAGGCATAGAATCCAAGTGGCATGAGGTCCAGTGTGAAGTTCCCACAGTTAGTGATGATTTGGGGAGCCATGGCATCTGCTGGTGTTGGTCCACTGTGTTTTATCAAGTCCAAAGTCAGCGCAGTGCCACTTGACTCCCATCCATTTTGCCATGGCCCCATAGCGCTCCTTCACATTGATGATCAAAGAGAGAAGGACCCCCTTATCTCAGGGGTCAGTGTAATGGTCCCTTACATTGGGGACCAATGGGATATGGACCCCTCTATATCAGTCGTCAGTGTAGTGGTCCCTTACATTGGGGACCAATGGGATATGGACCCCTCTATATCAGTCGTCAGTGTAGTGGTCCCTTACATTGGGGACCAATGGGAGAAGGACCACCTTATCTCAGTAGTCAGTGTGGTGGTCCCTTACATTGGGGACCAATGGGAGAAGGACCCCTTTATATCACTGTTCTGTGTAGTGGTCACTAAATTTGATGGCCAATGTGAGAAGGACCCCCAAATATCAGTGGTCAGTGTAGTGGTCCCCTATATTAGTGACCAATTTGAGAGGGACCCCATTATATTGGGGTCAGTGGGCGAAGGATATTGTTACTTCATCATAGAGGGAAGACTGCCCCCCTTACAGACCATTGATGTCAGTTGTTACTGAGACAGAAATTGTTCATTGCTTGAGGAACCCCTAGAATCCTTTGGAGGAACCCTGGCTGAGAAAGGCTGGACTGGGCAGTGATATATTTCTCTCCCCCTTGGCGGGAGTGGAGATGATCCCATCTATAAGGATATACAGGACATCCACACCCAGCACAAGGCCGTGTTCACACTACCAGACGTATCTCGGTGCTGCAGTTCTTCTGAGTGCCACAAGGTGGTGATCTCACTTCTACCCAGGCAGAAAGTCTCTATGGAAGACAGGAAGTGATGTCAGCTACAGACAGGAAGTGATGTGAGGTATAAATAGGAAGTTCTGGGTCAGAGGTGAGGCGGGAGGAAGTAGAGAGGAGACATCGCTGGAAGTGGCAGCTGAGGAGGTAATAAGATCTTATTTTCTATTTACACCCAGTAACCTCCCCCCCCCCCCGTCATCTTCCTCCATAGTCACTGTGACCAATCACCTTCTCACCTCATTAGTCTATACTAACGGAATATACCACTTTGTTTTACTAGGGAGGATGGGGGTTTTATTTAGGAGGGATTGGAATACGTATGTCTTTATTTTATAACATTCAAATAGGAAGAAAGAGGGAAAAATTTAGTTTTGTAGTAAATTTCCTGAAAAATATTTTCCATAATGATCCCAGCCTCAGATCTTTATCCTAAAATGTGATCAGTAAAGTCTCCGGAGTTCACAGAGATCACAGGAATATGATGTGGTCTGGCAAAGCCCAAAGACAAAGTTCATCTTTCAGTTTAGGAGAGGTGGGACGCACCGGGAGAAATGATTCTGTGTACAGAAACCTCATAGAGTGCCCCCCCCCACAGCTCCCCCTCCCAATGTCCTTCCAATCAGAGTCAGAGAATCCTATGACATCACACTGACCTCACAGCTCCTCCTCCAAATATCCCTCTATCCAACTCTTTTTTGCTGATCTTATAATGTGGACCGACCCCAGACCTCCTCACTTGCAATGTAGGGCTGTTGGTTCTGCATTTGTATGTAATATCAGAAACCTCAGCATGAAGTGGAGTTTAAATAAAAACGAGACCTGACCGGGGAGGTGAGGAGGATTCTGTGAATGTCATTTGATTTTACTCTTTGTGTTCAAATCTAGCGTTTTCCTCCTGTGAAGTCTGGAGATCAGATGACCATCACATTGCCTCCACCTCCCTCCCTGATAGAATAGAGAAATAAAAAGAAGATTCTAGAAGTCACCAGAGAGAACATCGAGCTTCTGCAAGGAGAGGTGAGCGGTGCTGGGAATTCTGGGACATTATCCAGTAACAGACAGGGATGTGTCTGGATGGTGACAGTATCATTGTGTGTGTCAGGTTCCTATAAGGTGCCAGGATGTCACTGTCTATTTCTCCATGGAGGAGGGGGAGTATTTAGAAGGACACAAGGATCTCATGATGGACAATCAGCCGCCCCTCACATCACCGGGTAAGAGGAGACGTTATTGTAAAGGAGAGAGCAGTACGGGGGCTCCACCTAGACCCCCTATCATCTGATAAACACATAGAAACAATGTATTCAGTCAGTGTGTGTGTTTCCTACAGATGGATCCAGTAATGGGAACCCACCAGAGAGATGTCCCCGTCCTCTGTATTCCCGGGATTCCACACAGGAAGGTCACCCCATCCCTCACCATCATCAGGTAGATGAGGAACAATTATTAGTAGTTATGATTTATGCACAAGCCTATCTATTACAATAAATGTTTTATTATATATTCAGAGTGGATACCTTAGTGATGATAATATTGTTGTTAAAGAAGAGTATAAAGAGGAGGATGAGGAGTATGGTTTAAAGGAGGGAAATTCAGATAGACACAAGGATATGATGGAGCCACCTAATACCAGGAACCAACCAGAGAGGTGTCCCCGTCCTCTGTATTCCCGGGATTCCACACAGGAAAGTAACACCATCCCTCACCATCATCAGGTAGATGAGGAACAATCACTGATAGTATCATTAGGATCTCTACATTATCTGCATTGTTACCATTGATGTCATTTTTATTATATATTCAGAGTGGAAACCTGAGAGATTCTAAAGTTGAGGTTAAAGAAGAGATAAAAGAGGAGGATGAGGAGTATGGAGTGATGAAGGAGTTTTCAGAAGGACACAAGGATATGATGGAGCCACCAAATACCAGGAACCCACCAGAGAGATGTCCCCGTCCTCTGCATTCCCGGGATTCCACACAGGAAGGTCACCCCATCCCTCACTGTTACAAGGTTGGTGGGACGGAGATTATAAAACACAGAGTCATGGAGACGATGTGTGGATTTCTTATGTGATGTCTGTTCTGTTACATGATTTGCATGTAACATAAATATGCAGCTATAGTAATGTTTTTATAGTTGGTTATTACAATGCCATCTTGTGGTTCTTTTGGATATTACACCTTTCTATTGTATTTTCTAAGTGTGTACCTCCCATCCTCTGTGAGCTAATTTCCTCTTCCTAGTTCACTCTACTCTGTAACTTCCTGTTCCGGGTGCACTCTGCTATTCTAGTTCCTCTTCCTGTGTCCTCTCTCTCATGAGGTAAAGAATATGGCTACATGCTAGAAGGCCTCACTCAATCTACTCGCATCCTAGGACACATTACTATGTTTTGACCTGCAGTTACCATCTTTCGACCATCTGTCACATTTGTTGTATGCTGTACCTGCTGTTCCAATGAATAAACGCTCATGGAAGGAATCGGTAATTGGTGAGTCACTATCTGATAAGAACTGTCTGCGGTGATCATATCTGCTTATACAGGCCAGGCATAGAGGTCTCAACAAGGGT
>BLSH010509513.1:321189-333465 GCA_018402905.1 Glandirana rugosa
GTATCTCATATATCAAGTCCCCAGTTCTCATACATTACATGTTGTATCTTATATATCACGTCCCCAGTCCTGAGTATTATAACCATAAGTCATTAGTCACCACCTACTTTACAAATAAACTCTGTTCAACGTCTCCAGGGTGTGGCGACGGAGGGTAGAGGACTCTGACGTGAGTCACTGAACCCAGACTCTGATATGTCTGTCTAGGGAGGTGGGCCGTGTCGGTCGTTTATTGTCTCGTTCATTGGGGCCCTCTTAACAAGACAATCTCTAGAACGATCTGGGCCCGTACTCCGTTTTCTGAGTTCCATGTATGGGGGTCCGACTCCTTGTGGGTACCACTTTAATTTGTAGAACGACGGGCTGTGTTCCCCGTCCTGTATTCCTGTATTTCTCTCGGATAATCTTCCTTCTCTGTGCTGCAGACACAATTTATGTATCTAGACTGGATTTATGGAGATTCTGGGGTTCAGTTGGCAGCAAGATGTTTAATTTCACCATGGGTGTTCCTCAGCCTGGGGGTATGTACCTTGAGTCTTTTGCCTCATGCCCGGGTCTAGCAAGATCTCTAACAGAACAATTCTCCCGGGGTTACTTGCTCTGTTATTTGCTGGCTGTGCCGGGTGGAGGGATCTGTCTGTATAGTCTCAGACCCAAGTCACTGAGTGCAGTCTCAGGAGATGGGAGGCAGCGGTGTGGGACCTCTGCAACTTGTCTCAAATAAACATTTCATCCACCACTGATTACTGAATACCAATATTATGAGTCCTGACCCCTGCACTATATATTCTATGTTGTACATTACATACTCTTGACCCCTGAACTATATACTCTATGTTGTACATTACATACCCCTGACCCCTGCACTATATGGTCTATGCTGTACATTACATACTCCTGACCCCTGCAGTATATATTCTACGTTGTACATTACATACTCTTGACCCCTGCACTATATACTCTGTGTTGTTGTGTTGATACATTATAGTCACAATGTTGTGCTTTATACAATATATTGTACGTTAACCACTTCAGCCCCAGAAGGATTTTCCCCCTTCCTGACCAGAACACTTTTTTGCGATTCGGCACTGCGCCGCTTTAACTGACAATCACGCGGTCGTGCGACGTTGTACCCAAACAAAATTTATTTTTTTCGTACAAATAGAGCTTTCTTTTGGTGGTATTTGGTCACCTTGGGGTCTGTTATTTTTTGCGCTATAAACAAAGACTGATAATTTTGAAAAAAAAAACAATATTTTTTACTTTTTGCTAAAATACAAATCCAAAAAAAAATTAAAAAAAACAAATTTATTCTGCGGTTTTGGCCGATTTATATTCTTCCTCATATTTTTGGTAAAACAAAACGCAATAAGTGTATATTGGTTTGCGCAAAAAGTTATAGCATTTACAGATGATGAGAATCCATTTCTGGCGTTTTTATTTATTTATTTTTATCTTTTACTAGTAATGGTGGCGATCTGTGATTTTTAGCAGTACTGCGACATTGCGGCGGAAATGTTGGACACTTTTGACAATTTTTTGGGACCATTGGCATTTATGCAGCGATCAGAGCTATGAAAATGCACTGATTACTGTGTAAATGTCACTGGCAGGGAAGGGGTTAACACTAGGGGGCCAACAAAGGGTTAAATGTGTTCCCTGGGAGGTGTTACTAACTGTGTGGGGGCTGGGCTGAGTGGAGGAGGAGAGAGATCGCTGCCCCCATATACTCGGAACATACGATAACTCTCCTCTCCCCCTGTCAGAACAAAGATCTGTGTGTTTACATACACGGAACTCCATTTTGTCACTATGGGGGGAGCGATCGCGTCCACCCCACCCGCTGATTGGCTCCCCTGCTAGCACATGAGTGCTCTTCTGGCGGGCGTGCGCGTCCACAATACTCGCTCCTGCGCCCGCCGTCAGGTGATGGTGGTTTGCACAGGAGAGCCGTGTTGCCGCCGTCAACCCACGGCAGGCAACAGGTTAAAAAGGCCTGACATCAGCACTCTGCTATATATATATATATATATATATATATATATATATATATATATATATATATATATATATATATATACACACATAATAGGTATTCTCTTTTTTTACCCCCATTTCCTACCAGCTGGACATTTTATATCGGATGATTTGATTGGAGCACAGACTTTTACATGGTGATAATAATGTGATAACTTCCTCCAACTTTGGAACCTTAAACAGAAAGTGATAATGAGGGAGGAGTCAGTAACCCAATGATGGAGGTCTTCAGGATCAGTCCAGTCTTCATCTTGGTTGTTCTCCCCCCATCCTCACTCTCTGACCTCTGGTGGGGCTCAGCCCCGCTGTTATTCATGACTAAATCATGGACTAAATAAGGAAGTGCAGGACTTCTTGTGTTGGGAAGATGAGTGATAGAGGGGGTGGGGACACTCGTCCTAAAATCCCCGCATGACAGTCACTCCTATAATAGACAGTTCTCGTTGTTTCCTCACTCTCTGACTAAGGTCCATGAATAAAGAAATGAACTGGTAGGAGATCAGAGGAGCCATTTACTCGTTACCTTGAGGGGGAATTGTAAGATCCTCAGAGACAAAGCTGATGTCTAGTAATAATCTTTGTATTTCTATTTTAGTAGATGGACGGGAGATGAGGAAAACCTCAGAGGATCGTCTCACTTTGTCTCCAGACTGTAAAGTAGAAGATGAGGACATCACACAGTATAGTCCAGGAGAAACCCCGGCTACCTCCAATGTCCATCCAGCACCACACAGTGTAGATGGACCATCGTATTCCTCTTATCCTGAGGAACCTCAGACTGTGAGGGACGGTGCCGTCCTTCCGACAGGAAAGAAATTTTTCTGTACTGAGTGTGGGAAGTGTTACCGTTATAAATCCAATCTTAATGTTCATAAAAGATCTCACACAGGTGAGAAGCCGTATTCCTGTCCCGAGTGTGGAAAATGTTTCAGATTGAAAAACACTCTTGATGGACATAAAAGAAGTCACACAGGTGAGGAGCCGTATTCCTGTCCTGAGTGCAGAAAATGTTTTAGTTCCAAATACAATCTGAATGTTCATATAGGATCTCATACGGGTGAGAAGCCATATTCTTGTCCTGAGTGCAGGAAAAGTTTTTCACAGAAGTTCTATCTTACGTTGCACCAGAGATTGCACACGGGGGAGAAGCTGCATTCCTGTGCTGAGTGTGGGAAAAAGTTTTCAAAGAAATCCCAGTTTATTTTACATCAGAGGACTCACACGGGGGAAAAGCCGTTCTCCTGTCCTGAGTGCGGAAAATGTTTTTCACAGAAAAGCTCTCTTCCCGAACATCAGAGATCACACACGGGGGCGAAACCTTTTTCCTGTCCTGAGTGCAGGAAATGTTTTTCAAAGAAGGCCTCTCTTTCAGAACATCAGAGATCACACACCGGGGAGAAGCCGTATTCCTGTCCTAAATGCGATAAATGTTTTGAAACTAAGCGTGATCTTAATGCACATGTGGACTTGCAATTGGAGGTAGGTCCACTTTCCGATTGGCAGAAGTGTAACCCACAGAAGTCCTCTGTTTACAGTCATCTGAGATTGGACACGGAGGAGAATGAACTTTCCTGGTCTGACTGAGGAAAATGTTCCTCACTTAAGTCCTGTCTTCCTGTACATCAGGGGTCCCACACAACCCTTGAGGTGTATTAGTGCCTGATTTGTGAAAAATGTGTTCATGAAATGTGAATTATGGGGTATTGTAGTGTTTCTGCTGCATTATGACCACTAGGTGGAGCTAAAGATCCTAGGAAATCACTGGGGGAATAATACTGTAAATATGTGATATGGCGCTCAACCAAAATTGTACAAAAATAACAAATATAAGTATATTCATAATAAATAAATAATATATAAAAGTGCAGAAATGTGCAAATGTAATACTTAATTTACATAACCCAAAGTTAAAGGGCTAATGAAAGTTCATATTGGTGCAAAAATTATAAAAGATGGGAAAAGGGAGGTAGTCTAAGTCCCAATAAAATGATCTCAATCAAGTGTTCATTGGAATGTTGATTGTAGATGATGCCAAATGTGAAGAGAATTATTGAAGTTGTGCCTAAAGATGGAATCCAACCCTTTAAAAATAAAGGCTTACCAGAGGTAAGATATATTTACGCCTAAATATATCTAGGGACACTGGACATCCAGGAACAGGGGACCAACGTCACACTTTCCTCGGGCGATATCCGCAATGATGATAATTGGTCTTACTTGAAAGACCGGCAGTCCTAGGGTAGTTCCATGGATCCACGGCTAGATATCGTTCAATAATCCAGAATATCGGATGGGAAAGAATTTTTTGTCACCATCCAAGGCTCGCCAACCAAATTATTCAGGGCGGATATAAATGTATTAAAAAGAGGGGGGAAAAAAAACTCTGATAGTGTAAAACCTCTTAACAAGAGGTACATTTATTGAAAACATTATCCATATAAAGTATTAATAACATGTGAGCCAGCACACATAGATGCAAAAAAAGCAACAATTTTGGGGTCAGCAACTTCCAACGCGTTTCGTCTTATCAGACGTCGTCTGATAATACTGCCAGAATCTGTAAGAGAAGGGAGTACGCTCCTCACATTGATCCAAGAAATTATTTATAAGTAGACCCCTTATCCTCCGTCAGGCGTGATTTCATACAAATAACTCGGAGATCACACACTTATGAATACAGTTGACAAAAAAGGATATTCTTTTTTTTTTTTTTTTTTTTTCCCAGTTCACACAAAATAAATATTTATGCGTTTTCATTGGGCTCCGTCCTTTTTATTTATTTTTTTTTATGAATAGATACCTAAATGTCAGGAGGCGTTTATACAAAGATGGGAAGTATGTAGCAGATAAATGAATAGACCTCCTAGCAGTTTTATTACCAGGCTGCAGCTAGGGAGAGCTCTAATGTTTAGTGCAGTGGTTCTCAACACCTCTCCTCAGGACCCACCAACAGGCCAGATTTTAAGTATTACCTTGGGGAGATGCAGACTAGAATACTGCAATCACTGAGCAGCAAATGATATCACCTGTGATGTATTTCAGTTATTCTGCAAACCTGGCCTGTTAGTGGGTCTCGAGGACTGGAGTTGAGAACCACTGGTTTAGTGTGTGAGCCCACAGGACAGAGATTCCATCTTTGTTTCTTTTGAAATGTGTGTATATAGCTCTCTCCAGGATCCGCCATTAGCAGTAGGTGGATCCGCCCTCACCATGCAGATCTTCGTGAAAAATGCTTACGGGGAAGACCATCACCCTTGTGGTCCAGCCCTCTGATACTATTGAAAATGTCAAGGCCAAGATTCAGGACAAGGAAGGTATTCCTCCTGATCAGCAGAGGTTGATCTTCGCTGGCAAACAGCTTGAAGATGGCCGCACACTCTCAGATTATAACATTCAGAAGACGTCCACACTTCACCTGGTGCTGAGGCTCCATGGTGGTGCCAAGAAGAGGAAGAAGAAGTCTTACACCACCCCCAAGAAGAGGAAGAAGAAGTCTTACACCACCCTCAAGAAGAGGAAGAAGAAGTCTTACACCACCTCCAAGAAGAGGAAGAAGAAGTCTAACATCACCCCCAAGAAGAGGAAGAAGAAGTCTTTCACCACCCCCAAGAAGAGGAAAGAGTCGTCTTACACCAACCTCAAGAAGAGGAAGAAGTTGTCTTACACCACCCCCAAGAAGAGGAAGAAGTCGTCTTACACCACCCCCCAAGAAGAGGAAGAAGAAGTCTTACACCACCCCCAAGAAGAGGAAGAAGTCGTCTTACACCACCCCAAAGAAGAGGAAGAAGTCGTCTTACACCACCCCAAAGAAGAGGAAGAAGAAGTCTTACACCACCCCCAAGAAGAGGAAGAAGAAGTCATCCCTTTAAACCCGAACACATATGAATTCCACAGGTTTTTCTGTGACTGATTAAGGCGGTAATTAAACTCACTTGGTGCCTTATCTGTATTAAATTAGCCTCAGAACAACCTGTGTAATTCATAGGTGTTCGGGTTTAAAGGGATGAGGTGGCAACTCTAGCAGTAACTCACCCCCCCCCCCCCCCACCCATCCCTAGAACCGCCCCTAGACCTGCCCCTTTAAAGAACAGGGAGCAAAGTATAATTTGGGGGCTATACAAGTAATTTGTATGGAATTTAATAAAAAAAAAGCAATGCAGTAAAATGTGGAAAAAATGTAATTATCCAGCACTTACCAAAGTACGCTCAGAGGCACTTCCAAATGATTTCAGCATTCTTGTCCTATGCATCTTCCCTGCTTCTCACATCAATAGCAGCGTGACGACCACGAAGTAGCCATGGGTCAACATATTTAGAGGGGTCAAAACAACGTAGAGGAGGACCATTAACTCTGATAAACAGTAGTCCTGAAACAGTTTTTGTCAGAAGGGAAGCTCTGTTGGGAGTAACTATTCAATTCATCCTCTTTCATACTCACTGGATGAAATTGGGACGCTTTCGATCGCCATTTATAAGAGGGCACAGGTCATCAGACAAGATTTTCTCCATCAAGTATTCTCTGAAAACTTGGATCATTTTCCTTTCATTCAACTGGAATCTAATGGATAAACTTCTAATTTCCTCCTCTCCAAATGTAAGCTTTTGCTAAACGTTATCAGGCCAATGTTATTATTATTATTATACAGGATTCATATAGCACCGACAGTTTGCGCAGCGCTTTAAAATATTAGGGCAGACAGTACAATTGCAATACAATTCAATACAGGAGGAATCAGAAGGCCCTGCTCGTTAGAGCTTACAATCTAAGAGGGACAGTTAAATGGTATGAAAGGGCAATAACTGCGGGGGATGAGCTGATTGAGAAAATAAGGAGTGTAGTTGTTAGGTGGTGGCAGGATAGTCTTCCCTGAAGAAAAAAGTTTTCAGGGATCGCCTGAAGGTGGATAGATTTGGGGACATTCTGACTGATTGGGGTAGGGAGTTCCAAAGGATGGGAGAGGCTCGGGAGGAGTCTTGGAGCCGAGTATGAGAGGAGGTGATGAGGGAGCTGGAGAGCAGGAGGTCTTGGGAGGAGCGAAGAGGACGGTTAGGTTGGTATTTTGAGACCAGGCTGGTGATGTAGCTGGGAGCAGAGTTGTGGATGGCTTTGGAGTACAGCACCATGGTGCAGTTGGCAAGAGCAGAATCATTTTCAGTGAGCAGTCTACTCTCTATTGAATATTTTACCTTTTCATAAAAAGCATCAGGATCTATAGGGGGGTCATTCTTAGCTTCTTTTCTGTAAAGGGAGATTCCCTGGAAACAGAGCTTTTCAGAGGCAACAGCTGCTTCTTTATAATAAGAACCTGCCCCTGTTCTTCTGCTTTTAACCTCCCTGGCGGTATTCCCGAGTGTGGCTCGGGGTGGAATTTCAGTACCATTAGCGGTAACCCCTAGCCACACTCGGGATTGCATCGCTGGATCCAGGCAATGTTACTCACCTTGTACCCTGGATCCAGCGATGTCCCCCGCAGTGTCTGTGGGCTGTGTCCTCCACCCGATGCCTCTGTGTGCCGGGCTCCGTTCCCTGCGAGCGTCGCACGGGGGCGGAGACTGGCAGCAAATTCAAAAAGTGAAAGACATAGTAAACATACAGTACACTGTAATCTGTAAGACAAACATACAGTACACTGTGATCTGTAAGATAAACATACAGTACACTGTGATCTGTAAGATAAACATACAGTACACTGTGATCTGTAAGATTACATTACTGTATCAAATCATTTCACATCCCCTTTGTCCCTAGTGGTTTGCCCAGTGCCCTGCATGCACTTTTATATTATATATGTCATTCTTTCTGCCTGGAAACTGAATGTCCGTGGCATAAAAAAAGTCCCTTTACGTCAAAAGTGTGTATCAGCTAGAAAACAGCGATAGTAAATAAGAACCATTTGCAGAATTGAGTGATACTGATTTTTGGGGAAATTTATCATCAGACACTGAAAGTGACGACAGAGACAATTCTGCAACTGAGAAAATTTCAGTGTTTTTGGTTTGATTACATTATTGAATAAATTTTATTACTATTACGTTATTATTTTTGATAATTATTTTTAGTTATTATATTATAATTTATGATTTCGTGTTTCAAACTTTTTCATACCCGGGATGTCTACTAGACTCTTGTTTGGACAGATTTAAGTGAGTTATTACTAAGAATTACAGGCCTACAATATAAAACTTACAAACAAATTAGTGCAGTGCTAAGAGATAGTTCCCACCAGTTAGTGGAAAAAACATATGTGCAAACCAATACATGTAATTACATCATATGTGCATTAAATCAATATGTGAATCAAAAAGTGCAAAAATTAACAAATAGTCAATAGTCCCAATAGATAAGTCTCCACCTGTTTATAAATTCACATTCAAGCCACAGATGTGTTCTTCAAACTGGTCAGGTGAAAAGTTAGGATATTTTGAATAATTCCAAACGACACCAACGTGCAGTGCAACCGCCACCAGAGACTACATTGGGTACTCTTACCAGACAGCTCTGGGTCAAACGCATATGGGTATCCAATAGGTCACATCACATGGACTTCAATCAAGATCTCATAGCAACGTCTCCACCTCACAGGGGTACAATCACGATGTTGCCTCCACACCTTAGTCCCATAGGAATGGGGTTTGTCAGCATCAATAGCCTTCCACTCAGATTTTAGATAAATATTGCGGGGTCTCCTCATTCAACCTCAGCAAAAACAGAAGGCGCTTGGTGCCATAACTGGTTACCTCATTATTTGCCCATTCCTTGGACATCTTCATGCCATTTTTTTTTCTATGCTAAGAAAACCAACTTTTCTGCACACCTTGCACCCAAGCTTCTGATCCTGGAAGTCAAGCCAATCGTACTTCTCGCAAAAGTTTTTTTTGTTCTAAAGTCCAGCAACTTGGCCAGGCAGTTTTAGGACTTTTAAGACAATCTGGATCAGTGCAACTGCAAGAAGGACCATCGAGTGTGTCTGAAGTAGAAGGCAGAACTTCATCAGAAAACAGAATCCAATTCAATTGGTGAAGAAACACATGTATAAGATGGATTGGCTGTTCTGCATTCCCTGTCCCACTTCACTTACAGTTACTCGTAATTTTTTATTGCCGTGGGCAAAAAAGCTAGTTATCTTTTTCATTGTAAAAATTATAAAAGATTTGACTTCTTTCTAAAGGAGTCTAGAAGATGGATGGATGATGGGTGATCTGAAAATATAGATGAAAACTAACTAACAATGAAGGTAATGGCTTTGTATATTGTAAAGCACTGTCTAAGTTGTCAGGTCATCTGAATAAACTAAAAAAGGTTATGTCCAGCAATGAGACCACCCAGCCCAGTCTAGGCCAGCAAAGAGACTACCCCACCCAGCCCAGGTCAGCAAAAAGACCACCCAGGCCAGCAATGAGACCACCCAGTGCAGTACAGTCCAGCAATGAGACCACCCAGCCCAGGCCAGCAAAGAGACCACCCAGCCCAGCAAAGAGACCATCCAGGCCAGCAAAGAGACCACCCAGGCCAGCAATGAGACCACCCAAGCCAGCAAAGAGACCACCCAACCCAGCAAAGAGACCAACCAGCCCAGGCCAGCAAAGAGACCACCCAGGCCAGCAATGAGACCACCCAGTGCAGTACAGTCCAGCAATGAGACCACCAGTACAGTACAATCCAGCAATGAGACCACCCAGCCCAGGCCAACAAAGAGACTACACAGGTCAGCAAAAGACCACCCAGCAAAGAGACCACCAAGGCCAGCAAAGAGACCACCCAGGCCAGCAAAGAGACCATCCAGGCCAGCAAAGAGACCACCCAGCCCAGCAAAGAGACCACCCAGCCCAGGCCAGCAAAGAGATCACCCAGCCCAGGTCAGCAAAGAGACCACCATGGCCAGCCGAGGCCAGCAATGAGACCACACATTACAGTACAGTCCAGCAATGAGACCACCCAGTACAGTACAGTCCAGCAATGAGACCACCCAGCCCAGGCCAACAAAGAGACCACCTAGGCCAGCAAAGAGACCACCCAGCCCAGGCCAGCAAAGAGACCACCCAGGCCAGCAATGAGACCACCCAGGCAAGCAAAGAGACCACCCAGGCCAGCAAAGAGACCACCCAGCCCAGCAAAGAGACCGCCCAGGCCAGCAAAGAGACTACCCAGGCCAGCAAATAGACCACCCAGCCCAGGCCAGCAAAGAGACCACCCAGGCCAGCAATGAGACCACACAGTACAGTCCAGCAATAAGACCACCCAGAACAATACAGTCCAGCAATGAGACCACCCAGCCCAGGCCAATAAAGAGACCACCCAGCCCAGCAAAGAGACCACCCAGGCCAGCAAAGAGACAGCCCAGGCCAGCAAAGAGACCACCCAGCAAGGGCCAGCAAAGAGACCAGTACAGTCCAGCAATGAGACCACCCAGGCCAACAAAGAGACCACCCAGGCCAGCAAAGAGACCACCCAGGCCAGCAAAGAGACCACCCAGGCCAGCAAAGAGACTACCCAGCCCAGGCCAGCAAAGAGACCACCCCAGCCAGCCCAGGCCAGCAATGAGACCACCCAGTACAGTACAGGCCAGCAATGAGACCACCCAGCCCAGGCCAATAAAGAGACCACCCAGGCCAGCAAAGAGACCACCCAGGCCAGCAAACAGACCACCCAGGCCAGCAAAGAGACCGCCCAGCCCAGGCCAGCAAAGAGACCACCCAACAAGGGCCAGCAAAGAGACCACACAGTACAGTCCAGCAATGAGACCACCCAGCCCAGGCCAGCAAAGAGACCACCAGCTCAGTCCACAGCACAACCCCATTCAGCAACATTTTCTGGCAACAACAGTAAATAACACCAGAGAACCCCATCCAGCACAGACAAGTTATTTAACATGACATGATCACATTCACTGATTTCACATGAGGGTCGCTAGTGAGGAGGACAGCCTGGCTACAGTAAAAGCAGCACCCATGATCGATCGCACGCACCACACCTCGCACAGTGACGCTCTCTGTCAGGCGACTACTCGCGCCACGCGCCAAAACGAGCTTCCACATGGCACTGAGAGGCGGAGCGGAGTACAGAGAGATGGAACATTCCGCTCTCCGCCCTCTCACAAGCTGCAGCCATTCATCTCTCAGGGGGAGGGGGCAATAACAGCGCTGCGTGCTACACAGGAGGCAGAGCCAGGGGTACACAGGAGGCGGGGGAGAGCTATGATGACCGAGGTTCACTCCCTGTGTTTGATGTAATCCCTCCGCAGGCAGCAGAGCAGGCTCAAGATTAGGAGGAGAGGAGGGAATGCTCTCTGGCAAAGGTGGCGGAACTGCGAAAAATATCCCTGCTTATAGATCATTCATATCAGTTATTACTGAGAGACAGAATTTTTTCATTGCTCAAGCAACCAGTAAAAACCTTTGGAGGAACCCTGGCTGAGAATGGCTGGGTTAGGCAGTAATATATTTCTCTCCAGGAGTGGAGATGAGCCCATCTATAAGGATATACAGTACATCCACACACAGCACAAGGCCGTGTTCACACTACCAGACGTTTCTTAGGGCTGCAGTTCCTCTGAGCTCCACAAGGTGGTCTCACTTCTACCCAGACAAGAAGTCTCTATGAAAGAAAGGAAGTGATGTCAGCTACAGACAGGAAGTTCCGGGTCAGAGGTGAGTCGGGAGGAAGTAGAGAGGAGACAAAGCAGGAAGTGGCAGCTGAGGAGGTAATAAGATCTTATTTTCTATTTACACCCAGTAACCCCACCCCCCCCCGTCATGTCCGTCCTCTTCCTCCATAGTCACTGTGATGTCTTTTATCTCCAGCAGATGATGATACACACATATATAGTGTGGGAACCTAGATTAACCCCTTCAGGGGCAGAACATTTCCCCCACTTACGGGGCCGCAACATTCTCTTCATTTTGGAGATATATTCTAGTAATTTGTTCCTCTAAACAAACAGCACTGACAATAAATGGAAGAGACAATGACCATCCTGACCACACAGTTAGTAAATGGGCACCGGTATTGGTGGGATACTTGGCATTTTGTGGAAATGCTCCACCCATTACTATGCCCTCCTACCCCCTTACTGTGCCCTACTACCCCCCTTATTGTGTCCTCCTGCCCCCTTACTGTGCCCTCCTCCCCCTTACTGTGCCCTCCTAACCCCCTTACTGTGCCCTCCTACCCCCCCCCCCCTTACTATGCCCTCCTAACCCCCCTGTACTGTGCCCTCCTAACCCCCTGTACTGTGCCCT
>BLSH010509513.1:360544-374787 GCA_018402905.1 Glandirana rugosa
AATATCCTGCTCCCAGTCCTCATACATTATATGTTGTATCTCATATATCACGTCCCCACTCCTCATACATTACATGTTGTATCTCATATATCATGTCCCCAGTCCTCATACATTACGTGTTGTATCTCATATATCACGTCCCCAGTCCTCATACATTACATGTTGTATCTCATATATCACGTCCCCAGTCCTCATACATTACATGTTATGTGATCGGTATTTTAGTACTGGTAGGTGTATTATAACTCAGCCAGGAGGAAAACGGTTCTAGGTTTTGGGTAGGGGGTCCACGGATCCCGTTCGTTACGGATACGGTTTTTAGTTGTAAAATGACCGTCGTGTCTCGTAATCCCCTGGTCACTTTCCTGAGCTGTGTTCCCTGTCCTGTATTCCTGTATTTCTCTCCGATAATCTTCCTTCTCTGTGCTGCCAGTAAAATGTTGATTTTTGGCATAGGCATTGCTTGCCCTAGGCACCTGGGGGATGGGTTTTGGATCTTGGCAAAAGGAGGACCGACTCAATATTATGTGGATGGTCATGATTTTATGGCTAGTGTATTGTACATTACATACTCCTGACCCCTGCACTATATACTCTATGTTGTACATTACATACTCCTGACCCCTGCACTATATACTCTATGTTGTGCATTACATACTCCTGACCCCTGTACTATATACTCTATGTTGTACATTACATACTCCTCACCCCTGCACTATATACTCTATGTTGTATATTACATACTCCTGACCCTCGTCCTATAATCTCCTCATCACTGTCACTCCTATAAAAGACAGTTCTCGTTGTTTCCTCACTCTCTGACTAAGGTCCATGAATAAAGAAATGAACTGGTAGGAGATCAGAGGAGCCATTTACTCGTTACCTTGAGGGGGGAATTGTAAGATCCTCAGAGACAAAGCTGCGTGATGTGGGCGGAGTCCTGGTTTAGGGGAACCATTCAGCTGATGTCTATTAATAATCTTTGTATTTCTATTTTAGTAGATGGATGGGAGATGAGGAAAACCTCAGAGGATCGTCTCACTTTGTCTCCAGACTGTAAAGTAGAAGATGAGGACATCACACAGTATAGTCCAGGAGAAAACCTGGCTACCTCAAATGTCCATCCGGCACCACACAGTGTAGATGGACCATCGTATTCCTCTTATCCTGAGGAACCTCAGACTGTGAGGGACGGTGCCGGACCATCGTATTCCTCTTATTCTGAGGAACCCCAGACTGTGAGGGACGGTGCCGGACCATCGTATTCCTCTTATCCTGAGGATCCTCAGACTGTGAGGGACGGTGCAGGACCATCGTATTCCTCTTATCCTGAGGAACCTCAGACTGTGAGGGATGGTGCCGGACCATCGTATTCCTCTTATCCTGTGGACCTCAGACTGTGAGGGACGGTGCCAGACCATCGTATTCATCTTATTCTGAGGAACCTCAGACTGTGAGGGACGGTGCCGGACCATCGTATTCCTCTTATCCTGAGGAACCTCAGACTGTGAGGGACGGTGTTGTCCTTTCAACAGATAAGAGGTTCCCCTGTCCTGAGTGCGGGAAATGTTTTTCACAGAAGTGCTCCCTTTACAGACATCAGAGATTGCACACGGATGAAAAGCCGTTTTCCTGTACCGAGTGCGGGAAGCGTTTTTTAAGGAGGAGCAACTTTACGCACATCAGAAATTTCACACGGGGGAAAAGCCGTTTTCCTGTCCTGAGTGCGGGAAATGTTTTTACAGAAGTCTGGTCTCAACTCACATCAGAGATTGCACACGGGGGAAAAGCCGTTTTCCTGTCCTGAATGCGGGAAACGCTTTTCAGATAAGTCCGCTCTTTACACACATCAGGGATTGCACACGGATGAAAAGCTGTTTTCCTATACTGAGTGCGGGAAGCGTTTTTTAAGGAAGGAGCGACTTTACACACATCAGAGATTTCACACGGGGGAAAAGCCGTTTTCCTGTCCTGAGTGCGGGAAATGTTTTTCACAGAAGTCTGGTCTTAACTCACATCAGAGAACGGGGGAAAAGCGGTTTTCCTGTTCTGAGTGTGGGAAATGTTTTTCACAGAAGTCCTCTCTTTGCAGACATCAGAGAGTGCACATGGATGAAAAGCCTTTTCCTGTACTGAGTGCGGGAAGCGTTTTTTAAGGAAGGAGCAACTTTACACACATCAGAGATTGCACACGGGGGAAAAGCCGTTTTTGTGTCCTAAGTGCGGGAAATGTTTTTCACAGAGGTCTGGTCTTAACTCACATCAGAGATTACACATGGGTGAAAAGTTGTTTTCCTGTACTGAGTGCGGGAAATGTTTTTTAAGAAAATGCAGCTTTACAGACATCAGAGATCGCACACGGGGGAAAAGCCATTTACCTGTCCTAAATGCGGGAAATGTTTTCCACAGAAGGCCCATCTTTACACACATCAGAGATTGCACACGGGTGAAAAGCCGTTTTCCTTTCCTGAGTGTGGGGAATGTTTTTCAGATAAGTCCTCTCTTTACAAACATCAGAGAGTGCACACGGGTGAAAAGCCATTTTCCTGTCCTGAGTGTGGGGAATGTTTTTCAGAGAAGTCCTCTCTTTACACACATCAGAGATTGCACATGGGTGAAAAGCCGTTTTCCTGTCCTGAGTGCGGGAAATATTTTGCAGACAAGTCACATCTTTACAAACATCAGAGATCTCACATGAGGGAGAAGCCATATTCCTGTCCCGAGTGAGGGAATTGTTCCTCACTGAAGTCCTGTCTTCCTGTACATCAGGGGTCCCACACAACCCTGGAGGTGTATTAGTGAGTGTGGGAAATGTATTGTATATGAATGTTGCTGGACATGTGGGGAAGAAGCACACCCTGATATACACCTCAGATATACTCCATGGCTGATCGTCATCATGGAAGAAACAGTTCATAAGGAGATCAGAGATCACCAAAGACATGGATGAAGTGTTGTACCGTGTTGGCCATTGATAGAAGGAGAAAAATAAAAATGGAGTCCTTACCTCTCATTGGCTGAGTGTATTTTGGGGTGTAAACTCTTGCAAGAGGTCTGTTTTCTCAAGTCGTCTTCTGGACGAAACGCGTTAACCCCACCACTTACAAGGCAGTCATCTAGGCCTTTTACAATAAAAAATGGAGTCATCGCCTCTCATTGGTACATTTTGTGGGGGAAGATTTCACAAACACTTACAGGTCTGTTTTTTAAACCTCCTTGAAGAAATATGACGCCCATTCACCCAACTGTGATGAATTTTGGCCTTATTGTAATTCTTATGATGATTTCCTATGATCATTGGCTCCATCTGGTGGCCATAATGCGGTGTTGCACTCGTTTTACTGATGAAGGTATTTCAGGAAACAATACTGCATTATAAACACCAGATGGAGCTGAGGGTCATAGGAAATCACTGTGTTCATTATAAAATGGGCAGAATTTATCACGGCTGGGCAAATGTTTGTCACAATCATCAACTAATATTCTATATAAAATAGAGGCCTTAGTTTCCTCCATCAGGCGTGATTTCATACAGATAACTGAGATCAGACACTTATGAGTACAGAAGACATGGAAGAACGGGAGATAATGAAGCCAACAATATGATACCAACCATTGATATCACACTAGGGGGTGTGCTTTGATATGCAGGGGGTGCAGAGAAATGGAGTTTGGTCAAAGCATTGAAGAAGAGACAGGAAGTCTTTAGCTAAACTTGAAGTCTCTGAACCAATTTGTATATTAAAGCCCCCAGATCGGCAGTCACCTAAAAAATCTCTGCAAGGCTTTGGTGGAGGATAAACTGTAACAATAAGAGATGAGTGGGGAACACAGACTTTGAGAGCGGCGCCTTGTTGTTAGCAGAACGAGGGTTCAGGGGCGCTGATCTGACCTTCCTTGGGGGGTCAAAGTGGGGTCAGGGCATGATAGAGAAAGTAGGCTTTGGAGGTCTGCACCAGGGCAGGGTGGTCCTGCAGCCTTACGCTGATAAGCAGGGATGGAGACAGCACTGGTAGTTGAAGGAAGAAGAAGACCTCCAGTGCCACGATGCATATATCTCTTTGGTGGTAAAATCCCAATATCCCCACAGAGATCATATGCACCTTTGGACAAGAAATCATTGTGTTTTAGTTGCTGGAGTTGCAGTGCAGTGCCCCTGAGCAGCATGACTGAGAGATCCGGGAGAAGTGGTGGGGGAAATGTCCAGTTGTTTACAGTGCAGGGCAAGGAAATAGGTCCAGTAATCCAAGGAAGGGTCAGAGGGGGGTCAGCAGCAAGAGGTCCAGTGCAGGGCAGTGAAAGAGGTCCAGTGATCCGGGGAGATTTGGAGGCGAGGCAGCAGCAAGGGGCAGGTTGTGAAGCAGCAGTCCAGTGCAGGGTGATGACAAAGATCTGGGAAAATTCGGAGGTCCATCAGCAGTAAGCTGGGGCAGGTATGTGAGACAGGAGGCAGTCACTTATAGACTAACAATCCCAGAGAACCGAGAGATCAGAGACATCAATCCAGGGAATCTAAAAACCTCATAAATCACTCCTATAGGCAGAAAAAAGGAGGAGGTTAAGAAAAAGAAAAAAAAATAGAAAATAACACAAATAGAAAAAAAAAATAGTAAATGGTGTGAGGAGCGGCAGCCAAAATTTTCCCTCTACAGCCAGGAGAAGAGAACTCTAAAATTAAATTGCCAATTAACCACTTGCCGACCGTCAACCGCAGGTTGACGGCGACAAGATGGCTCTCCTGGGCAAACCGCCGCCATATGACGCCGGCTGCCAGATCACGCACTGTGAGCGCGCGCCGCTGGAGGCACGCTCACTGTGTCCGGGGGGGGCCAGGGAGCGGGTGCGGCAGACTCGATCTCCGCCGGCTAACCGCGATGCTCCCCCCGGAGTGAAAGAATGGAGGTCCGTGTAAGTAAACACGGATCTCCGTTCTGTTAGAGGGGGAAGGGAGTGATCACAGCCTTCCTCTATATGGAAGCTGTGATCACTCCCCTGCCAGTCAAACACCAACACAGTTAGAACACACCCAGGGAACACAGTTAACCCTTAGAGCGCCCCCTGCAGGTTAACCCCTTCACTGCCAATGGCATTTTCACAGTAATCAGTGCATTTTTATAGCACTGATCGCTGTATAAATGGCAATGGACCCAAAAAAGTGTCAAAATGTTCCGACATGTCTGCCCCAATATCGCAGTACCGCTAAAAATCGCAGATTGCCGCCATTAGTAGTAAAAAATAAAAACCCCATAAATGAATTCTCATCGTCCGTAAACGCGGCAACTTTTGTGCAAACCAATCAAAAAATGCCGCATGCAATTTTATTTTTACCAAAAATATGAGGAAGAATATAAATCGACCAAAACCGATGAAAAAAAATGTTTTTTTATATATTTTTTTGGATTTGTATTTTAGCAAAAAGTAAGAAATTTGTTTTTTTTTTTGCAAAATTGTCGCTGTTCTTTTGCTTATAGCGGCGATCAGAAATGACGCAGCGGTGATCAAATACCACCAAAAGAAAGCTCTATTTGTGGGAAAAAAGGGACGCAAATTTCGTTTGGGTACAACGTCGCATGACCGCACAATTGTCAGTTAAAGTGATGCAGCGCCGAATCGCAAAAAGGACTCTGGTCCTAAAGTGTGAAATCCTTCCGGGGCTGAAGTGGTTAAAAATGTCCATATAAATGTATTTACATCTCTCCCCCTTGGTGGGAGTGGAGATGACCCCATCTATAAGGATATACAGTACATCCACACACAGCACGAGGCCGTGTTCACACTACCAGACGTTTCTCAGGGCTGCAGTTCTACCCAGACAGGAAGTCTCTATGAAAGACAGGAAGTGATGTCAGGTTGAGACAGGAAGTGATGTCAGGTACAGACAGGAAGTTCCGGGTGAGAGGTGAGTCGGGAGGAAGTAGAGAGGAAACAAAGCAGAAAGAGGCAGCAAAGGAGGTAATAAGATCTTATTTTCTATTTACACCCAGTAACCCCCCGTCATGTCCGTCCTCTTCCTCCATAGTCACTGTGACGTCTCTTTTATCTCCAGCAGATGATGATACACACATATATAGTGTGGGAACCTAGATTAACCCCTTCAGAGGCAGAACATTTCCCCCACTTACAGGGCCAGAACATTCTCTTCATTTTGGAGATAAATTCTAGTAATTTGTTCCTCTAAACAAACAGCACTGACAATAAATAGAAGAGACAATGACCATCCTGACCACACAGCTAGTAAATGGGCACCGGTATTGGGGGGGATACTTGGCATTTTGTGGAAATGCTCCAATACCGGAAGTGACGTCAGCCTGGGAGTGGAACGCCTCCTCCTCCCCTCCCCCGGCTGTCTCCTCTGGCCCAGGGCCATCTTAAAGCGGAGTTCCACCCTAAAGTGGAACTTCCGCTGGTTGGATTCCTCCCCCCCTCAGGTGTCACATTTGGCACCTTTCGGGGGGGAGGGGGAAGAGGACACCTGTCTTTAGACAGGTGTCCTTTTCCACACTTCCGGGAGCTCTGGCCGGCGGACGCGGCCGCTGACATCAGAAGCCCGGCTCCCTCCTCCCTGCTCGCTCTGCTACTGGCCGCCTGGCCAGTAGCAGAGCGTGGCAGAGCTCGCGCATGCGCGGTAAGGTGCCCGGCGTGAAGCTGTACTGCTTACACGTCCGGGTTCCCTTACCCGCGATGGAGGCGGCTGCACCAGTCCCCCGATCCGAAGATCGGCGGCGGGTGCCGACATCGCTGGAGTCCAGGACAGGTAAGTGTCCTAATATTAAAAGTCAGCAGCTACTGTATGTGTAGCTGCTGACTTTTAATTTTTTTTTTTAGCCCGGACCTCCGCTTTAATGCACTGGCCAACCTGGGCACTGCCTATGTGAGGGGGATCTGTAGTGCTCCAATCACAGGGCATGGAGAGGAGAGCCGGCGGGGATCGGAGCAGTAGACATTCCTCCAGCACAAGTAGCAGAGGTAAGATCATGCCCCGATCTAGGGGGGTATTGGTGAGGGGTGGCCGGCAGTCTCCCCTCCCCGCATGGCACACATCCTGAGCTCCTCCTCCCCATCCCATTCCCTTACAGCTACCATGTGCATAGTGTATAGCTAGAGTTCCTACCATGGAATGTCACAGGAACTGAAAGCAGTAGCTCGCTATACACTGTGCAGGGAATGGGACTTCATCTCCAGTGTGTGCTGTGTGGGGAGCCGGAGCTCTGCCTGTGTTCAGGCTGTGTACAATGGGGGGATGGGAGACTGAGCACTGCCAGCAGTGACCCCTTACTGTACCCTCCTACCCCCCCTTACTCTGCCCTCCTACCCCCCTGTGCTGTGCCCTCCAACTCCCTTATCAAATGCAGTTCAAAACCAAACAAACCCAACAGAGAAAAGGGGATTTATGATCCGGCAGGCCATGAGAGTCCCGGGTTGGGATGGATGAATGGTTCAGCCCGAGCATGAGTTCGGGCCGAACATTAGCTGTTCGCCCATTCGACGAACTCCCAAATTATCGGGTTGTTCGGCCGTTTGGCCTGCCGACCACAGTGCATTGGAATCCACTGATTGGCTGAAGTAATGAAAGCTTTGCCCAATTAGGGCACAGAGCACTGTCAGAGCCATGATTGGATGCTGTCATGATGATTCTATCCAATCATGGCTCATTGCTCTTATTCCCTCCCCACACTATAAAAGTATTCTTTCAATAGCGGCCATTTGTAGTGTGATATCGGCGCGGAGAGAGATAGAACAGGGCTCTGTTCAGTGCTACTAGAGAGTTAGTGTGCTTTAGTGATTGTATTGTCAGTGTAGAATATCAGCATAGTGTGAATCTAGTGATAGTTAAGTCAGTGTGAGTGTAGTGAGCTTTCATTTTTACATTAGTATCAGTTTATTTTGTCAGGGCAGGTTTACTGCTGTATAGTTCAGTGCGTTACTGCAAGTTTAACGCTGTATATTTCCGTGCGTTACTGCAAGTTTAACGCTGTATATTTCAGTGCGTTACTGCAAGTTTAACGCTGTATATTTCCGTGCGTTACTGCAAGTTTAACGCAGTACATTAGAGTATATCAGTGGAGTGTGTCTGTGTAATGAATACTCAGATTAAAGTGCACCAAGCAGCATTTTCCATTGATTCCATTGAAGTGCATCCACATACACATTTCCACATATTTATTAAATTTTTTTTAATAAGACCCCCCCATCATGTCTGGGAGGACAACAAGGAGAGGCAGACTTTCCCATGGCACTGTGAGGGGGCCAGCAGCGTATGTGTCCACGGACAAAGGTGAACGTGGTCAGTCCTCGGGCAGGGCATCATTTCCTCTGTTTAGTGATGTTGCCCGTACTATTCAGCCACAGCATGCAGAGGAGGTGCAGGACTGGCTTACTAAACAGTCCTCATCCTCCGTCACCCAAGCAGAGACTAGTGCGCAGTCCACTGCAGCTGCCAGGTGGCTAAAACTGCCTCCTTGTCCAAAGCTATTCCTGCCATAGTCCCAGCATCAGGCATGGAGGAGTCAGCTGAGTTATTTAAACACAGCATCAGCCACTTGCTCCTTGACAATGCACATCCATTACTTGATTCAGATGTTGGTTCTGAGGCTGAGGAAGGCAAGAGCACGAGCCTACAGAGAAGGGAGAACACTGGTACACATATTGACAGTCATGTTCCCCCAGCCGTGGCGTATTGCCAAGTTGGCTCCAGTGGTAATGAGGATGGAGGAGATGATGATGATGTCACTGATGCGACTTGGGTGCCAGATAGAGCAGAGGAGGAACGTGAGAGTGAGGTACAACCCCAACGAGGGAGCCATCGTGGAAGAGTAGAGAGCAGCCACCCTATTCCATCACATTGTGGAGCTGTTATCTCTTGGCCCACTTCCTACAGCTCAGCTGTTTGGGCCTTTTTTAGCACATGTGCATTCGATCGCACTGTTGCAATTTGCAAACTCTGTCTCAAGCACATCAAGTGTGGCAAAAACACCAGCCATTTGGGTACCGCATGCTTGACAAAGCATTTAACCTCCCACCACTCAGCCAGTTGGCAAGAGCACCTGAAAGCCACACAAACGGGGCACAATTCTGTTCCTTCTCTTTACTCACCTCAATCTGCCCCCGCTAATCCTCATGGCCTCTCAGCAGCCTCAACTGTCAGGGATGATGGTATAGTGCAGGGTGTCCCAGGTTCTTGCAGCACATTTGCCAGTAGCACACCACCAGCTGTAGACTATAGCCATAAATTTTCTCTGCCCCATCTGCTGTAGTGAAAAAAAAATAGTCACTGCCACCCACATGACCAGTGTCTAAATGCAAGCTTGTCAGACCTGCTGGCTCTGCAACTTCTGACTTTCCGTCTGGTGGATTCTGCCTCCTTCCGTGAATTTGCAGAATCTGCTGTACCACAATGGCAGGTTCCCAGTCGCCATTTCTTTTCACGTAAGGCCATTCCAGGTCTTTACTATTACATGGAAGGCAATGTTGTGGCATCATTGGGGAAGGCAGTCAGCTGAGACGAGGTCAGAGCAAGCCTAGTCAGGGACGATATATTTCGTTCACAGCACACTGGGTAACTCTGCTTGCAACTTGGAAGGATGCAGGACAGGGCTCAGTGCTGCAGCTTGTTGTGCTCCTGTGTCTACAGCTAGTGGTGATGATGCAAGATTTGTCATCTCGCATCCCCCTCCTCCTCCTCTTCCTCCTTCATGCCCTCCTCTGCTGAATTGTCCTATGAACCTCAAGTACCCCTAAGTGTTCAAGGGGCTTTTCAACGAGTCAGGCTAAAAGGTGTCATGCAGTGCTCCAGCTGGTGTGTCTAGGGAACTGGAACCACACGGGAGCAGAGATTCTTGCAGCTCTGCAGGGGCAGGCCCATTGTGGTTCACGCCATGCCAGCTGAAACCAGGAAAGGTGGTGTGCGATAATGGCACAAACCCCCTGTCCACTCTTATACAGGGAAAGTTGACAAATGTGTTATGCCTGGCACATGTCCTCAATTTGGTGTTGCAGCGTTTCCTAAATAGGTACCCAGGGTTGGAAAGATCTGCTAAAGCAGGCCAGAAGAGTGTGTAGCCATTTCAAGTGGTGATACAGAGCCAGTGCTTGGTTTGCTGAAATTCAGCAGGAATTCCACCTGCCCGTAAACCGCCTGATTTGTGACATGCCAACCAGGTGGAACTCGACTTTGGCAATGCTGCAGCGGCTGCACATGTAGCAGAGGGCTTTCACCGAGTACCTGTGTGAGTATGGCACAATGACAGGCTCAGGCTGGCTTGGCTCTTTTTCCCCACGCCAATGGCTGCTCATAAAGGATGCATGCACTGTACTGTCACCATTTGACGAGGCAACAAGCATGATGAGCTGTGACAATCCATGCCTGAGTGACGTAATCCCTGTTGTGTTCTTGCTGGAGCAGACTCTGCGTGGCATTATAGACAGGGCACTTGAGGCAGAGCAGGGGAAGGAAGAGGAGGACTCCCTTTCCTCTCAAGGCTCAGCTTATGTAGACACCATTGTTCCTTTGCCACAAAACACACAAGGCATTGAAATGGAGGAAGACATACGTCAAACATTAAGAAATGGTTTTCTATCCCCAGAACCTGTGGGAGTAGTATGTGGCTGGGAGAAGGCAGTTCCAGATCCTGTGATCCTCAGTGTCCCCGAGGAGTCTGCTTTTCATGACTCCACATTTTTGTGGTGGATGAGCTCCGTCATGCTTCAAAGCTTGCAAAAGGACCCAAGAATACGTGGCATAAAGGAGAAGGGTCACTATTGTTTGGCAACCCTCCTTGACCACCATTACGAGGGGAAAGTCACAGAAATCATCCCGTCCCCTCAGAGAGTGCAGAAGATGAAATCTCTTGAGCACACCTTAAAGAGGAGTTTATCTAGCACTTTTCTCAACTCTGATAGGTTACAGTGTCATTGAAATGTAGTTTTGAGGCTTCTGTTGGTCAAGAGAGGAGTGGTAGAAAAGGTGGCTGCTTAAGTGATGCATTTCACAATTTCTTTAGTCCTCACCACCCAGGGCTATCAGCTTCCACATCCCATCAGCAGCGTCTGCATCACATGGTGGACGATTATCTAGGGGCACGAACAGAGATGGAGAGCTTTCCAGTCAACAATCAGGCTACTGGATCAGGAGAATAGACCATTGGCCTGAACTTGCCCAGTATGCAATTGAGCTGCTGGGCTGCCCGACATTCAACGCTGCTGGAAGTTTTGTTACTGATAATAGAACTCGTCGGTCCACAGACTCCGTGGACCATCTGACATTTGTCAAAATTAATCAGTCCTGGATTACCAGCAGCTATGAAGCCCCTTCTCCCAATGTAGTTGATTAAGTGTTTTTTTAAATGCAGGACTTCTAAGCTGCCTAGCCTTGTGGGTGTTGATTTCATTTGGAAGAATTTTTTTGTTGTAGGTTTCGTGGGCACAATTAACACCCAAACACCAATTTTTCCACACCTGTTTCTCAGGTGCATATTATTTCAATTTTTGACAGTAAGGCCAATTCTTGCTTTTATCAAGAGTACCTCTATAGGGTTAAGGTATGAAGGTGTCACTGACACCCAAAGACCAATTTTTCCGCACCTATTTCTTTTATCCGAAGTCTATGGAAGAGACACCAGAATTTATCCAAAAAATCTCAAATCTTGTTACCAGTGCAGTACATTGTGGTCTCATCATACAGGCTGGCTCCCCAAACTGATGTTTACAAAATAAAGAAAGCTTGCAAAATGTCATTTTTTTGGCTTTATAAATGCAATTATTGCTGCAGCAAGTTCTATACACTGTACAGATGTGCCACTTTACAGGTAGACTAAGGGGACCCCCCAAGCACTTTATTGAAGGGAATTTTTCATTTTTATGCTTTCACTTTAAGCATCAATAAATCACTGCTCATTTAAAAATTATGTTTTTTTACAAACTTTTTTGTCATTGATGTCCCCCAGGGCAGTACCCGGACCCCCATAACCTCTGTATGCCCAATTACTTGCATATAAGCCGTCAAAATGGGCACTTTTGATTCTTCCAGTTTGGGTCCCATAGACTTCAGTGGGGTTCGTTATTCGGTTCTGAACTTTCGCGATGTTCGAAAGTTCTGGTGCAAACTGAACAGGGGGTCGTTCGGCCCATCCCTAGTACCGGGTCCTCTAAGATGCAACAAACACTAAACCAGGCTCAACAAACCCAGGTGCCAGGCTGCCATGGTGACAAAAAATTGCATCCTGGCGCCTGGGCTGCTACCTGAATACTCCACACACCCCATGCACACCCTCTGCTATGTATCCCGATTGCCCATCTACGGGCTCAGGACTGGCATAGCGGGAGGGGAGGGAGGAGAGCTGACACACATCCAGTCTTCTTCTACTTCTTGTTTCTGTCCCGGAAGTGACGTGTATGACGTGACCTCCAGGTCCTCATTGACAGTTTCCCCTACCATCGAAACCGGGAAAGAATTTAATGTAGTGTGATGTGCACTGTATTACATTCAGTGGAGCTCAGGGGGGACATTGGTTGTCTTTTAGACCCTGGATGTCTCATTAAAGAGAACCTGTCACCAAAATAAATCATCACATAGGGCAATGTTGGTCCCATATGTAATATTGGAAAAAAAAAATTTTTAATTGTAAAAAATTATAGTTACACCCAAGCACATAAATTGCCCCACCCTGCCCAAAATAATTGATGCCCCCGCCCCACCACCACATATATGTGTGCACAGCGGGACGCCTACACCTGAAAACGTCAATTGTAATTTATTGCGATTTTGTGCCCCCCTATAATTACCTTTCAATGTTTATTTTTACTGAAATTTTGTGTTTCCTAGACCTTTGCGGTAATATCATGTGTCATAAAAATGTGGAGCAACCACTATTTTATTCTCTAGGGTGTCTGCTTTAAGAAAATATATCTTTTTTTGGGGGGAATTTATGGAATCTTCAGGCCTAAATATTTTATTAAACGTGTGCAAAACACATCTCTACCTGAGAAAGGGTTAAACCTTCGGGAACAAGTTCCTCAATCTGTTGTCACGTTTTTGGGGTTGTGTTGGATATGTGCAAAGAGAGATCACACAAATACTTGAAAGTATAACATTCATTAAAAGTAATGACAGATACAGATAAAGAGAATATCAAGAATACTTAACTAAAAGGTGCTTGTTTCCCTCCATGGGTCCCTAACATGGCACAGGTGACTGGGACCAGACACTGGCCTCATGGCCGTTCTGGGTGAGACTACCTTGTATAGGTTTTGGCTGTGGTAATATAGAACTTGTGTAAGGAAAAATACCACCCCACAGCCAACACCCTGGTAAGCAATGATGTGACTTTCACGTTCCTGAGGAGAGGGGGCTAGCTTGTCCATATAAGGCAGTTCAAATGCCAATAAGTTGAGTCATGCAATAACCAGGATATTAGAGGCTATAATAGATATTTGTGAGGCCAACCTTAATAAGGAATATGAAATATGCAATTTCCCCAACACTCCCCCCACTGGCTCACAAATCATATAATGCCTCCAACTGTACATAAACACAACACCAATATTAGAAGGAAAGCACCTGATCATTGTAAACAAAAAGAATAATTCTCCCACCCACCGGTTTACCTTAAATAAAAAATGGGGGATCCAAAGTGTATCCAATCTAAAGTGTAGATACCTACTTTCCTTTCCCTGTCAGATTTACCTGCACAGAACATCTCATTCGGCTATGTTAGGGCTGAAAAATATAAAAATATCCAAACTTAAAAAACTATATGTTGGACTAACAGAAGAACACCAAACTTCTCCTTTCGAAAGCACAGGAGCAGGTATGGACATCAAACGTTCCTTTCCAAGAGTTTAAACGTGTAGAAACTTGTCAAAGTCCTCCATACTTGGTGATGGACAGCAGAGGCTTAGACATCCGGTGATCACAGCGCAGCTGCAGCACAACAATTGCAACGCTGTAGAACTGAAAGAACTGTAGAATACAAAGTCCATATTCTCCGGACTATTGCAGCCCACAAGTCATAGACGTGCAGGCACATAACCACATGGTAGCTGGAACTTAACAGACAGTTCATGCACTTGACCATCAGAGCCGATAAAACCGTTCAGGTACTTCACCATCAGATTCAGGTACTTGACCATGATAGCGGTTGGAACAGTTCAGGTATTCAACCATCAGAACAGGTGTAACTTGCAGCAACAGTTCAGCTGCTGATCATTGGCAAAGTCTTTATAGACAGTTGCTGCTGTCAAAAGTG
>BLSH010509513.1:374797-392118 GCA_018402905.1 Glandirana rugosa
GTACTGAGTTGAATAACCGTAAACTTGACGGAATATACCTGTTCGATCGGGGGAGAGGAGTCCTTGCACTTCCAGTGTAGCAACGAATGGACCCACAACCGACCCCCACCAGAAAAAGGAATGTGTTCAAGATATAATGGTGTCGGTTTTGGATATGGTCCAACAGAGTGGGTCTTGCCGGTACTCCGGTCACAGACCAGGGCCAGTGGACACGGTACGATCCATGGGTACCTCCTTTTATTCGTGGAAAATAAATTGGTGAAGGCCTGGCGGCATGCAGTAAACTGCCGCCATGAAACTTCACCTTATGGCAACAATACCATCCAGAATCGCCTCCTGAAAAAAAAGATACCGGGGTTATGGTAGCTATCTGCTACCATAACAACGGTATTCCACTTCAAAGTACCGCCGTCAAATGACGTACGGCGGTCCGGAAGTGGTTAAATAAAAGGTGCTTATTTTCCTCCATGGGTACCTAGCATGGCACAGGTGACCGGGACCAGACACTGGCCTCATGGCCGTTCTGGGTGAGACAACCTGGTATAGGTTTTGGCTGTGGTAATATAGAACTTGTGTAAGGAAAAAGACCACCCCCAGCCAACACCCAGGTAAGCAACGATGTGACCTTCACGTTCCTGAGGAGAGGGGGCTAGCTTGTCCATATAAGGCAGTTCAAATGCCAATAAGTTGAGTCATGCAATAACCAGGATATTGGAGGCTATAATAGATATTTGTGAGGCCAACCTTAATAAGGAATATGAAATATGAAGGTATGGACATCAAACTTTCCTTTCCAAGAGTTTAAACATGTAGAAACTTATCAAAGTCCTCCATACTTGGTGATGGACAGCAGAGGCTTAGACATCCGGTGATCACATCACATCGCAGCTGCAGCACAACAATTGCAACGCTGTAGAACTGAAAGAACTGTAGAATACAAAGTCCATATTCTCCGTACTATTGCAGCCCACAAGTCATAGACGTGCAGGCACATAACCACATGGTAGCTGGAACTTAACAGACAGTTCATGCACTTGACCATCAGAGCAGATAAAACAGTTCAGGTACTTGACCATCAGATTCAGGTGTAACTTGCCGCAACAGTTCAGCTGCTGATCATTGGCAAAGTCTTTATAGACGGTTGCTGCTGTCAAAAGCATTTGTCTCCTTTCTCCAATAGGCTTGTGGTTGACGTCAAGGCAGGTGTGTTACCAAGACTGCCAGTCCAACCTTCCATACTTAACAATAATGCCCATATAGCCCATCATGGATTTAGATTTCTAAACAGTTAAATCCACAATCCCTAGTGACCTGGCCTAGCTTTTTCTTGTTCAGGGTGAAATATTGGTACAGGAACACCACCACCCATCTCCCACCTGAACTTTTTATTTTATTTTATCCAACAAAACTGTTTATTGGTAATTGTACAGAAACAAAAACACAGATGACACTCCACAGGTATCAACATTGTAGTAGGCAATAACAGGCCACATCTTGCTCTCATATACATTTCGTCATATTGAAGCACAACACCAGGTATTGATCAAATACATCACTTTTAAGACACCACACTGAGGGCTTCCGCCCTTTACCCCTCTCCCCCACCTGGAGAAAACTGTTCTCGTACTTGAGGTCCTAAGGACCATATAGCCCACGCTGTGTTCCAGCTCACATCCGCAGCAACCTGTCCATGACCAGATCCACCGGGGCAAGCCCCGGTATCTCCAGCCTCGGGGCCCATAGCCTCTCAAACTTGTGTCCCGTTCCCCTGTGCTGGTATATAAGCTTTTCCAGTCGGAGTTGGTCCCCCATCTTTGCCTCCCACTCCCTGATCGTGGGTGGGCTCTCGTCCCTCCATCGCATTAAGATCTGCTTACGGGCTTGAAACAGGGCTCTAAGGATAGCCTCTCTGACATCTGCCTCCCACTCGTATTCTTCCAGTATACCTAGAATGCAGGCTTTAGGGTCTAGTCGAAGGTTTACTTGGAAGATCGCATTTATCTGCCGCACAATTCCCGCCCAATAACGGTGCAGTTTTGGACATCGCCAAACTAAGTGGATCAGATCCCCATGTTCTCTCTTGCATCTGGTACAATTAGCATCCGCCCTCAGACCCATCCGGTGTAATTTATGGGGTGTATAATGTACTCTCAGTAGGATGAATATTTGTGATAGCCTCTGGGACACATTCAGCAAGCAAGTAACCACCGCCTGAAAAGCCTCCTCCCACTGATCTCCATCTAGGGGACCTATGTCCTCCTCCCATCGCTCCATCACCACCAGGGGGTGCCCACCCAAAAAGGACCGGAGCAGTATGGCATACCCCTGCGATATAAAACCCTTAGAAGAGGCAGCCCCCTCAATGAGGTCAAACAGCGGGACGGGGGACAAGTGCCACTCCGAGGACCCGCTCTGCGCCCTCACCGCATGATGCAACTGTAAATAGCCAAAATACATACTGGCCAGTAGTCTGAATGTAGTCTGTAATTCGGTAAAGGGTATTAATCTTCCATTTTTAAATATATGTTTAAGGTGTGTCACTCCATGTTTAACCCATCTAGGGCCCATCTGCAGTTTAGCCAATTCCAGGTATGAGTCATTATTCTATATGGGGCTAAAAGTGGTAAACCCAGTCGCTCCCTGTATGTATTTGGTCTTGTTCCATATCTTTTGAATTAGGTTATACGTTGGGTATCTTTTGTTTGGCAGGCCAAAGGCCTGTGCCTCAAGCACACAGGGAATGGAATCCCTTTGGACCGTGTGTACATTACCATGGCTGATGACCCCTTCACACCTCCTTCCCCCGTGGCCCCTATAAGGTGTTGTAGCTGTGCTGCTATATAGTAGAGCCATGGATTTGGGAGTGCTAACCCTCCCTCATCCTTAGGTCTCTGCAGGTGCTCCAGCTTTATACGCGGGACACCCTCTCTCCAAATAAGGGCTCGAAAAATGGAATTCACTATCCTAAAGACTTTCAGGGGTATTACCATAGGCGTGTTATGTAAGAAGTAGAGTAGCTGTGGCATAAGAATCATTTTTATAAGATTAACCCGTCCGGTTATCGATATGCGCAAGGAACGCCACGCTCTAATACGGTCTCTAAATCGTTGAAGGAGGGGAAATATGTTTAGCTTACAAAAATCTCTGGGGCATTTCGTTATCTGTATCCCAAGATACTTAAAGGATTGCGTGAGTGGTATAGGGCAAGAGGGCGTTATCTGCTGTGTCTCATCACCATCTAGCAATAATAGGGCTGATTTCGACCAGTTAATGAGTAGACCCGAGAAGGTACCAAATTCTATAATAGTGGCCATAGCTGCCTGCAACGAGGTATCCGTGTCACCCAAGAGGAGTAGGGTATCATCGGCGTAGAGCAGCACTTTCTCCTGCCTCCCCCCATATTTAAAACCCACAATCCCCTCATGAGACCTGATCCTGATCGCCAGGGGCTCAATGGCCAAGGCAAACAGGAGGGGTGAAAGTGGGCACCCCTGCCTGGTTCCCCTCTTCAGAGCAAAGTTATGCAATATCTTACCGAAGGCTCTAATGGCAGCCTGAGGTCGGGCGTATAGCAGTTTAATCCAAGCTATAAATCTGGGACCTATACCAAAGCGCTCAAGCACAGCCCATAAGTACTCCCAATCTACGCTATCAAAAGCCTTAGCGGCGTCAAGCGACAGTAAAGCTCTGCTACCCACATTATCCGCCGGGGATTGCATATTCAGGAAGAGTCTTCTTAAATTGATCACTGTTGATTTGTTGGGCATGAATCCTGCCTGATCCGAGTGAACCACAGACGCTATGACCCCATTTAAACGAATGGCCAGGACCTTGGCCAGGATTTTCACATCGCTTTGTAGAAGCGAAATAGGCCGATAGGATCTGGGGTCCACCGGATCCTTACCCGCCTTCAAGAGCAGAATAATATTGGCCTGTGACATAGAGGGAGGTAGCTCCCCCCCCTCCAGCGACTCATTAAAGACCCGCAGAAGGCGAGGGAGCAGGAGTTCAGAGTATTGTTTGTAAATTTCCATGGGCAAGCTGTCCTCCCCTGGAGCCTTACTGTTGGGGAACGCACCCACCGCCTCCTGAAGCTCGTCCACTGTCAAGGGAGCCTCTAACTGTTTAATTTGTGCTGCTGACAGTCTAGGGAAGTCTAAGCCATTAAGATAATGTTCCAGATCTCCCAGGTCGTAAGAAGTACCCGGGAGATACAGAGATTCATAGAAGTCGGCCAGCTCCCAGACTATCTGTTCGGAGAGTTCACCATCTCCCCCGTCTCAGCCCTAATCACCCCTATCACCGGGGATCTCTGCTGAGTAGAAGCAATACGGGCCAACATCCTGCCTGTCATTTCCCCTTCCTCGAAAAATGCTTGCCTGCTAAAGAATCGCTTTTTCTCGGCTGAGGAGGAGAGCAAATTTTCATATGCATTCTGTGCTGATTGCCACGCCTCCCTAGTCGAGTCACTGGGGTTGTCAATGTACTGCTGCTCTAATACCTGGGCCTGAGCTTCCACCTTCTCCCTAAGTCCCGAGGAGGCTGCCTTAACCTTATTGATCTCCACCACCAGTATACCCTTCAAAGAGACCTTGAAAGCCTCCCACTGCAACACGCTGGACTCGGATGGATCTCGGGAAGCAAAGTACTCTCGCACCCTCCGCTCAATCTCTTCGTGTGTATGGAACAATTTCAGCCAGAACGTGTTAAATTTCCAAGGCGCGTGCGCCGGACGGATTGGCGGCACGGCTTGTATCTGCACCACCAGGGGAGCATGATCAGACACACTGCGGGGTCCGTACTCTACGCTTTCTTCACTGTCGTATCTTAGTTCCCCAGCCTGAGAACATATTTGCTTAGTCAGTATGTGATATGTGAATCTGATACAGTCATCCAAAACCAGTCGGTCAATCATCTCTTGGTTCCTCATTTCTGCGCCTAATGGCCTGCTCGTTGTGATCTAGCCAGGTTGCCGCCTCTTTGGGGGATTCAAAGAACTGTGATCTCCCCTGCACCGTCACCCTGAGTTTCGCTGGGTAGAGCATAGCATACGGCAGCTGCAGGAGGCGCAAGCGCCTTTTGACAGCTGTAAATTTGGCGCGGTGCCTCTGGACCTCAGCCGAAAAGTCCGGATAGAAGGAGACCCTGGCTCCATTGTAGGTAACATTTGCTCTCTCCCGCGCCTGTCGGAGGACCACTTCACGGTCCCTGTAATGCAGCAATTTCGCCAACATGGATCTGGGAGGATTCCCTGGTGCGGGTGGTCGGGCTGGTACTCTGTGGGCTCTTTCTACGGCAAATTGAGGAGAAAAGGCTTCCTTTCCAAACATCTCCTGAAGCCAGTTCTCTACAAAAGTGGTTGGGTCTTTGCCTTCCACCTTCTCCGGCAATCCCACAATGCGCACGTTGTTTCTTTGGAGGCGGTTCTCCATATCTTCCACACTATCGTTCGCCTCCCTTGCCAGTTGCAGGGCCGATCGTGTGTCACGGAGCAATGGGGGCATCTGATCTTCCATTTCACTGACCCTGCTTTCAACTGCTGTGGTGCGTTCTCGGATCTTCTGCATGTCCTGTCTCATAAAAGCCACCTCTTCCCTCAGCCCCCCCAGCTGTTCTTTCATGCCATTCACCGAGGCTGTGCATGTGTGTACAGCTTTGAGAACGTCTGCCAGCGTTGGTTCCTCAGCCTCCAGCATGTCAACGTCCTGCCTAGGCTGTGCATGCACGTTCGCCTGTAGAGTCAGTGGCGTTGTAAAAGTCTGGTCTTCTTGATCGGCCCATGTCTCGGTGGCAGTGCCGCCTCTCCCCTCCATGGTCCCCACTGTCCCCAACTTCTGGGCATAATATAGGATGTCTCTGGGGGGGTCCTTACCGGCAGTTCTAGGCATTCTGGGGGGCTTAGGTCCCGGCTCCTTAACTTTCTCGTGGCTGCCCGCCTGGAGATCGGGTCCGGCGCCATCTTGGCAGTCCGCGGCCGCGGGCTCTGCTGCTTTAGAACGGGTCATGCACCGCCGGTATCTGGTCCACGGTGTGCCCCGGTACACAATCCCGCAGGGTGGCCGAGCTGAAAAACGGTATTGCGGCTGGGGAAGGATCAATTACGGATCTTTAGCAGGAGCTGTGAAAGATGCGTCCTCTCACATGCCTGTTCCGGCCACACCCCCTCCCACTTGAACTTTACTTTACTTTACTTTGTATCTGAACTTAACAATGTCCAACCATAGGCCCAACTTCAAACACTTAATGTGTGTATTTCCTCTGTGTACTTCGGTCTCCTCCCACACTGTAAAAACATTCTGGCAGGCTAACTGGCTTTTGTCTACACTGACCCCAATATGTGTGTACAAACTACCCCCACCAAGCAATCGGGGAGAATCGAGGAAAACTAAACCTGGGAACCTATTTCATTTCATAATGAAGTGTATCAAACGTGGTGGCCAAAGGATCACTAAGTGTCACATATAACAATGTATATAGCAAAATTACAGTGCCTTAATTTTTAAGGAATTGGTTTAGAATTTGCAACCATTGCCATAACCATGATTATCTCTAATAGAAACTATCAATTATGAGCGGACATAAAATTACTTTTTCCATAATAAATGACACGATTAGCTTGAATTCAAACGGTCATTCATATAGGAAAATATACTTCAACTCAAACACCAGTTGTAAAACCTTTAACTTTTAGTATCACCCGTTCTCTTCCTGCACTGTGCACATCCTGTGGATTCTGTTCTTTTTTCACACCCTCCAACAGTGGCTCTCCATTACATGCCACTGCAATGATTATGGCAGAAACTATTAAAGTAGATGCTGCTATAAATCAAGCTAAATACACACAGGAAGGGACAGTGGAGGAAGATAACCATATTATGTTTAGGTATTCTTATACCCTCCAAACCATTAGAAATGTTTCAAATTCAACTTAATCAGAAGGAAAAAAACTTGAATACCCATCACGCAGTATCAAAATTATTAGCTGCTCTGTTTACAATCAGTTCTAATAAAACTGTCATTACATTCTCATAAACAAAATATCAACTATTAAGACGATGCAAGTTTGTCAATGTATGTTGTAATCTTCGTCTTTAGTTCTTGGACATCAAACCATATCAGACAGGTGGATTGATGCTGTTTAGCACTATCTAGGAACTAAACAAAATGAAAGGTCTTAGTGCACTATCATTACATTTCCCACTGAGAAATAAACAAATGGTTAGCACAAAACACATATTCAAAACACTTTCCAGAAGAAAACATAAGGCCATGTTGTTTAATGAGAGTGCACTCTTTTCTACTCATGTTAAATGAGCTCATTAATTAATTAATCACCACGTGGATTTTCATTAAAGGACGTCCATCAAAAGTTGTCAATAATTCACCATGGTTAACATTCACAATAACATTTGCAGCGTGTTCATCCCATTGTGCACACATATTTTACATCACCAAATCCATATTGATTTTTCTAATTCAACCTCTTTCCATACAAATCTTGGAAACGTCTAGGAACAAACCTGGTCGTGTCTGTATTAACAAAAAAACGTATAAAACAATCATTAGTGTTGTATTCTAAAGTATCACACTTCATTACAATCACCAATCAAGACAATACATACATAGGCATACACCTCCAATGATCATTCACTATTGTCCTATCATATACTGTTAAGTAAAAATGATCTAAGCCTGGTCTTTACCAGTCAACTATCTTGCTCAAATGACTTTTATTAAAGGGTACAAACAGGTTTTTATCAGTAGGTGGAGACTTCTCCCTTTCCACGCCCAGTAGGCCAGAATGGAAAACTAAACATTTAAATAATTAAAATAATCATGGCCACCTTTTAGGAATTTAAAGGGTGTCGGCCACAGTCGGCCTTTTCTTTGTTTTAAACTGAATCCTAGAGTTACAAAGCAAAAGACTAACCATTTCAACTAGGATTGTATTTTTGCAACATAATTACACATTTCCCTTGGTCTTATATATCACCCACATTTGAACATTACATTTAACAGTATATTGCTTAGATGTTTAGAACTTTCCTGCTTCACAGACAGGCACAATCTTTTAAGGGGGGGGGGGGGGGGTTACAAATGGTGGAATGTCTGTCTCTTTATCTGTTTCCTCTCTTTAGTTACACAGACACACACAGAACATGTAAAGGGAAAGGAGGAATCTGCAAATGAAAGCATTCTCATCTCTGAGTCCCAAATACTTTCTTATATAGGATGACCCTCAAATATAAGTGACAAAACTTATTTTACAAATCATACTAAGCATTACCTATCTATCTTGAGGTAACCTTTTCATTTTATATATAGACAATATAAACAAGTACCATGTCCATTAGCTAGCTTCAAACAATTTGGACATGCACATAACAATCAATCTGAGCGGTCAGCTCATCATTTTCAATATTCAAACAAGTCTCATTGCTCTGAAATTTTTACAATCCAGAGACCAATGCTATTACTATTGCAAATTGAGGCTTACTGCAGATACAACAGTTTCATTTGTATATCAGTCTCTCACCCAATTTATCTAACAAAAGTAAAATCGCAAGCCGGTGTCCAGTCAACACCTAAACAAAAATCTGCTTGCAACTAATCACCTAAAGGCACCTCAAATAAGCCAGCTAAGTATCTGATACATTTCCTACGCTTTCTGAATGTACTGTGGCTCACAATACAAGTACACAACATTAAACCCAGCACAAACAGTCTAGCACAATTCTGCATCATTTCTGTATCTCTTATTTGTACAAATCGACCTCCCTCCTGGTACCAAACCTGTTGTCACGTTTTTAGGGTTGTGTTCGATATGTGCAAAGAGAGATCACACATATACTTAAAAGTATAACATTTATTAAAAGATATGCCAGTTACAGATGAAGGGAATATTAATAATACTTAACTAAAAGGTGCTTGTTTCCCGCCATGGGTCCCTAATATGGCATAGGTGACCGGGACCAGACACTGGCCTCATGGCCATTCTGGGTGAGACTACCTCGTATAGGTTTTGGCTGTGGTAATATAGAACTTGTGTAAGGAAAAAGACCACCCCCAGCTAACACCCTGGTAAGCAACGATGTGACCTTCACATTCCTAAGGAGAGGGGGCTAGCTTGTCCATATAAGACAGTTCAAATGCCAATAAGTTGAATCATGCAATATCCAGGATATTAGAGGCTATAATAGATATTTGTGAGGCCAACCTTAATAAGGAATATGAAATATGCAATTTCCCCAACCTTCCCGTAAGATATGTTAGTTACAAAAATTGGCTGCTAATATTTTTATCTCCTAGATTCAAAGCAAGTTTGTCAAGCCCCGCTCTAAACAGTCCAAATGAAATGCATTCCCATGGGGGTAGTAGTTTTTCTATGTACAGCAACCCTCCTATTACCCCTCCCCCACCCCACATCCTATTATTGTGTGACCAATACCTTCCAAATAATTCTTACTTTCATTTCCCAAAGTTATCTGTCTACAAGGAGACCTGTATAGATCAAATGATGGCACCAATGAGGATGGAGGAGGACCGACGTCACATGACTGAGAAAATACTAAACCTCACCCTGGAGATCATCTACCTGCTGACCGGAGAGGTAAGGAGAATTCTGGGAGGTCATATGACATCACTCTTATCTCTAATAATAAAACAGACCTGACCGGAGAGGTGAGGAGGATTCTGGGAATCTAACATGATATTCCTATTGGTTCTCCAATACAGAGATTTCCTCTTGTGAAGTCAAGAGATCACATGACCATCACAGTGCCTCCATGTGACTCCCTAAAACCTGAGAGACACAACAGGCAGAAGATTCTAGAAGTCACCAAGAAGATGATGGAGCTGCTGACAGGAGAGGTGAGCGGTGCTGGGAATTCTGGGACATTATCCAGTAACAGACAAGGGATGTGTCTGGATGGTGACTGTATCATTGTGTGTGTCAGGTCCCTATAAGGTGTCACGATGTCACTGTCTATTTCTCCCTGGAGGAGTGGGAGTATTTAGAAGGACACAAGGATCTCTACAAGGACCTCATGATGGACGATCAGCTGCCCCTCACATCACCGGGTAAGAGGAGACTTTATTGTAAAGGAGAGAGCAGTACGGAGGCTCCACCTAGATCCCCATCATCTGATAAACACACAGAAACAATGTATTCAGTCAGTGTGTGTGTTTCCTACAGATGGATCCAGTAATGGGAACCCACCAGAGAGATGTCCCCGTCCTCTGTATTCCCGGGATTCCACACAGGAAGGTCACACCATCCCTCACCATCATCAGGTAGGTGAGGAACAATCACTGATAGTATCATTAGGATCTGTACTTTATCTGCATTGTTACCATTGATGTCATTTTTATTATATATTCAGAGTGGAAATGTTGGAGATGATAATATTGATGTTAAAGAAGAGATAAAAGAGGAGGATGAGAAGTATGAAGTGATGGAGGAGTTTTCAGAAGGACACAAGGATATGATGGAGCCACCTAATACCAGCAACCCACCAGAGAAATGTCCCTGTCCTCTGTATTCCTGGGATTCCACACAGGAAGGTCACCCCATCCTTCACTGTTACAAGGTTGGTGGGATGGAGATTATAAAACACAGACTCATGGAGACGATGTGTGGATTTCTTATGTGGTGTCACAATAATAAAGCTTCTATCTTACAGATGATCTTCTCTCTCATTTTCTTGGCTTAGAGTGGAGATCCAATCGATATAGAATTTGAGGTTAAATCAGAAGAAGAAGAGAGGAATGTGAGGGATGATCAGCAGTCTATGGAGGAGGATGGAATAACGGGGACATCTATAGAGGAGGACACTCCTACAGAGATCAGCACAGGTGGGTCATTAACACTAAATCCATTCCTTCACCCATACTGCTCACTGATTGGTTCAGAGTAGGGCGGGGACTGGGAGTGTCACGTACCTGGAGGACGAGTCTGACTTCTGCAGGGGTAACCTCTCTTGCGGCCCTGGTTCGAGAACCCCTAATAGAGCAAACAGGGAGTTCAGGAGCGCAGAGGGGCACGAGGGTTGGACAGGAACACTTGGTGGTGTGTGTAGGTCCACTGGGACTCGTGCAAGACAGCAGAGTGGTCGTACAGTCCGGGTCGGCAACAGGCGGGCTAGGAAATACAAAAGGAGCAGGCAGGCGGATGGTCGGGTACAGGCAGAGTTCGTTAACAGGCTGACAGCAGAAGTGCAGAAGGATCAGACAATCGGGTGGTCGTAAGCAAGCCAAGGGTCGGTACAGGCGGAGTTCAGACAGGGTCGGGCAAGCCGGGTCACAGGAACAGGAGACAGGAACGGATAATCAGGCACAAGCTGCTCAGGAAGGACGGGTACACGTTGTAGATCCGACAGCATTTGCTACAGGAAGCAGGAAGTTTAAATAGAGCAGCTCCTCTAAGGATTAGAGGAAACAAAAACAAAATGCTATTAACCCCCCGCACTCCGTCTTCTAACAGGGAGATATCAGCCTGTAATCCCCTGGTTGCTTTCCTGAGCTGTGTTCCCCGTCCTGTATTCCTGTATTTCTCTCGGATAATCTTCATTCTCTGTGCTGCCAGTAAAATATTGATTTTTGGCATAGGCTTAGCTCAGCCTAGGCACCTGGGGGATGGGTTTTGGATCTTGGCAAAAGGGGGACCGACTCAATATTATGTGGATGGGCATGATTTTATGGCCGATCTGTGTATTGTACATTACATACTCCTGACTTCTGCACTTTATACTCTATGTTGTACATTACATACTCCTTACTCCTGCACTATATACTCTATATTGTATATTACATACTCCTGACCTCTGCACTATATACTCTGTGTTGTACATTACATACTCCTGACCCCTGCACTATATACTATATGTTGTACATTACATACTCCTGACCTCTGCACTATATACTCTATGTTGTACATTACATACTCCTGACATTCGTTCTATAATCCCCTCATCACTGTCACTCCTATAAAAGACAGTTATCGTTGTTTCCTCACTCTCTGACTAAGGTCCATAAATAAAGAAATGAACTAGTAGGAGATCAGAGGAGCCATTTATTCGTTACCTTGAGGGGGGAATTGTAAGATCCTCAGAGACAAATCTGCCTGATGTGGGCGGAGTCCTGGTTTAGGGGAACCAATCAGCTGATGTCTAGTAATAATCTTTGTATTTCTATTTTAGTAGATGGACGGGAGATGAGGAAAACCTCAGAGGATCGTCTCACTTTGTCTCCAGACTGTAAAGTAGAAGATGAGGACATCACACAGTATAGTCCAGGAGAAAACCCGGCTACCTCAAATGTCCATCTGGCACCACACAATGTAGATGGACCATCGTATTCCTCTTATCCTGAGGAACCTCAGACTGTGAGGGAAGGTGCTGGACCATCGTATTCCTCTTATCCTGAAGAACCTCAGACTGTGAGGGACGGTGCCGGACCATCGTATTCCTCTTATCCTGAGGAACCTCAGATTGTGAGGGACGGTGTTGTCCTTTCAACAGATAGGAGGTTTTACTGTACTGATTGCGGGAAGCGTTTTTTAAGGAAAGAGCAACTTTACATACATCAGAGATCACACACGGGTGAAAAGCCGTTTTCCTGTCCTGAGTGCGGAAAATGTTTTTCACAGAAGTCCCATCTAAACACACATCAGAGATCGCACACGGGTGAAAAGCCGTTTTCCTGTCCTGAGTGCGGAAAATGTTTTTCAGATAAATCCTATCTTTACACACATCAGAGATCGCACACGGGTGCAAAGCCATTTTCCTGTCCTGAGTGCGGGAAATGTTTTTCACATAAGTCCAATCTTAACACACATCAGAGATCGCACACGGGTGCAAAGCCGTTTTCCTGTCCTGAGTGCGGGAAATGTTTTACACGGAAGTTCTCTCTTTCCACACATCAGAGAACTCACACAGGGGAGAAGCCGTATTCCTGTCCTGAGTGATGGAATTGTTTCTCACTGAAGTCCTGTCTTTCTGTATATCAGAGGTCCCACACAACCCTCGAGGTGTATTAGTGATTGTGGGAAATGTCTTGTATATGAATGTTGATGGACATGTGAGGAAAAAGTACACCCTGATATACACCTCAGATATACTCCATGGCTGATCTTCATCATGTAAGAAACAGTTCATAAGGAGATCAGAGATCACCAAAGACATGGATGAAGTGTTGTACCGTGTTGGCCATTGATAGCAGGAGAAAAATAAAAATGGAGTCCTTACCTCTCATTGGCTGAGTACATTTTGTGGTGTAAACTCTTTCAAGAGGTCTGTTTTCTCAAGTCGTCTTCCAGGACGAAACGCGTTAACGCCACCACTTAAAAGGCAGCCCTCTAGGCCTTAAAAAAATAAAAATGGAGTCCTTACCTCTCATTAGTTGAGTGCATTTTGTGGGGGAAGATTTCACAAACACTTACAGGTCTGTTTTTTAAACCTCCTTGAAGAAATATGATGCCCATTCACCCAACTGTTATGAATTTTGGCCATATTTTATTTCTTATGATGATTTCCTATGATCATTGGCTCCATCTGGTGGCGATAATGCGGTGTTGCACTCATTTTACTGATGAAGGTATTTCAGGACACAATGCTGCATTATAAACACTAGATGTATCTGAGGGACATAGGAAATCACTGTGTTCATTATAAAATGGGCAGAATTTATCACGGCTGGGCAAATGTTTGTCACAATCGTCAACTAATATTCTATAAAATAGAGGCCTTAGTTTCCTCCACCAGGCGTGATTTCATACAGATAACTGAGATCAGACACTTATGAGTACAGAAGACATGGAAGAACGGGAGTTAATGAAGCCAACAATATGATACCAACCATTGATATAGAAAGGACAATTCTACATTTGGTCATTAGATGGCGCTAAGTATGGGGATTGGGGCCATCTAGAGGCCAAATGTGGTATTTTCCATTTTTAATCAATGGAAAACATATTGGAAACTCAGCAAATAGCCGAATAACATTCATTTTTTACCCCGATACACAGAGAAGGAATGTACATGCACTTTACCCGGGCAAATTATTGTGCAAAATATTTCTGAATAGACCCCTAAGTGTCAGGAGATGTTTTTTTACCACCTCCCACCCAGCCATTATACATATACAGGTGGGCGGGAGCTTTGTCTATTTAGGAGAACGTACCGTACATCCTCCCACTGTACCCCTCGGGGGCATGTAGAGGTGCGACCTGTGATTGTTGTGTCTCTTGGACACCGCCAATCACAGATCGGGGTACAGGGCCCGATCATCATCTGTACCAGTTATTAAAAATATAGTAACTTATATATAAAATAGGGTAAAACGACAACCAGTACAAGCAAATAGACCTTCCGGCCTCGGCCGCGCCCGGAAGTGACGTCACCTGGCTCCTCCCGACGCGTTGCATCACTGATCACGTGACTTCTTCACAGGGTTGGAGTCAGGTGAGCCTAGCCAAGGTATATATACTAACGGTTTTCATTGTCAACTAACCGTACATCTTCCTGATATTCTAAAATCATAGAAAGTGTAAAAATAAAAACAACGACCAGCACCACGTTAAAAAACAAAATATTTTGATCACAGACATATATTTCTAAAACGTTTATAAACGTAATAAAACATAACTTAACCTCACAGTAGAATGATAGCAGAGAGACCTCTAGTGGTGAGTGAGCAGAATACAACTGGGCAGTGCCATCTACAGGTCCAAGAGATGAATTACAACAAGAATACCAACCCATTATAAATCTACCAGCAGCCTCTACTGGTGACATAGAGGGAATGGAAGCACAGTATATCTTCTACAAGATGATTGTAATAGCGTACTGACTGATCATTTCCAACAACCAACGCTCTAATAACAGATATTCCAATATAAAAAATCTCATACCAAAAAAGAAAATTTTAACATAAAACGTTTAAAGGTACGGAAAGGAGGGCCAGATTAATAATTAGGAATAAAACAGTTTAAGTCAAAATCAGCGTTCTGTCCCAAAGGTGCTAAAGTTTGTCACTCAAAAATCCCCCGGGATTCAGATTGACTCAATTTTATTATTGCCCCGCCAGTGGGGTTTGGATTTTTCTATCGCACCAACAGTCAGAGATGAGGGATCTCTGTTGTGGAATTGAGCAAAATGTTTGGACAGACGATGTTTGCTGAAGCCCTTCTTGATGCTTTGCACGAGTTCTCTAAGGAGTTTCCATAGGGGGTCGCTTAGTCCTCCCCACATACTGGATTCTGCAAGGGCATCCAAGAAGGTTCACCACTTTTTCTGTTTTACATCTAATGAAGTCTTTGATTTGATAATTACCACCTGTGACTATAGATCTAAATTCTTCTTTACTTCTTTGGAATGCCTACATGTGTAACATTTTTTACAGGGATAGAAACCTTTTCCTTCAAAAAAGGTGAACGTTCTTTTAGGTGGTGGATCTACAACATTTTTTGCAATTCTATCAGGTAAAGTAGGAGCTCTCCGATAGGTGAATCTTGGTCTGTCTGGGAGGATTTTTCTTAGATGTCGGTCTGCTCTTAGTACTTCCCAGTGTCTTTTAAAGATCCTTTCAATATGTTTATATTGCACGTGGTTATCCATCAATATTGGGACATTGCGATCTACTGTACTATTTCTCACTTTGTCCCCCATGAGGGTTTCTCTTTCCATTTCCTCAACCTCCCTTATTTGTTGCTGAATAAATTCTTCTCTGTATCCCTTTTGGACAAACCTTTCTCCAATCATATTCGCTTGTTTATTATACTCTGTTTTATCTGAACAATTCCTCCTTAGCCCAACTAACTGTGCCTTGGGTGTATTGGAAAGCCAAGATCTATGGTGACTGCTATCTAAAGGAAGATAGCTGTTCCTGTCTACTGGTTTATAATAGGTTTGAGTCTTAAGTTTCCCATTATCATTCTTTATTATTATCAATTCTGTTGGCGCAAGAATGGGCAAATATTTATTTTATCAGCACTTCACTTTCCCTTCTTCAAACCATTGTCCAAGGTTCCTTCTATGACCCCAGCACAGCAGGTAGCCTTCCTTGTTACTATTGTCTCAAATTGGATAGTTGGTGGCCAATCATCTTATTCTTCTCAAGAACATGATTGATTTACAGCCCATCCTCCCTTCCCGTAGACTGTGCCCACCTTTCACCTTCCTGAGGATACCATGTTACCCTCCATTTGTCTGTTTTCTTCTCACTTTAATGAAATTGCTCCTCAGTTAAAAAAAAAGTCCGTCCAATGGATGCCAAATTTTCTTAAGGACACATATTGGATTATTGTTTTAAAATGCTATTTTAGAGAGGTGATGTGTGAAGAAGAAAATTCTGTCTGTCGGGCAACAAATGTGACATTCGTTGAGTTCTAAACATTCCCTGAATGATAACACAGCGAGCACCTTCTCCCGCTGAATAACAGATGTTCCCTATTCTTGGCATCGTACTTTGTGGTTAGAACTCTAATATTAAATTGCCAATTAAAAATGTCCATATAAATTTATTTACATATATTTCCCCCTTGGTGGGAGTGGAGGTGACCCCATCTATAAGGATATACAGTACATCCACACACAGCACAAGGCCGTGTTCTCACTACCAGATGTTTTTCAGGGCTGCAGTTCCTCCACAAGGTGGTGATCTCACTTCTACCCAGACAGGAAGTCTCTATGGTAGACAGGAAGTGATGTCAGGTACAGACAGGAAGTGATGTCAGGTACAGGCAGGAAGTTCCGGGTGAGAGGTGAGTTGGGAGGAAGTAGAGAGGAGACAAAGCAGGAAGAGGCAGCAGAGGAGGTAATAAGATCTTATTTTCTATTTACACCCAGTAACCCCCCCCCCCCGTCATGTTCCATCCTCTTCCTCCATAGTCACTGTGGCGTCTTTTATCTCCAGCAGATGATGATACACACATATATAGTGTGGGAACCTAGATTAACCCCTTCAGGGGCAGAACATTTCCCCACCTGCCTCCTACCCCCCTTACTATGCCCCCCTTACTGTGCCCTCCTACCCCCCCTTACTGTGCTCTCTTACCCCCCCTACTGTGCTCTCCTACCCCCCTGTACTGTGCCCTCCTACCTCCCCTTACTATGCCCTCCTACCCTAGGGTTGCCACATCATCCCTTTAATCCAGGACACACATGAATTACACATGTTGTTCTGTGGCTGATTAAGGTGGTAATTAAACTCACTTGGTGCCTCATCTGCATTAAATTAACCTCAGAACAACCTGTGTAATTCATATGTGTCCTGGATTAAAGGGATGAGGTGGCAACCCTATCCTACCCCCTTACTGTGCCCTC
>BLSH010509513.1:392779-411168 GCA_018402905.1 Glandirana rugosa
GTGCTGCCGCTAATCCCCCCCCCCCCCCCGTGGTCCCCTTGTGGTGTCCGGGGTTTTTAGCTGCGCCCCTCACCCTCCTGCCTCGTGCTGCTTCGGCCGCCATGTGGGTGGCCGGTCCGGGCGTTAACTGCGGCCGGCGGCCATTTTGGTGTAGTCGCGTGTGTGTGTGTGAGGGGGTGTTCCCTAAGCTCAGTCTGGTGCCATTTCTCCCTTCAGCAAGGCACAGAGACACAACATCACGGATGGAGCAGGCACGGTCTTCTCTCCTTGGGACAGTTGAGCTGGCAGGTGGTGAGTCCCACTGGGGTTACCCTCCTGCAGGAAGCCTGCGCAGAGTTTGGGGTGGGGGTGCCTGGTCTCCTGGTACCTGGGCCTCAGTTAGGTGGCGCAATGGCAGCTGATGCGGGTGCTTCCCCACCAGACCTCTCCGTGGTTGCGGCCAGCTCCTCAGGGACTGCGATCCCTCTTGACGCTCTGTCAGCTGTCCTGGAGTCCTTTTTCTCCCGGGTAGAAAGCGGCCCCTACCCCCCTCCTCTGGTGAAGACTCAGACCCTGAAGGGGGCTCCACCATGACAGGGACCCCCCTTGAGCTGTCGGATGGTGTGGCCCCCAATTCCTTTGATAATGAGGAGGAATCTTCGGTGGCCACTGCTGCGCAGGAGAAGGCACTAGTAGGCGCCATGATTACAGCGGTGAGCGATACTCTGAAGCTGGAAGAGGCAGCTAGAGCCTTGCAGGAGGTGGCTGTCCCCTTTGGCTCACATAAACCAGCCCGTGTGGCCAAGGTTTTCTCCTATTTGCCTTACTTTGATAAATTTGTCTACAGAGAGTGGGAACGGCTTCAGAGTTCCTTCCCCATACCGAAACGGTTCTCTGTGCGCTATCCTTTTGAGGACAGCCTGGTTAAAAAGTGGGCATCACCCCCCCAGTGGTTGATCACCCAGTGTCTCGCCTGAATAAGGCGACCACGATTTTGGTGGAAGGCACACCATCTTTTAATGACCCGGCTGATAGGAAAGCTGAGACTGTTGACAGATCAATGTTTGTTTTGGCAGGGTCAACTATGCGGCCTGTGTTGGCCTCCGCTCTGGTACTGCAAACGCTCACAGAATGGGCAAAGCTATTGCACCACAAATTGAGCAATGCAAAAGTTCCTCCTGAATGTGTGGCGCTCACTGACCAGCTTGTCCAAGGGCTTAAATATCTGTGTGATGCAGCCCTTGATACGGCCCCCCTGTTATCAAAATTGTCCGCCTTCTCTGTGGTGGTCAGGCATTAGCTCTGGCTAGTGTTGGTTGGCAGACCAGACATCTAAGAAGGCCCGGGCGGACTTGCCTTTTCAGGGTGGGCTGCTCTTTGGAGCCACCGTGGATGAAATCATAAAGGATCTCACCGGTGGGAAGAGCACCTTTCTTCCGGAGACTAGGAGGAATAAGGAGTCCCGTCGCAGACTGGGTCCCTCCTTTTCGGCCCAGAAGAGGCTTTTTCGTACATCCTGCTCGTCGGGCAAGGGCTCCCAGCCCACCAAGGCTCCCACGGGTGGCATCGTAAGTGTGCCCCCACCTGTCCTTCGGGTGGGGAGATGTCTCCTGGGGTTTGTGGACTTCTCGCATTTCAGACCGCTGGGCGCACAAGGTGATTTTGTTGGGGAACAAAATAGAGTTTCGTTCCCGTCCTCCGGACAGGTTCTTTGCCTCAAATATGCGGCTGCCCCCAGGCAGGCTGCAGGCCCTGCTGGGGGCGGTGCGGGACCTGCTTCGTCAAGGGGTAGTGGTCCCTGTCCTGGCCTCGGAACATTTCAGAGGGTTTTACTCCAACTTGTTTGTGGTCCCAAAGAAGGATGGGGTACAGCCGATCCTGGACCTAAAGGCCCTCAACTGCTTTGTACGTGTACGAATGTTCAGAATGGGGTCCGTCCGCTCAGTGGTGGCGGCACTGCACCAGGGCGATTTCCTGGCTTCCCTCAACATCAAAGTTGTGTACCCGCATATTCCCATATGCGCACAGCACCAGCGCTTTGCGGTTGGGGAGCATCACTATCAGTTTGTGGCTCTCCCGTTTGCCCTGGCCTCTGCGCCTCGGGTCTTCATCAAGCTATTGGCCCCGGTTCTGGCTCTGCTGAGAAAGAGGGGCATCGCGGTGTTGGCATACCTGGACGACCTCCTCTTGCGAGTGGAGTTGGCTCCAGCCCTGAGGGACAATGTCTGCAGGAGTTTGGCTGGGTGATCAATCTCCCAAAGTCGGTGCTGACTCCGCCTCACCGGTTGGAGTATCTGGGCCTGATCCTAGATGCTACAAATGCTTCAGTTGGCGGTTCGGTCCCTGCTGTCCCAGAAACGGTCCTCCGTACGCTTTTGCATGCGGGTCCTGGGGCTCATGATATCCACCTTCGAGGCGGTTCCATACGCCCAGTGTCACACCGTGCTCTGCAGCGGGAAATTCTCCTGAAGTGGGACAAGTCCCCATCGCCCCTGGATCGGTTGATCAGGGTGGACTGCCAGACCATGAATTCACTGCTCTGGTGACTGCAGCCCTGCGGCTGGGGAAGTCATTCCTCCCCGTTCATTGGACAGTGGTTACGACGTATGCCAGCCTGACCGGCTGGGGGGTGTTCTAGGGTTGTTGTCGGCCCAGGCCAATGGTCCCCGGAGGAGTCTTGTCTCCTGATCAATATCCTGGAATTTCGGGCCATAAGGTGCTGCCTCTCCCACTGGACGAGGAGGCTGCATGGTTGCCCTGTCCGAATTCAGTCGAACAATGCCACGGCTGTGGCATTCGTGAATCACCAGGGCGGGACAAGAAGCTTGGCTGCGGCCTCGGAGGTGGCTCACATTCTGCGGTGGGCAAAACTCCACGTGCCGTCCACATTCTGGGCTTAGAAAACTGGAGGCGGACTACCTCAGTTTTCAGGGGTTGGACCAAGGAGAGTGGAACCCTGCACCCGGACGTGTTCTATCAGATATGTCTGAGGTGGCGTACACCAGACGTGGACCTGCTAGCATCTCGTCTCAATCGGAAGGTGCAGGCCATCGTGAGCAGGACCAGGGATCCCTTGGTGGACGCGGCGAATGCTCTAGTGGTTCCGTGGGCTTGGTATCGGCTCATCTATGCCTTTCCCCCTCTCAAGTTGCTTCTGCGCCTCCTGCGCAGAGTAGAAGCAGAGGGCATACCGACCATTCTCGTAGCTCCAGATTGGCCAAGGCGCCCTTGGTTTGCAGACATGGTACGAATGGTGGTGGACGTCCCCTGGCGACTCCCGCTTTGAGGAACTCCTGTCCCCGGGGCCCATCTTTCATCCTGCTTTACCCTCTCTGGCTTTAACAGCCTGGCTATTGAATCCCAGGTGTTGAGGGATCGAGGTGTCTCGGACCCAGTGATCCCCACTATGTTCAAGGCACGTAAGGCCACTTCCTGAAAGATTTACCACCGCACCTGGAGGGCTTACATTGCCTGGTGTGAGAATGGGGGGTGGAATCCCCGATCTTTTTTGGTGGCTTAGGTTCTGGCTTTTCTAAAGAGGGGTGTCGACCAGAAGCTGGCGTTGAGTATGATCAAGGGTCAGATTTCTGCCCTGGTGATTTTTATTTCAGCGTCCGTTCTTGATCCGTACTTTCGTGCAGGGGGTTCGACATGTCACCCCCCCCCAAGTACGGTTGACTCTGGCGCCATGCGACCTTAATCTGGTCCTCTCGTTGCTGCAGAAGCCGCCGTTTGAGAATATCAGGGAGATCTTGCTACAGTTGCTTTCGCAAAAGGTGGCTTTCCTGGTAGCAGTCACATCTGCTGGTGGTTGGCGGCTCTATCCTGTAGGTCTCCATATCTGGTCCTACACAAGGATAAGGCGGTTTTTCGCATGTCGCCTTCCTTCTTGCCGAAGGTGGTGTGATCTTTCCATATCAATGAGGACATTGTCTTTCATTCGCTCTGCCTGTGCCCGTCTCACCCTGTTTTTATAGTATTTTCCGACATCAGGCGTCTGTGTCTCAAGTGTGCAAGGCAGCTACTTGGTCCTCCGTGCAAACCTTCTCAAAATTTTACAAAGTTGATGTTTTGGCATCCTCGGATACTGCATTTGGCTGCAATGTTTTGCAAGCGGCCGTGTGAGACACGTTTTCTGGTTCCTCACAGAAGGTTCGGTTGGGTGAAGTTTTTTGTTGTTCCGTTACCTACCCCTCGTTTTGACACTGCTTTGGGGCGTCCCAATAGTCTATGAGCTGCTGTGTCCATCAATGAACGAAAGGGAAAACTGGATTTTTTAACTTGCCGTAAAATCCCTTTCTCTGAGTTCATTGACGGACACAGCACCCACCCCCTCCTGTTCATGTTTGTACTGCTTGTTACGAACTGAGCTAACTGTTGCAGGGTGGTTGGTTACTGCCAGTGAGGACTGCCCCCTGGGAGGGGCTGTGTCTGTTTTTTGTTGCTATAATTGCCTGTTCTGCCTAGTCTACTCCTGAAGAGGGCAGCATAACCCAATAGTCTATGAGCTGCTGTGTCCATCAATGAACACAAAGAAAAGGATTTTACGGTAAATAAAAAAACTGTTTTTTGCACATCCTGGTCTTCAGGTGAAGAGCTGGGCATTCCACCTGCGGTTACGAGGAGAGACCATATAGCAGACCCACCTAGAGCTGAGTCCATTTGTGTAGGAAGTTCCCCTTCCTGGACATCATGATGACCCTCCATTGACCTCACAGCACTGCCTCAGAGCAAACAAGTCACAGGAAGGAATGTATTTATCATTCCTTGTCTGCAGATCTAATACTAATCAAACGCAGTTCAGAAACCAAACAAACCCAACAGAGAAAAGGGGATTTCTGATCCAGCAGGCCAAGAGGGTCCCGAGTAGGGATGGGCGAATGGTTCAGCCTGAGGATTGGTTTGGGCTGAACATTAGCTGTTCGCCCATTCGACGAACACCCAAATTATTGGAACATTCGTTTGTTTTGCCCGCCGAATGACCACAATGCACTGCGCCATCGCACAGTGCATTGGAATCCCTGATTGGCTGATGCAATGAAAGCTTTGCCCAATCAGGGCACAGAGCACTGTCAGAGCCATGATTGGATGCTGTCATGATGACTCTATCCAATCATGGCTCATTGCTCTTATTACCGCCCCACACTATAAAAGTATTCTTTCAATAGCGGCCATTTGTAGTGTGATATCAGCATGGAGAGAGATAGAACAGGGCTCTGTTTAGTGCTACTAGAGAGTTAGTGTGCTATAGTGATTGTATTGTCAGTGTAGAATATCAGCTTAGTGTGAATCTAGTGATAGTTCAGTCAGTGTGAGTGTAGTGAGCTTTCATTTTTACATAAGTATCCGTTTATTTTGTCAGGGCAGGTTTACTGCTGTATAGTTCAGTGCGTTACTGCAAGTTTAACGGCGTGTATTTCAGTGCGTTACTGCAAGTTTAACGCAGTATATTATAGTATATGAGTGGAGTGTGCCTGTGTAGTGAGTACTCAGATTAAAGTGCACCAAGTAGCACTTTCCATTGATTAAAGTGCATCCACATACACATTTCCACATCTCTATTACGTTTTTTTAACCCCCCCCCCAATCATGTCTGAGAGGACATGGGATGTTCCCATGGCACTATGAGGGCGCCAGCAGCGTATGTGTCCACAGGCAAAGGTGGACGTGGTCAGTCCTCAGGCAGGGCATCATTTCAGACACAGCATTCAGAGGAGGTGGTGGACTGGCTTACTAAACCGTCCTCATCCTCTGTCACCCAAGCAGAGACTAGTGCACAGCCCACTGCAGCTGCCAGAGTGGCTAAACCTGCCTCCTTGTCCACAGCTATTCCTGCCATAGCCCCAGCATCAGGCATTGAAGAGTCAGCTGAATTATATGAACACAGAGTCAGCCACTTGCTCCTTGACAATTCACAGCCATTACTTGATTCAGATGTTGGTTCAGAGGTTGAGGAAGATAAAAACATGAGCCTACAGAGAGGGGAGAACACTGGTACACATATTGACAGTCATTTTCCCCAGCTGTGGCGTATTGCCAAGTTGGCTTCAGTGGTAATGAGGATGGAGGAGATGATGATGATGTCACTGATGCAACTTGGGCTCCAGATAGAGCAGAGGAGGAATAGGGTGAGGCACAACCCCAACGAGGGAGCTATCATGGGAGAGTAGAGAGCAGCCACCCTATGCCATCACATTGTGGAGCTGTTACCTCTTGGCCCACGTCCCTCAGCTCAGCTGTCTGAGCCTTTTTTAGCACATGTGCATTCGATTGCACTGTTGCAATTTCCAAACTCTGTCTCAAGCACATCAAGTGTTGCAAAAACACCAGCCATTTGGGTACCACATGCTTGACAAGACATTTAACCTCCCACCACTCAGCCCGTTGGCAAGAGCACCTGAAATCCACACAAAAAGGGCGCAATTCTGTTCCTTCTCTTTACTCACCTCAATCTACCCCTGCTATACCTTATGGCCTCTCAGCAGCCTCAACTGTCAGGGATGATGGTATAGCCCAGGGTGTCCCAGGTCCTTGCAGCACATTTACCAGTAGCACACCACCAGCTGTAGACTATAGCCGGCAATTTTCTCTGTCCCATCTGCTTTAGTGAAAAAAAAATAGTTACTGCCACCCACATGATCAGCGTATGAATGCCCCTTCCGTGAATTTGTAGAATGTGCTGTACCACAATAGCAGGTTTCCAGTAGCTATTTCTTTTCACATAAGGCCATTCCAGCTCTTTACTATCACATGGAAGGCAATGTTGTGGCATCATTGGTGAAGGCAGTAAGCTGACACGTGGTCCAGCAAGCATGGTCAGGTACGATATATTTTGTTCACGGCACATTGGGTACCTCTGCTTGCTACTCGGAAGGATGCAGGACAGGGCTCAGTGCTGCAGCTTGTTGTGCCCCAGTGTCTACAGCTAATGGTGATGATGCAATATTTGTCAACTCTACCCCCTCCTCTTCCTCCTTCATGCCCTCCTCTGCTGAATTGTCCTATGAACCTCAAGTAGCCCTAAGTGTTCAAGGGGCTTTTTAATGAGTCAGGCTAAAAGGTGTCATTCAGTGCTCCAGCTGGTGTGTCTAGGGGACTGGAACCACACGGGAGCAGAGATGCTTGCAGCTCTGCAGGGGCAGGCCCATTGGTGGTTCATGCCACGCTTGCTGAAACCAGGAATGGTGGTGTGCGATAATGACACAAATCTCCTGTCTCCTCTTAGACAGGGAAAGTTGACACATGTGCTATGCCTGGCACATGTCCTCAATTTGGTGTTGCAGCGTTTCCTAAATAGTTACCCAGGATTGGAAAGATCTGCTAAAGCAGGCCAGAAGACTGTGTAGCCATTTCAGGTGGTGATACACAGCCAGTGCTCGGTTTGCTGAAATTCAGCGGGAATTCCACCTGCCCGTAAACCGCCTGATTTGTGACATGCCCATCAGGTGGAACTCGACTTTGGCAATGCTGCAGCGGCTGCACATGCAGTAGAGGGCTGTCTCCGAGTACCCGTGTGAGTATGGCACAACGACAGGCTCAGGCCACCTCAGCTTTTTTTTCCCACGCCAATGGCTGCTCATAAAGGATGCATGCACTGTACTGTCACCATTTGAGGAGGCCACAAGCATGGTGAGCCGTGACAATGCATGCATCAAAGACACAATCCCTGTTGTGTTCCTGCTGGAGCAGAATTTGCATGGCATTATGGACAGGGCACTTGAAGCAGAGGAGGGGGAGGAAAAGAAAGACTTCCTTTCCTCTCAAGGCCCAGTTTATGCAGACAACATTGTTCCTTTGCCACAGAACACACAAGACATTGAAGTGGAGGAAGACATACGTCAAACAGTAAGAAATGGTTTTCCATCCCCAGAGCCCATTGGAGTAGTATGTGGCTGGGAGGAGGCAGTTCCAGATACTGTAATCCTCAGTGACCCCTAGCAGTCTGCTTTTCATGCCTCCATATTTTTGCAGTGGATGAGCTCCCTCATGCTTCAAAGCCTGCAAAAGGACCCAAGAATATGTGGCATGAGGGAGAAGAGTCACTATTGGTTGGCAACCCTTCTTAACCACCAAGGAGGGAAAAGGGAAAGTCTCAGGACTCATCCCCTCAGAGAGTGCAGAAGATGAAATCTCTTGAGCACACCTTAAAGAGGAGTTTATCTAGCGCTTTTCCCAACTCTGGTAGGTTACAGTGTCGTGGAAATGTAGTTTTGAGGCTTCTGTGGTCAAGAGAGGAGCGGTGGAGAAGTTGGCTGCCTAAGTGATGCATTTGACGGTTTCTTTAGTCCTCACCACCCAGGGCTATCAGCTTCCACATCCCATCGGCAGCGTCTGCATCTCATGGTGGATGATTATCTAGGAGCGCGAACAGAGATGGAGAGCTTTCCAGTCAACAATCGGGCTACTGGATCAGGAGAATAGACCACTGGCCTGAACTTGCCCAGTATGCAACTGAGCTACTGGGCTGCCCGGCATTCAGTGCTGCTGGAGGTTTCGTTACTGATAATAGAACTCGTCTGTCCACAGACTCCATGGACCATCTGACATTTGTCAAAATTAATCAGTCCTGGATTACCAGCAGCTATGAAGCCCCTTATCCCAATGTAGCTGATTAAGTATTTTTTAAGTGCAGGACTTCTAGGCTGCCTAGCGTGTGGGTGTTGATTTCATTTGGAAGAATTTTTTTTGTTGTAGGTTTCATAGGCACAATTAACACCCAAACACCAATTTTTCCACACCTGTTTCTCGGGTGCATATTATTTAAATTTTTGACAGTAAGGCCAATTCTTGCTTTCATCAAGAGTACATCTATAGGGTTAAGGTATGAAGGCGTCACTGACACCCAAAGACCAATTTTTCCGCACCTGTTACTTCTATCTGAAGTCTTTTGAAGAGACACCAGAATTTATCCAAAAAATCTCTAATCTTGTTCCCAGCGCACTACATTGTGGCCTCATCATACAGACTGGCTCCCCAAACTGTTGTTTACAAAATAAAGAAAGCTTGCAACGAAAATGTCATTTTTTTGGCTTTATAAATGCAATTATTGCTGAAGCGGGTTCTATATACGGTACAGATGTGCCACTTTACAGGTAGACTAAAGGGACCCCCCAGGCACTATATTGAAGGGAATTTTTCATCTTTATGCTTTCACTTTAAGCATCAATAAATCACTGCTCATTTAAAAATGATGTTTTTTACAAATTTTTTTGTCATTGATGCATGTCCCCCAGGGCAGTACCCTGACCCCCATAAACTCTGTATGCCCAATTACGTGCATATAAGCCTTCAAAATGGGCACTTTTGATTCTTCCAGTTTGGGTCCCATAGACTTCAGTGGGGTTCATTATTCAGTTCTGAATTTTTGCGATGTTCGAAAGTTCTGGTGCAAACTGAACAGGGGGTAGTTCGGCCCATCCCTAGTTCCGGGTCCTCTAAGATGTAACAAACACTAAACCAGGCTCAACAAACCCCAGGTGCCAGGCTGCCATGGTGACAAAAAATTGCATCCTGGCGCCTGGGCTGCCACCTGAATACTCCACACACCCCATGCACATGTGACCTCTAGGTCCTCATTGACAGTTTCGAGACCGTGAAAGAATGTAATGCAGTGTGACGTGCATTGTATTACATTCAGTGGAGCTTAGGGAGGACATTAGGGGTCTTTTAGACCCTGGATGTCTCATTAAAGAGAACCTGTCACCAAAATAAATAATCACAGACGATCCCTGAAAACCTATCTCTTCAGAGAAGCCTATCTGGCTCCCACCTAACAACTGTACATTTATCTTCTCTATTAGCACATCCCCCAGAGTTATTACCTCTTGTATCTCTTGACCTTCCCTTTTAGATTGTAAACTCTAAGGAGCAGGGCCCTCTGATTCCTACTGTATTTAAAGCATTAGTAAACCCGTTCCCAAAAAAAAAAAAATCCTGCAAGACAATAGCATAATATGTTAGTATGCATCGCATACTAACATATTATGAAATACTAACCTTAGAACAAGGCCCCCGATGCCCGAGTCGGTCAGCGCTAAGGACGCTGACATGTTGGTCCTCTTCTTTCTTCCGGGTACGCGGCTCCAGCGCTGTGAGTGGCTGGAGCCACGTGACGTCACTCCTGCGCATGCGCGCGGGAGCTCTTCGTTCCGGCAGCCAGCTCTGAGTTGCTGGACGCCTCGGCCGGATCATCAGAGCGCATGCGCCGTTAATGTCAGCGGCTGCATGCAGGGCGAATATCTCCTAAACCATGAAGGTTTAGGAGATATTCTTTTTACCTATAGGTAAGCCTTATTATAGGCTTACCTGTAGGTAAAAACCGCTTTGGGGGTTTACTAACACTTTAAGTGTATTGTATTTGTACTGTCTACCCTCAAGTTGTAAAGCGCTGCGTAAATTGATGGCACTATATAAATCCTGTATAATGATAATAATAATAATCACATAGTGGAATGTTTATCCCGTATGTAATGGTGGAGAAAAATTAAGCAAAATAAAAAAAAAATTTTTAATTGTAAAAAGTTAAGTTACACCCAAGCACATAAATTTCCCCACACCGCCCAAAATAATTGATGCCCCCCCACATACGCACAACCAGAAGTAAACGCACGCAGTGGGACGCCTACGCATGAAAATTTCAATTGGAATTCATTGTGATTTTGTTCCTCCCTATAATTACCTTTTAATGTGTGTTTTTACTGAAATTTTGTGTTTCCTAGACCTTTGCGGTAATATTGTGTGTCATAAAAATTTGGAGCAACCACTATTTTATTCTCTAGGGTGTCTGCTTTAAGAAAATATATCTTTTTTGGGGGAATTTATGGAATCTTCAAGCCTAAATATTTTATTAAACATGTGCAAAACATATCTCAACCTGAGAAAGGGTTAAACCTTCGGGAACAAGTTCCTCAATCTGTTGTCACGTTTTTGGGGTTGTGTTCGATATGTGCAAAGAGAGATCACACAAATACTTAAAAGTATAACATTCATTAAAAGCACTGACAGATAAAGATAAAGAGAATATCAAGAATACTTAACTAAAAGGGGCTTGTTTCCCGCCATGGGTCCCTAACATGGCACAGGTGACCGGGACCAGACACTGGCCTCATGGCCATTCTGGGTGAGACTACCTCGTATAGGTTTTGGCTGTGGAAATATAGAACTTGTATAAGGAAAAAGACCACCCCCAGCCAACACTCTGGTAAGCAACGATGTGACCTTCACGTTCCTGAGGAGAGGGGGCTAGCTTGTCCATATAAGGCAGTTCAAATGCCATTAAGTTGAGCCATGCAATAACCAGGAAATTAGAGGCTATAATAGATTTTTGTGAGGCCAACTTTAATAAGGAATATGAAATATGCAATTTCCCCAACACTCCACCCACTGGCTCACAAATCATATAATGCCTCCAACTGTACATAAACACAACACCAATATTAGAAGGAAAGCACCTGATTATTGTAAACAAAAGAATAATTCTCCCACCCCCCGGTTTACCTTAAATGAAAAATGTGGGATCTAAAGTGTAGATAACTACTTTCCTTTCCCTGTCAGATTTACCTGCACAGAACATCTTATTCGGCTATGTGAGGGCTGAAAAATATAAAAATATCCACACTTAAAAAACTATATGTTGGACTAACAGAAGAACACCAGACTTTTCCTTTTGAAAGCACAGAAGCAGGTATGGACATCAAACTTTCCTTTCCAAGAGTTTAAACGTGTATAAACTTATCAAAGTCCTCCATACTTGGTGATGGACAGCAGAGGCTTAGACATCCGGTGATCACATCGCAGCTGCAGCACAACAATTGCAACACTGTAGAACTGAAAGAACTGTAGAATACAAAGTCCATATTCTCCGGACTATTGCAGCCTACAAGTCATAGATGTGCAGACACATAACCACATGCAAAAAACAGAGAAATCCAAGCTCAACTTACCGACCAGTCTGCCCCCAATCAAATTCACCTGTCTAACAGTAGCGTTTAAAAGGCAGGGGATTGGTTACACACATTTGCAAGTGTATGCGTAAGCTGCAGGCCCCGACAAGGCTCCCTGTGTACTGCAGACCTAACTCTGTATAAGAGGCTTCACAGTGGAAGCACATACAATTTAATGGATAGATGAAAGACAGGTGACTGGAGCTGGAACTTAACAGACAGTTCATGCACTTTACCTTCAGAGCAGATAAAACCATTCAGGTACTTTACCATCAGATTCAGGTACTTGACCATGATAGCGGTTGGAACAGTTCAGGTATTCAACCATCAGAACAGGTGCAACTTGCAGCAACAGTTCAGCTGCTGATCATTGGCAAAGTCATTATAGACGGTTGCTGCTGTCAAAAGCATTTGTCTCCTTTCTCCAATATGCTTGTGGTTGACGTCAAGGCAGGTGTGTTACGAAGACTGCCAGTCCAATCTTCCATACTTAACAATAATGCCCATATAGCCCATCATGGATTTAGTTTTTTGAACAGTTAAATCAACAATCCCTAGTGACCTGGCCTAGCTTTTTCTTGTTCAGACTGAAATATTGGTACAGGAACATCACCACCCATCTCCCACTTGAACTTTACTTTGTATCTAAACTTAAAAATGTCCAACCATAGGCCCAACTTCAAACACTTAATGTGTGTATTTCCTCTGTGTACTCCAGTCCCCTCCCACACTCTAAAAACATTCTGGCAGGCTAACTGGCTCTTGTCTACACTGACCCCAATATGTGTGTACAAACTACCCACACCTAATGTGTCACTATACTCTACATGCCAGTCCCACACTCAAGCAATCGGGGAGAATCGAGGAAAACTAAACCTTGGAACCTATTTCATTTCATAATGAAGTGTATCAAACGTGGTGGCCAAAGGATCACTAAGTCTCACATATAACAATGTATATATCAAAATTACAGCGCCTTAATTTTGAAGGACTTGGTTTAGAATTTACAACCATTGTCATAATCATGATTATCTCTAATAGAAACTATCAATTATGAGCTGACATAAAATTACTTTTTCCATAATAAATGACACAATTAGCTTGAATTCAAATGGTCATTCATATAGAAAAATATACTTTAACTCAAACACCAGTTGTAAAACCTTTAACTTTTAGTATCACCCGTTCTCTTCCTGCACTGTGCACATCCTGTGGATTCTGTTCTTTTTTCACACACTCCAACAGTGGCTCTGTATTATATGCCACAGCAATGATTATGGCAGAATCTATTAAAGTAGATCCTGCTATAAATCAAGCTAAATACACACAGGAAGGGACAGTAGAGGAAGATAACCATATTATGTTTAGGTATTCTTATACCCTCCAAACCATTAGAAATATGTTTCAAATTCAACTTAATCAGAAGGAAAAAAACTTGAATAACCATCACGCAGAATCAAAATTATTAGCTGCTCTGTTTACAATCAGTTCTAATAAAACTGTCATTACATTCACATAAACAAAATATCAACTATTAAGACGATGAAAGTTTGTCAATGTATGTTGTAATCTTCGTCTTTAGTTCTTGGACATCAGACCATATCAGACAGGTGGAATGACGCTGTTTAGCACTATCTAGGAACTAAACAAAATGAAAGGTCTTAGTGCATTATCTTTACATTTCCCACCTAGAAATAAACAAATGGTTAGCACAAAACACATATTCAAAACACTTTCCAAACAAAACATATGGCCATGTTGTTTAATGAGAGTGCACTCTTTTCTACTCATGTTAAATGAGCTCATTAATTAATCACCATGTGGATTTTCATTAAAGGACGTCTTTCAAAAATTGTCAATAATTCACCATGGTTAACATTCACAATAACATTTGCAGTGTGTTCATCACATTGTGCACAAATATTATACATCACCAAATCCATATTGAGTTTTCTATTTCAACCTCTTCCCATACAGATCTTGGAAACTTTTAGCAACAAATCTGGTCCTTTCTGTATTAACAAAAAACTTATGAAACAATCATTATTGTTGTATTCTAAAGTATCACACTTCATTACAATCACCAATCAAGACAATACATACATAGATCAAACGCGCTGAAGAGACCAAGTCCCAATGGGAAAGACTACTCCCGATCTCCACTCCTCTTATTGCATGCCCAGAAAGACTGAACCTTTCAGTCACACCGCTCCCAATAGGCCAGCCAATATGCAAAGGAAGGGGATAAAAATATCTAAGAGCACTCCGTAGATTCAACAGGATTTAATAAAAAGATATTGCACTCACATGTAAATGATCTAAGAACAGCAACAAACAGCAGAAAATGGCAACAGCAGTCCGACCGAATGGAAGGTTCCGGTCTTCGTGAGCAGTGCAGGGTGACGCTCGTCAGGTCTCTTTCCCCCCCGACTTGGTCTCTTCACCGCGTATGACCCACTGCTAACCCAGGGGTCTGACGTGGAGGTGAAAGTGCAATCTTGCCACTTGGTGGTGGGGAGCACTTGGGGGCTTATCTGGGATTCTCATCTTCCTCACATTTGCATACTACTTGAACTTTCTTTTAACCTTATGCTGCATTATGAGGATGTGGATGAAATATGAACATTGATTACGATATTTTACCTATGGTTTTATAGCGCTGTACTGTCTATCTGGTTACATTATTCAGTTGAAGATCATGATTTCTCTTTAGTGTTCAGCCTGCTTGTATTATCCTGTTTTTTAACATATTCATTTGCGCTGACTGTCCTTAACGTTTATTACATACATAGACATACACCTCCAATGATCATTCACTATTGTCCTATCATATACTGTTAAGTAAAAAATTATCTAAGCCTGGTCTTTACCAGTCAACTATCTTGTTCAAATGACTTTCATTAAAGGATACAACTAAGTTTTTATCAGTGGGTGGAGTCTTCTCCCTTTCTACGCCCAGTAGGCTGGAATGGAAAACTCAACATTTAAATAATTAAAATAATCATGGCCACCTTTTAGGAATTTAAAGGGTGTCGGCCACAGTCGGCCTTTTCTTTGTTTTAAACTGAATCCTAGAGTTACAAAGCAAAAGACTAACCATTTCAACTAGGATTGTATTTTTGCAACATAATTAAACATTTCCCTTGGTCTTATATATCACCCACATTACATTTAACAGTATATTACTTATTTCTTAGATGTTTAAAACTTTCCTGCTTCACAGACAGGCACAATCTTTTAGGGGGGGCGGTTACAAATGGTGGAATGTCTGTTTCTTTATCTGTTTCCTCTCTTTATTTACACAGACACACACAGAGTATGTAAAGGGAGGGTAGGTATCTGCAAATGAATGCATTCTCATCTCTGAGTCCCAAATACTTACTTATATAGGATGACCCTCAAACATAAGTGACAAAACTTATTTTACAAATCATACTAAGCATTAACTATCTATCTTGAGGTAACCTTGCACAATTTACACTTGGTGACACCGGTGGAGGATTTTCTTTCCAGCCTTGATGGAACTTTATTAGAGAAAGTTTTTTTCCGTCACATAGGAGCACTGTTTACGGCTTTGGACTATATGAGCACTTGCACTTTATATATTGTATTTGTTTACACTGGAAAATATTTTTGGTTTAAATGCGCTGCTGAAAACATTATGTATAAGTTTTCTATTTCATGCAACCTTGTCATTTTATATATAGACAATATAAACAAGCACCATGTCCATTAGCTAGCTTCAAATAATTCAGACATACACATAACAATCAATCTGAGCAGTCAGCTCATCGTTTTCAATATTCAAACAAGTCTCATTGCTCTGAAATTTTTACAATCCAGAGACCAATGCTATTACTATTGCAACTTGAGGCTTCCTGAAGATACAACAGTTTCATTTGTATATTAGTCTCTAGCCCAATTTATCTAACAAAAGCAAAATCGCAAGCCGGTGTCCAGTCAACACCTAAACAAAAATATGCTTGCACCTGATCACCTAAAGGCACCTCAAATAAGTATTTGATACATTCCCTATGCTTTCTGAATGTACTGTGGCTCACAATACAAGTACACAACATTAAACCCAGCACAAACAGTCTAGCACAATTCTGTATCATTTCTGTATCTCTTATTTGTACAAATCGACCCCATTCCCGGTACCAAACCTGTTGTCACATTTTTAGGGTTGTGTTCGATATTTGTAAAGAGAGATCACACAAATACTTAAAAGTATAACATTTATTAAAAGTAATGACAGATACAGATAAAGAGAATATCAAGAATACTTAACTAAAAGGTGCTTGTTTCCAGCCATGGGTCCCTAACATGGCACAGGTGACTGGGACCAGACACTGGCCTCATGGCCATTCTGGGTGAGACTACCTCATATAGGTTTTGGCTATGGTAATATAGAACTTGTGTAAGGAAAAAGACCACCCCCAGCCAACACCCAGGTAAGCAACGATGTGACCTTCACATTCCTGAGGAGAGGGGGCTAGATTGTCCATATAAGGCAGTTCAAATGCCAATAAGTTGAGTCATGCAATAACCAGGATATTAGAGGCTATAATAGATATTTGTGAGGCCAATCTTAATAAGGAATATGAAATATGCAATTTCCCCAACACTCCCGTAAGATTTGTTTGTTACAAAAACTGGCTGCTAATATTTTTATCTCCTAGATTCAAAGCAAGTTTGTCAAGCCCCGCCCTAAACAGTCCAAATGAAATGTGTTCCCATGGGGGTAGTAGTTCTTCTATGTACAGCAACCCTCCAATTACCCCTCTCCCACCCCCACATCCTATTATTGTGTGACAAATACCTTCCAATTAATTCTTACTTTCATTTTCCAAAGTTATCTGTCTACAAGGAGACCTGTATAGATCAAATTATGGCACCAATGAGGATGGAGGAGGACCGACGTCACATGACTGAGAAAATACTAAACCTCACCCTGGAGATAATCTACCTGCTGACCGGAGAGGTGAGGAGTATTCTGTGAGGTCACATGACATCACTCTTATCTCTATAAATAAAACACAGACCTGACCGGAGAGGTGAGGAAGATTCTGGGAATCTAACATGATATTCCTATTTGTTCCTCAATACAGAGATTTCCTCTTGTGAAGTCAGGCGATCATATGACCATCACAGTGCCTCCATGTGACTCCCTAAAACCTGAGAGACACAACATGCAGAAGATTCTAGAAGTCAACAAGAAGATGATGGGGCTGCTGACAGGAGAGGTGAGCGGTGCTGGGAATTCTGGGACATTATCCAGTAACAGACAAGGGATGTGTCTGGATGGTGACCGTTTTGGACCTCGTAAAGGGGATGCTACTAGTCGTACAGATAACTCTCTCAATCTCTGTTTTCCCACTCTTGCAATTCATTAAGGCGGAGCGTTGAGTCCTTTTTTAACTTTTATTGCAGAACAGATAGGAAGTATAAAGAAAGAGTAGAGTAAAACTGCAGGAAGAAAGAAATGAGATACAATGAATACATGCATACATGCAATGACATATTACAATGACATGTGCAATCAATACATGGCAAATTACATGTAACTACTTACAATGGATGCCGGGTTAAGGATACTGCCAGGAAAACACCTTGCTAGGCAGAGGATGGCAGCTGATTGAAACAGGATCCGTCCATACATGTGCACACTCTAGAATGGCTGCTAACCCTTGAACTAAAGTGCAATGCATTGTGGGATGATTACATAAACAAAATACTGGAATGAGAATGCATACCAAAAACAGTCACAAGGTGGCAGCATAACACAAGCTAAACATTAATAGAATGCAAGCTGAATTTGCCAGAAGGCATGACACTCCCCGTCTGGTGTCCTACGGATACCACACACATCAACCTGCTGAAGGGAGCAAAACAATCAGTTCACAGACAGGTTGAAGAAAAAGCTTAGGTCCGTCTTGTCTGATGACCTTAACCTGGGCTTTGCGAACTCTCCCATCTTCACTTGGGAATACCTGAGTTATAATACCCAAAGGCCACTCATTTCTCCTGGACTGAGAGTCTTTCATCAGGACAACTGTTCCAGGTTCCAGGTTGGGTTTGCTGTCTTGCCATTTGTTCCTTGTTTGTAGGTTGGAAAGATATTGTTTCTTCCATTTGCTCCAGAAGATGTCTGCCAACGCTTGCACGCGTCGCCACTGACATTTGTACAAGTCCTTGGTATCAAAGTCAATTGGTAGAGCTGTAGTTACCCCGACCTTCTGAGTAAGCAAAGTGGAAGGGGTGAGCAAGAAAGGGTCTCCCGGATCGTTGGGTATAGACGTCAGAGGTCTGGCATTCATTATGGCAGCTACTTTGGCCATTAAGGTGGTCAATGTCTCATGTGTGAGCTTTGAGGTTTCTGATTGCAGGAACATTGCATCCAGAATTCTTCTGGCTATGCCAATCATGCGCTCCCAAGCACCTCCAGATGTGTATAAGAGACAGCCC
>BLSH010509513.1:427333-444755 GCA_018402905.1 Glandirana rugosa
TCAGGGGGACTGGGTTGTCGGAGGAGAAGGGAATTTTGGGACGACGGGTGGTTGGGATAGCTCCCGGGTCTCGGTAAGTTGAGGTGATGGGGGAGTCCCGGGCACCTCTGCCACAATGTCTCCAAATGACCCTCCCATTCCCATCCTCCCACCCCCCCAGCGATCACAGCCTTTTCCGCCCCACAATCCCTATTTCACCCCTCCCTCAACTACTCTGCCCTCTTTTACCCCTCTACTCACCCCCTCCCACCTCCCAAACCACCTCTCTACCTACTTTTTCCCAGGTGATAGGTATCAGTAATTGGTATCGGCAAATACTTGAAAAAGAGTATCAGTACTGGATGTTAAACAAATGCCAACACAATGATGGAGTGTCGGGGTCAGGAGTATGGAGCATAGAGCCCCTTACATTGCTGGTCAGGAGGAAGAAAACATTCCCCAGCCTGCCATGAAGAATATGTTCCATAATTGGTGACAGAGGGAGGAAAACACTGAGAGTTCTAAGGGAAGTAGAGGAGCTGAGGAACATCTCAGGGGGTACTAAGGCTAGAGGACTTTGGGGGCCCTGAGGGGGTAGTGGAGTTGAATGGCTCTGGGCCCTCGATAGGGTTGGTGGGCAGCAGGGTTTTAAGGGAAGAGGAGGCTGTTGGGTCAGGGGGACTCTAAGTAGGGAATGGGGCTCTTGGTCTATGATGGTGCTGCCACCTACACTTTTCAGAACTCCTGCCAGGAAATGGAGGCAACCTTCACCTTCTTACCATCTCACTGATCAAATGAAAAATTTTCAAGATACCAAGTGGAATGAAGAAGGGCAGTCCTTCACTCCTTAGTGGGCACTCATATGGTCAGGGATCAGTGCTATGCATACAAGGGGTCAGTCCAATACCTTCCCATGACACAGGGCCTGGCAGCGTCCAGTGCTGGAATTCATAGCTTAAGGAGCCCTCACACTAAACTGCCATTGGAGGGAAGAGAATAGACTCCTCCCCTACAGCTCTCTACTCCATTAGCAGCATCCTCCTGCTATCCAATCCAATCCCTTCTCATACTGCAGAGAGTGACATCACTCCTGTCAGCAGGCTGCCAGAGATTGGAGCCTTGCAGAGTTCTGACAATTATCCTGATTAGCCGGAAACTTCCACCAAAAGCACAAAAACTCTGTAAAATTTCAATTTGTTATTTTTGTGCATCCTGGTCTTCAGGTGAGGAGCTGGGCATTCCACCTGCGGTTACGAGGATAGCATTAGAGACCATATAGCAGACCCACCTAGAGCTGAGTCCATTTGTGTAGGAAGTTCCCCTTCCTGGACATCATGATGACCCTCCATTGTCCTCACAGCACTGCCTCAGAGCAAACAAGTCACAGGAAGGATCGTATTTATCATTCCTTGTCTACAGATCTAATACTAATCAAATCCAGTTCAGAAACCAAACAAACCCAACAGAGAAAAAGGAATTTCTGATCCGGCAGGCCAAGAGGGTCCCGGGTTGGGATGGGCAAATGGTTCGGCCCGAGCATGAGTTTGGGCCGAACATTAGCTGTTCGCCTATTCGACGAACGTCTGAATTATCGGGACGTGCGACTGTTTGTTTGGACCGCCGAATGCCAATGCACTGTGTCACCGCATAGTGCATTGGAATCCCCTGATTCCAATGCACAATGAAAGCTTTGCCCAATCAGGGCAAATAGCACTGTCAGAGCCATGATTGGACGCTGTCTTGACAACTCTATCCAACCATGGCTCATTGCACTTATTCCCGCCCCACACTATAAAAGTATTCTTTCAATAGTGGCCATTTGTAGTGTGGAGAGAGATAGAACAGGGCTCTGTTCTGTGCTACTAGAGAGTTGATGTGCTATAGTGATTCTATTGTCAGTGTAGAATATCAGCTTAGTGTGAATCTAGTGATAGTTCAGTCAGTGTGAGTGTAGTGACCTTTCATTTTTTACATTAGTATCAGTTTATTTTGTCAGGGCAGGTTTACTACTGTATAGTTCAGTGCATTACTGCAAGTTTAACGCCGTATATTTCAGAGCATTATGTGCCGTTTAACACAGTATATTTCAGTGTGCTACTGCAAGTTTAATGCTGTATATTTCAGTGCGTTACGCGCCGTCTAACATAGTATGTTTCAGTGCCTTAGTGCACGTTTAACGCGGTATATGTCTGTGTGTTACTGCACGTTTGACGCAATATATTGCAGTGCGTCAGTCCAGTTTTACTGCAGTATATTATAGTATATCAGTGGAGTGTGTCTGTGTAGTGAGTACTCCACGTACAAATTTCCACATCTTTATTACACTTTGTTAATAAGCCCCCATCATGTCTGGGAGGACAACAAGGAGAGGCAGACGTTTCCATTGCATTGTGAGGAAGCCAGCAGTGTATGTGCCCAAAGGCAAAGGTGGACGTGGTCAGTCCTCAGGCAGGACATCATTTCCTCTGTTTAGTGAAGTTGCCTGTGCTATACAGCCACAGCATGCAGAGGAGGTGGTGGACTGGCTTACTAAACCATACTCATCCTCCATCACGCAAGCAGAGACTAGTGTGCAGTCCACTGCAGCTGCCAGAGTGGCTAAACCTGCCTCCTTGTCCACAGCTATTCCTGCCATAACGCCAGTATCAGGCATGGAGGAGTCGTCTGAGTTATTTGAACACCGCGTCAGCCACTTGCTCCTTGATGATACATAGCCATTACTTGATTCAGATGTTGGTTCTGAGGCTGAGGAAGGCAGGAACATGAGCCTACAGAGAGAGGAGAACACTGGTACACAAATTGGCAGTTATGTTCCCCCAGCCGGCAGCGTATAACCAAGATGTGTTCAGTGGTAATCAGGATGGAGGAGATGATGATGATGAGGTCACTGACATGATTTGGGTGGTAGATAGAGCAGAGGAGGAAAGTAAGGGTCAGGCACAACCCCAAAATTAAATCTGATATAGTCGGCTGGATCCCGGGAGACTATGATCCCCAGATATGTAAAATTTTCTACCCATTGGAGTTGCAGAGACGAGGAAGCTGTCAGGTGGGCATTGGGGTCCATGACAATGCATGCATCAGTGACACATTCCCTGTTGTGTTCCTGCTGGAGCAGATTCTGCATGGCATTATGGACAGGGCACTCGAGGCAGAGCAGCGGGAGAAAAAGGAGGACTTTCTTTCCTCTCAAGGCTCACTTTATGTCACGAATCTGGTGGTGGAGTCTGTCTTGTGCAGGGAACAACCACTCTTGCGCACCCGATTCAAGGACCCCTGGTAGAGTAGACAGAGATCCAAGAGTGCGGGATGGCACGAGGGCTGGATGGTCACTGATGATATTTGTGATGCTCCAGAAGGTCATGCAGATAACCGGGTGGTCGTATAGGCTGGGTCGGCAACAGGCAGGCAGAGCGGTACAAAAGGATCAGGCAAGCGGGTAGTCAAGTTCAAGCAAGGTTCGTTAACGGGCGGGCAGCAGAAGTACAAGGGAGCAGACAATCGGATGGTCGTGAAAAGCCGGGGTCGGTGCAGGCAGCGGAACAGCAGGTCAGGACAAGCCGAGTCAACAGGAAGCAGAACAAACTCAGGAACAGGTAGTAGGAGCTGGGGCTCACAGGTCACGGACACTGTAGAACGAGCAGCACTTGTTGCTGGACTCTACAGGTTTAAATAGCCCCATTTGGCGCCGTTTCCGGCGCGTGCGCGCGCGCACCACCGAGGTAACACCAGAATATATTAGCAGAAATGTTCCTTTCCTAACATTGCCCCCCCCAAGGGGCAGCCTCCGGATGCCTTACCGGGTGTCCCCACCCTGGCGATTTCTTTTGAAGGCCTGGATCAGTCCGGGGGCGTGGATGTTTTTCTCAGGTTCCCAGGAGTTCTCCTCTGGGCCAAACCCCTTCCACTTAATTAAATGCTGGGTCCCCCCAGCTCTCCAGCGACAGTTCAAGATGGCTTCCACCTCGAACTCCTCCTCTCCGTTAACCAAGATGGGGTCTGGTGGACCAACCTCTTGACCCGAGAAAGAGTTCAGAACCATGGGCTTCAGCAGAGACACATGAAAAACCGGGTGGATCCGCAGGGATGGAGGGAGACCCAGCTCAAATGCCACCCAGTTTATCCTCCTCTTAACTGGGAACGGTCCCAGAAATCTTGGACCCAACTTCTTCGAGGGGCAGGCTAATTTTAAGTTTTTGGTGGATAGCCAGACACAGTCGCCTGGTTGGAGCTCTAGCTCCCCCCGCCTTCTCTTATCATAGGCCTCTTTGTTCAACTCCTGAGACCTAGAAAGAGTTTCCTGTAAGAGTTTACAGTTCGTTTGGAGGAAGCTAGTGATATCCTGTGCTGTTGGGACAGTACCTTCCGGGTTTAGGTCAGGCAGAAATGTGGGATGAAATCCGTAGTTGGCCCAGAATGGGGACTGCTGGGTGGCCGAGTGAATGGTGGTGTTGTAGGCAAATTCGGCCACCGACAGCAGTGCAATCATTCTGAGAGAATGACGAGAAGCACCTCAAATATTGCTCAAGCGTCTGATTTGTCCTCTCAGTCTGGCCGTTTGTCTGCAGGTGGTACGCGGAAGAAAAAGCGAGCTCTATCTCCAATCCTGCACATAGAGCTCTCAAAACCTGGACGTGAATTGGACCCCCCGGTCAGACACGATATTGCTGGGCACTCCATGAAGCCAGGTGACCTCTTTTATGAACGTGTTGGCCGTTTCGGCCGCAGAGTTGGTCCCTTTCATGGGAATGAAGTGCGCCATCTTTGTCATACGGTCTACTACTACAAATATGGTAGTAAAGCCTTCGGACGGGGGAAGTTCCACGATACAATCCATCGCTAGTTGCGACCACGGGCGTTCGGGTATGGGAAGGGGATTTAGGAGACCCCAGGCCTTGGCCTTGTCGGTCTTGTTCCTGGCGCAGACAGGACAGGCACCAACATATTTCCTCCGTAATGTTTGGCCACCAGAACGACCGTGAGAGGAGCTCAGCGGTCTTCCGAGCACCGAAATGTCCGGCCAATTTATGGTCATGACACCGACCCAAAATCCTGAGGCGCAGGCTTGCCGGAATAAACATTCTCCGCCCAAACCACCATAGACCATCTCTGACGGTGAGTCGGGTGTCCTTGTCGACAGCGGAGCTGGCCAGCACCCGACAGATCTGAGAGAGGATGTCCTCATTGGACAGGAGGAAATTCCGTGCCGGGAGTATGGTGTCAGGTGGGGCAGTATTTCCTGGCTCCGCGAACATCCGAGAGAGGGCATCGAGCTTGCTATTTTTTGATCCTGGACGAAAGGTTAAATGGAAATGGAACCTGGAGAAGAACAGGGCCCAGCAGGCCTGCCGAGGTCTCAGCCTCTTTGCTGTTCAGAGGTACTCCAGGTTCTTGTGATCCGTGAAGATGAGGATCGGATGAGAAGCCCCTTCCAGCAAGTATCGCCACTCCTCTAGAGCCGACTTGATCGCCTGTAATTCCCTATCTCCCACATCATAATTCCGCTCTGGTGCAGTTAACTTCCTGGAGAAAAAGGCTACTGTATGGAGCAGGGCCTTGGCGTTGAGATAGAATAGCCCCTACTGCTGTTTCCGAGGCGTCCACTTCAAGGATGTACGGTAAAGCTGGGTCTGGGTGTTTTAGAATGGGCGCGGAGGTAAAAAGGAATTTGAGCTTCTGAAAGGCGGCCTGAGCCTCCGGAGACCAATGGTATCGGGTGTTTTGTCGGGTCAGTCGTGTGATAGGCTCCACGATGGCGGAGAATCCTTTAATGAACTTTCGATAAAAGTTTGCAAAGCCCACAAACCTTTGAACCCCTTTTCTGTCTGCTGGTGCGGGCCATTCTAGGATAGTAGAGACTTTTTGTGGATCCATGTGAATGCCCGTTGTGGAGATGATCAGCCCCAAAAAGTGCATACTTGGCTGTTCAAAAGAGCACTTTTCTGCTTTGGCGTACAAGGCGTGCTGCCATAGACGCCCTAGAACCTTGGTGACATGCCTGCGATGTTCTTCCAAAGAAGCCGAAAAAATCAGAATATCATCAAGGTATATAATTACAAAAAGGTCCAGAAAGTCTCGGAACACATCATTGACAAAGTGTTGGAAGGTTGCTGGGGCGTTACATAGACCGAAGGGCATCACCAAGTATTCATAGTGCCCGAAACGGGTACGGAATGCTGTCTTCCACTCGTCTCCTTCCCTGATACGAATGAGGTTATATGCTCCTTGAAGATCGAGTTTTGTAAAGATGGTTGCCGCCCCTAGCCGCTGAAAAAGTTCCGGAACCAAGGGTAGAGGGTACCGATTTTTAATAGTCACCCGATTAAGCTTCCTGTAGTCTATGCATGGCTGGAGTGAGTGGTCCTTCTTCTCCACAAAGAAGATACCGGCTCCGGCCGGAGACATAGATGGCCGGATGAACCCATTCTTTGTTTTTTCGTCCAGGTAGAGCTGTTAGTTCAGGCTCAGAGAGGGGGTAAATCCTCCCAAACTGAACTTCTGCCCCGGGTAGTAATTCAATAGGGCAATCGTATGGCCTATGTGGTGTTAGCTTATCCGCCCCCTTCTTACTGAAAACATCCAGGAATGAGTGATAGGCCTGAGGAAGAAGAGTCCGGACGTCGGGTTCAGTTTTGGAATCCAGACTGAGGAGTGAGGGAACGGTTCCACCTCTGGGACTCAGGCAATTATGGCGGCAGTAGAGTGACTGGAATTGGACGACTCCGGTGGTCCAGTCAATGCTGGGGTTATGTGCCTGGAACCAAGGTAATCCCAGGATGATGGGGCAGAGAGGAGATGCAATGGCATCCAGCCGCAGACGTTCCTGGTGACCATCCAGGGTGCAGGAGAGAAGAGGGACCGTTTCATGGGTAACAGTCCCGGATTTGATGTGTGACCCATCGGCCAAACGGATCACCAGTTTATGTGTCTTGGGTTGCAGGGGAATGCAGTGCTGCACAACAAAGTCTAGGTCAATAAAGCAGCTGCATGCCCCCGAATCAAGAATTGCTGGAACCGTGATAATCCCTCCGAGAAGCTGCAAAGAGAGGAAAATGGTGAGATGAGCAGGAGAACTGGGAAACTTAGACAGGTCCTTAGGGATGGTGGTCAAGCACTTACCGCGCTTCGCGGGGCACGCCCTGACCATGTGACCGGGCTCACCGCAGTAGAGGCAGAGGTTCAGCTGGAACCGACTTTGTCTTTCCTCGGTGCTGAGAGAAGGCCAAAGCAATCCAATCTGCATGGGCTCGGAGGTGTCCTGCGGAGAGGAGGATGTCGGGTGGAAGAGAGGCGGTGTCGGGTAGCCAGGAACCCGAGGAAGCATCCAGGTAGGGCGTACCTGCCCAGAAGACATTTCGGCGCGGCGCTCTCTGAGGCGTCGATCGATGGAGATGGCCAGGGTGATCAGCTCCTCCAAGGTCTTAGGGATCCCCACTCGTGCCAGCTCGTCCTTCAGAGGTTCCAAAAGTCCCATGCGGAACTGGAACAGGAGAGCCGCGCTGCCCCAGGCTGTGTCCAAGCTCCAGCGCTGAAATTCAGCGGCATAGTCCTCCACTGGGCGGCGGCCCTGCTGGAGGTTGTGCAGCGTAGCCTCTGCCATGGCAGCCAAGTGGGGGTCTTCATATAGCTGCGCCATGGCCTGGAAGAAAGTGGCAGTGGTGGCAACTTCAGGGGCATTTTGCTCCCATAGCCTGAGAGCCCATGCCTGGGGTTCACCCTGCAGCAGGGAGATAATGAATCCGACCTTGGTACTCTCCAGGGAAAACGTGCGTTGCTGCAGTCCCAGATATAAATCGCACGCACTCCGAAAGACCCGGAACTTGCGCCGTTCGCCGGAGAACTTATCCGGCAGCGGGACCTTAGGTTCCGAGGGCAGGGCCACAATGGTACGGGCTGCCGTAGCACCGGAGGGCGGAGCGGTGGACAGTTCCTGTACCCGCTCTTCTAATCGGGTGTATCCCTCTTGCAAATTTTTGACAGCCTGGGTGAGGCCTGCAAGATGTGCGCACAAGTCGTCCATGGCAGAGCGGGTTCCCTGCGCAGACTCAGTCATGGCTGCTCGTTTCTGTCACGAACCTGGTGGTGGAGTCTGTCTTGTGCAGGGAACAACCACTCTTGCGCACCCGATTCAAGGACCCCTGGTAGAGTAGACAGAGATCCAAGAGTGCGGGATGGCACGAGGGCTGGATGGTCACTGATGATGTTTGTGATGCTCCAGAAGGTCGTGCAGATAGACGGGTGGTCGTACAGGCTGGGTCGGCAACAGGCAGGCAGAGCGGTACAAAAGGATCAGGCAAGCGGGTAGTCAAGTTCAAGCAAGGTTCATTAACGGGCGGGCAGCAGAAGTACAAGGGAGCAGACAATCGGATGGTCGTTGAAAGCCGGGGTCGGTGCAGGCAGCGGAACAGCAGGTCAGGACAAGCCGGGTCAACAGGAAGCAGAACAAACTCAGGAACAGGTAGTAGGAGCTGGGGCTCACAGGTCACGGATGCTGTAGAATGAGCAGCACTTGTTGCTGGACTCACCAGGTTTAAATAGCCCCATTTGGCGCCGTTTCCGGCACGTGCGCGCGCGCGAACGCGCACGGGCGCGTACACCACCGCGGAAACACCAGAATATATTAGCAGAAATGTTCCTTTCCTAACACTTTATGCAGACACCATTGTTCCTACGCCACAGAACACAAAAGAGGAGAGGAAGGAGGAGGTGGATTCTGGCAGTTTTGGAGGCACTGAAGCAGAGAAAGACATAGGGCAAACAATAAGAGATGGTTTTCCATCCCCAGAACCCTTGTAAGTAGTAAATGGCTGGGAGGAGGCAGTTCCAGATACTGTAATCCTCAGTGACCCCAAGGAGTCTGCCACTCATGCCTCAAATTTGAAGTGCATGGGCTCCCTCATGCTTTAAAGCCTGCGAAAGGACCCGAGAATATGTGGCATAAAGGAGAAAGATCGTTATGGGTTGGCAACCCTCCTTGACCACCATTACAAGGAGAAAGTCTCAGAACTCATCCCCTCCTCACAGAGAGTGCAGAAGATGAAATCTCTTGAGGACATTTTAACCACTTCAGCCCCGGAAGGATTTCCCCCTTTAGGACCGGAGCCCTTTTTGCGATTCGGCACTGCGTCGCTTCAACTGAAAATTGCGCGGTCGTGCGACGTTGTACCCAAACGAAATTTGTGTCCTTTTTTTTCCCCACAAATAGAGCTTTCTTTTGGTGGTATTTGATCACCGCTGCGTCATTTCTGTTCGCCGCCATAAACAAAAGAAGAGCGACAATTTTACAAAAAAACACAAATTTCTTACTTTTTGCTAAAATACAAATCCAAAAAAAAAAATATAAAAAAACATTTTATTTCATCGGTTTTGGCCGATTTTATATTCTTCCTCATATTTGCGATAAAAAAAATCGCAATCGGCGTTTATTGATTGGTTTGCGCAAAAGTGGTCGAGTTTACGGATGATGAGAATTCATTTCTGGGGTTTTTATTTTTTTTTTACTAGTAATGGCGGAGATCTGCGATTTTTAGCGGTACTGCGATATTTCAGCGGACATGTCGGACCATTTTGACACTTTTTTGGGACCATTGGCATTTATACAGTGATCAGTGCTATAAAAATGCACTGATTACTGTGTAAATGTCATTGGCAGTGAAGGGGTTAACCTGCAGGGGTCGCTCTGAGGGTTAACTATGTTCCCTGGGCGTGTTCTAACTGTGGGGGGACTGCCCTAGCTGGGGAAGGGAAGTGATCACACCTTCCGTGTAGAGGAAGGCTGTGATCACAGCTCTTCCCCCTTCACAGAACGGAGGTCCGTGTTTACTTACACGGACCTCCGTTCTTTCACTCCGGGGGGGGGGCATCGCGGGTGGGCGCGATCTCGCAGCCGCCGTCATATGACGACGATTTGCGCAGGAGCGCCACCTTGTCGCCGTCAGATGCCGATCGGCGGTCGGCAAGAAGTTAAAGAGGAATTTATCTAACTCTTTTACCAACTCTGGTAAGTTGCAGTGTCGTGGAAAGCTTTGTTTTGAGGCTTCTGTTTTGAGCGGTGGAGAAGGCAGCCGCCTTAGTGATGCATTTCACAATTTCTTTAGTCTTTGCAGTCCAAGGCTGTCATCTTCCACATCCCATCAGCAGCATCTGCCTCACATGGTGGGCGATTATCTAGGGGATAAAACAGAGATGGAGAGCTTTCCAGTCGATCCACTGGCTTACTGGGTCATGAGAATAGACCACTGCCCAGAACTTGCCCAGTATGCAATTGGGCTGCCATGCATCCAGCATGCTTTCCCAACGGGCATTCAGTGCCGCTGGATGTTTTGTTACCGATAATAGAATGCGTCTGTCCACAGACTCCGTGGACCGTCTGACATTTATCAAAATTAATCAGTCCTGGATTACAAGCAGCTATGAAGCCCCTGATGCCGATGTCACTGAAAAAGTGTTTTTGGGATGTGGAATCTCTGCAGGACTTCTAGGCTGCCTAGCAATGTGGGTATTGATTTCATCTGGAATAATGTTTTTGGTGTAGGTTTCATGAGCACCATTAACACCCAAAGATCAATTTTTTGGCACCTGTGTAACAGGTGCATATCATTGCAATTTTTATGCTTTCATTTTAAGAATCAATAAATCACTGCTCATTTAAAAATGATGTTTTGTGCAAACTTTTTATTCATTGATACATGTCTCTGCAGGGCAGAACCCGGACCGCCATAACCATTGTATGCCCAATCACTTGCATATAAACCTTCAAAATGGGCACTTTTGATTTTTCCAGTTGGGTCCCATAGACTTCAATGGGTTTCAATATTCGGTTCCGAACTTTTGCGATGTTCGAAAGTTCTGATTCGAACTGAACAGGGGGCCGTTCGGCCAATCCCTAGTCCTCTAAGATGTAACAAATACTAAACCAGGCTAAACAAACCCCAGGTGCCAGGCCGCCATGGCGCCAAAAAATTGCGTCCTGGCACTTGGGCTGCCACCTGAATACTCCACACACCCCATGCACACCCTCAGCTATGTATCCTGACTGCCCATCTGCAGGCTTGGTAATGGCATAGCGGATGCCGCCTGCTAGAGGGGAGGGAGGAGAGAGGACACACATCCGGTCTCCTCCCCTCCAGGTCTTCATTGACAGTTTCCTCGACCATCGAGGCCGGGAAAGAATGTAATGTAGTGTGATGTGCGTTGTATTACATTCAGTGGTGCCCAGAGGAGACATTGGAGATCTTTTAGCCCTTGAATGTCTCATTAAAGAGAACCTGTCACCAAAAAACAATCATCACATGACCTATAGGGGTCTTTCAAAGCATATAAATATATATATAATAAATATCGGGTACTGAAGTTTGTCGCCATTTCACGGCCACGCACGCAAATTTCAGGATTGACATGTTTGGTGTCTATTTACTCGGTGCGACCTCATATTTTATATTTTACCAAAACTTGGTAATTTATTGCGATTTTGTGCCCCCCTATAATTGACTTTCAATGTGTTTTGCGGTAATATCGTGTGACATAAAAATTTGGAGCAACCACTATTTTATTCTCTAGGGTGTCCGCTTTAATAAAATATATTGTGTTTTGGGGGCATTTATTTAATCTTCAGGCCTAAAATTATTTTTTAAACATGTGCAAAAAACACAAAAGACATCTCTACCCGAGAAGGGTTGAAGGATAATTTCACCTTCGGGAACATGTTCCTCCCGTAAGATTTGTTAGTTACTAAAAACTGGCTGCTAATATTTTTATCTCCTTGATTCAAAGCAAGTTTGTGAAGCCCCGCCCTAAACAGTACAAATGAAATGTGTTCCCATGGGGGTAGTGGTTCTTCAATGTACAGCAACCCTCCTATTACCCCTCCCCCACCCCACATCCTATTATTGTGTGACCAATACCTTCCAAATAATTCTTACTTTCATTTCTCAAAGTTATCCGTCTACAAGGAGACCTGTATAGATCACATGACCCCACCAATGAGAATGGAGGAGGACCGGAGTCACATGACTGAGAAGATACTAAACCTCACCCTGGAGATCATCTACCTGCTGACCGGAGAGGTGAGGTGGATTCTGGGAGGTCACATGACATCACTCTTATCTCTATTAATAAAACACAGACCTGACCGGAGAGGTGAGGGGGATTCTGGGAGGTCACATGACATCACTCTTGTCTAGTCTGGTCAGTAGACCATGTTCTTATTGTAGACATTTAGATGATGTCAGATGATTGATGTCTGTTTATCTTTCTCCTGATCTGTAGGATTCTGTTGTAGTGAAGAAGTCTAGTGGGGAGCCAATCTCAGGAGGGTGGAGCAGAACCCAGAGCCCCACCATGGTGCCTCCCCCTCCTTCTCCCATCCCTGAGAAGAACAAAGAGCAGATGATCCTGGAACTGACCACCATGATGGTCCATCTGCTGACAGGAGAGGTGAGCGGTGCTGGGAATTCTGGGACATTATCCAGTAACAGACAAGGGATGTGTCTGGATGGTGACTGTATCATTGTGTGTGTCAGGTTCCTATAGGGTGTCAGGATGTCACTGTCTATTTCTCCATGGAGGAGGGGGGAGTATTTAGAAGGACACAAGGATCTCTACAAGGACGTCATGATGGACAATCAGCAGCCCCTCACATCACCGGGTAAGAGGAGACTTTATTGTAAAGGAGAGAGCAGTACAGAGGGTCCACCTAGACCCCCCATCATCTGATAAACACATAGAAACAATGTATTCAGTCAGTGTGTGTGTTTCCTACCGATGGATCCAGTAATGGGAACCCACCAGAGAGATGTCCCTGTCCTCTGTATTCCCGGGATTCCACACAGGAAGGTCACACCATCCCTCACTGTTACAAGGTTGGTGGGACGGAGATTATAAAACACAGACTCATGGAGACGATGTGTGGATTTCTTATGTGATGTCACAATAATAAAGCCTCTATCTTACAGATGATCTTCTCTCTCATTCTCTTGGTTTAGAGTGGAGATCCAATCGATATAGAATTTGAGGTTAAATCAGAAGAAGAAGAGAGGTATGTGAGGGATGATCAGCAGTCTATGGAGGAGGATGGAATAACGGGGACATTTATAGAGGAGGACACTCCTACAGAGATCAGCACAGGTGGGTCATTAACACTAAATCCATTCCTCCACCCATACTGCTCACTGATTGGTCCAGAGTAGGGCGGGGACTGGGTGATATCAGCCTGTAATCCCCTGGACACTTTCCTGAGCTGTGTTCCCCGTCCTGTATTCCGGTATTTCTCTCGGATAATCTTCCTTCTCTGTGCTGCCAGTAAAATGTTGATTTTTGGCCTAGGCGTTGCTCAGCCTAGGCACCTTGGGGATGAGTTTTGGATCTTGGCAAAAGGGGGACCGACTCAATATTAGGTGGATGGGCATGATTTTATGGCCAGTGTATTGTACATTACATACTCCTGACACTCATCCTATAATCCCCTCATCACTGTCACTCCTATAAAAGACAGTTCTCATTGTTTCCTCACTCTATGACTAAGGTCCATGAATAAAGAAATGAACTGGTAGGAGATCAGAGGAGCCATTTACTCGTTACCTTAAGGGGGGAATTGTAAGATCCTCAGAGGCAAAGCTGCCTGATGTGGGCGGAGTCCTGGTTTAGGGGAACCAATCAGCTGATGTCTAGTAATAATCTTCGTATTTCTATTTTAGTAGATGGACGGGAGATGAGAAAAACCTCAGAGGATCGTCTCACTTTGTCTCCAGACTGTAAAGTAGAAGATGAGGACATCACACAGTATAGTCCAGGAGAAAACCCGGCTACCTCAAATGTCCATCCGACACCACACAGTGTAGATGGACCATCATATTCCTCTTATCCTGAGGAACTTCAGACTGTGAGGGACGGTGCCGTTCTTTCAACAGATAAGAAGTTTTCCTGTACTCAGTAAACAGTAATGACAGATTAAAAATGTTTTTGGAGGGAGGAGCCCAAGATGGCGCTGGCGTGAGCTCCTAGAGCACTCCCTGGAGAGTAGGCCACCCTGAGAACGTCCTAGCAGGCAGGCAGCCAGCCGGCAGATGAAAAGCATCGCTGGGTGAGAGTCCTCCCCCCCCCGATACTTCGGACCCCCAGTAGCGGAGTCCTGTGCACTCGGAGCGGCCGGTGACTAAGGGGAGGAGGAGGCTTCCCATGTCGGAGCTGGTCCGTGGTCAGAAGGCCGCGAGGAGGGGAGGAGGAGCGTGCTCGGAAGCAGCCGTGGTGCTCGCGCGCTCGCTCGCTCCATGGACGCGGTAAGCAGCATACAGAGCGGACCTGCGGAGAAGGTCGGAGGGAAGGTCAGAGGCAGTGGCGTAGAAAGCGCCCGCAAGAGAGAAGCCCTGGAAAAGGGGAAGGGAGGTAAAGAGGACGGTCGGTCTGCCCTGTCGTCTGGAGGCGGTAAGTGGGGGAAAGAGGGGGAGAGCGGTGGCAACCCACAGATAAGAGGAATAACAGGCAAGCAGAAGGTGAGAAAGGGAGGTGCCAGAAGGCTAGACCGAGGTGAAGAACCCCACGAGGAGGGGGAGAAGTGGGGGGATTGCGGAACACGACACCTCAACCACCCTCAACCACCCACCCCCGGACCTCCGTCCATAGCACACTGAGCACACTGGCACACTGAGTCACCCAGCGCTTTGCACCCTGCATTACTCCCTGGGCCTCCTACCCCCAGACCCCCCACTGCTGGCCACCTAAGGCAGATGAAAGGTGGTCTAGAGTGGACCCACTCTCCCATTCACCCAGGTTTTGGTTGGGACCGCACACCCATAGGATATTGTTGTCAGTTGATAGGGGTGTCGTTGGGACTGAGCCCTAGGAGCCCTCAGTGGCCTAAGACACGTACTAGGCAAAAGAAGGAGACACGACTAAAGAGTGAGGGCCGATAAGACATCTTGGAGGAAAATGGGCAAAGTAACGAAGAGTGCAGGGGTGAACCCACCGAGGGTGAGTTCAAGTCCCAGCACTATTAAAAAATTCATGGTGCAAAATGGTGAACAAATAAGCCCACTGAAGCAAACAGGGACAAAAAGCAAACAAAAAGACACAAGCACCAAAACATCACAAAACAGACCTTCAATGGGGCAAAGTCTAGAAGGACAAGGAAGAAAAGAACCACCACATACAATAATAGAAGAACAACAAACGGGGGGACAGATGCCCACAAAAACGGAAATAGCAGAGATGTTTATGCGGCTGGAATCATCTCTTAAAGGGGAAATGACAAATATTCGGGAGGACTTGAGTCAGATTCTATAAAGGGTGGAGGAAACAGAGGAAAGAGTAGAGTCTTAAGAAAAAGAGATACAGACCCTTAGAGAACAAATAAATAAGATTCAAAGAGAGCAGCGAGAGATAAGGTACAGAATAGAAGATCAAGAAAACCGCAATAGAAGGAAAAACCTAAGAATACGAGGACTACCGGAGACTGTACCCGAGGAGGAGCTACAAAAGAGCCTGGATATAATATTTGGCCCCTTGCTAGGAAAAGCGGGCACAGACAGGGTTAAAATGGAGAGGGTGCACAGGATACCGAAACCTAGCCATTTAGGAAAGGACATACCGAGGGACGTAATTGCTCGTTTCCATAATTACAGAGATAAAGAAGAGGTGTGGCAGAAAATGAGAACAGGACATAAGATAATCTTTGAAAAAGCTGAGATAAAAATATTCGCAGACCTGGCAAGGGAAACACGTTCTAGGAGAAAGGCACTTAAACCACTACTGGAACAATTAAAACAGCAGGGGTGCCAATACTCATGGGGTTTCCCAGCGTGCCTAATAGGAAAAAAGGAAGGTAGGTCAGCGAGACTGAGGTTCCCAGAGTAGACAGAGGGATTCTGCAGGAAACTGAGCCTACACATACCCGATATGCCAGGATGGAGGGATAGGGAAGAGCAAATAAAGATGAATGAAGACTGGCAATGGAAGCGAGTCCCGTAAAGGGATGTGGCAGGGGGACTGGGGGGCGGAGGGGGGGTGAGGGAGGAAGGGGCGGGAAGGAGGGGCGGCCCTACAGGTTCCAGGAGTGGGAAGGAAGAACCCCCAGGAAAAGGGGAAATGGAGAACATAGACCAGCGCCAAACAGGAGCTTCACCCCGGGGGCAACCAGGGGGGGGGGAGATGGGAACAGCCCCCACCCACCAAGGTGGAAGGTCAGAGGAAGACCAAAAAGCCCCACAAGGGAAGGGTCAGGGGGGAGGGAAGGGGAGGGATCAGGTCTTCCGAGAAAGAAAGAGTAACAGACGAAAGGGATTAAACGAAGGGTCCTTATATCCAGTCTGGGGGCTCATTTACAAACTGAGCACCAAGTATAAAGAGGATGGTTAAGATTATAACATACAATGTGAGGGGGATGAGGTGCCCTGAAAAGAGACGCAAAGTATTGCAGGAGCTGGACCGCTATAAGGTAGAAATAGCGTTTTTACAGGAGACGCATTTGTCAAATGAGGAAAAAACGAGAATTTTCTCTCAGAGGTATCCACTGTGGTTCCAAGGGGACTCACAACCAAAAAGAGCCAAAGGAGTAGCAATAGGGTTCTCAAGGAATGTACAATTCGTAATAAAAGAAAGGCTAGTAGACCCAGAAGGAAGGTTTATATTCCTAAAGGGTAAGCTAGATAACAAAGAGTGTATCCTGGCCAACATATATTGCCCTAATAAGGACCCAGCAGGATACTTAGGTAGGACCCTGGAGAAACTGAGTGAATTTAAAGAGGGTTTAGTAATAGTTGCGGGGGACTTTAATTTTAGTCTGGACCAAATGTGGGACAGTACGTCCCGTGCACAGGGGATCTCAAATATAAAGAGAGGAAGAGTAAAAAAGAAGATATTCCAGAATCAGCTGATTGACGTCTGGAGGGCAGGGCATCCGAAAGAGAGAGATTACACCTTTTATTCCCCTGTGCACGGGACGTACTCCAGAATAGACTATATTCTAGTGCAGTGTTTCTCAACCGGGGTTCCACGAGAAGTCCCCAGGGGTTCCGCCACGATCTGCCGTTCATCACATGCAGATGAACGGCGGATCGAATCTCCGCATAGCTGACAGGCTGCAGTGAAGAGATCACTGACATCACTGTCCCATGCTGATCACAGCCGCCCCTCCCCTCCATCCCAGGTGCCTGTGTGTATGAGTGTGACATCACTCGGGAGGGACGGGAGAGGAGAGCGGGCGGGAATCAGGCATTCCAATGGCATTCCGATCATTCCGGGCATTGCAGCGGCATTCCAGCACCTTCCCTGAGCTACTCTGCATGAGAAAAATTACTAAAGATACCAGTAATGTGCCCACCAGTTTCCTCCTTTCCCCCCTATGCTGTACCAACCTGGACCCCCCTATGCTGTTCCCTCCTGGACCCCCCTATGCTGTTCCCTCCTGGACCCCCCTATGCTGTTCCCTCCTGGACCCCCCTATGCTGTT
>BLSH010509513.1:468142-492559 GCA_018402905.1 Glandirana rugosa
TACCAGGCCGTGGCACATCGTATTCCTCTTATCCTGAGGAACCTCAGACTGTGAGGGACGGTGCCGGACCATCGTATTCCTTTTATCCTGAGGAACCTCAGACTGTGAGGGACGGTGCCGGACCATTGTATTCCTCTTATCCTGAGGAACCTCAGACTATGAGGGACGGTGACGGACCATCGTATTCCTCTTATCCTGAGGAACCTCGGACTGTGAGGGACGGTGCCAGGCCATCGTATTCCTCTTATCCCGAGGATCCTCAGACTGTGAGGGACGGTGCCGGACAATCGTATTCCTCTTATCCCGAGGAACCTCAGACTGTGAGGGACGATGCTGGACCATCGTATTCCTCTTATCTTGAGGAACCTCAGACTGTCAGGGACAGTGCCGGACCATCGTATTCCTCTTATCCTGAGGAACCTCAGACTGTGAGGGATGGTGCCGGACCATCGTATTCCTCTTATCCTGAGGAACCTCAGACTGTCAGGGACGGTGCCGGACCATCGTATTCCTCTTATTCTGAGGAACCTCAGACTGTGAGGGACAGTGCCAGGCCATCGTATTCCTCTTATCCCGAGGATCCTCAGACTGTGAGGGACGGTGCCAGACAATCGTATTCCTCTTATCCCGAGGAACCTCAGACTGTGAGGGACGGTGCCGGACCATCGTATTCCTCTTATCCTGAGGAACCTCAGACTGTGAGGGACGGTGCCGGACCATCGTATTCCTCTTACCCTGAGGAACCTCAGACTGTGAGGGACGGTGCCGGACCATCGTATTCCTCTTATCCTGAGGAACCTCAGACTGTGAGGGATGGTGCCGGACCATCGTATTCCTCGTATCCTGAGGAACTTCAGACTGTGAGGGACGGTGTTGTCCTTCCAACAGATAAGAGGTTTTACTGTACTGAGTGCAGGAAATGTTTTTCAGATAAGTCCTCTCTTTACAGACATCAGAGATTGCACACAGGTGAAAAGCCGTTTTCCTGTCCTGAGTGCGGGAAATGTTTTTCAGATAAGTCCTTTCTTTACAGAAATCAGAGAGTGCACACGGGGCAAAAGCCGTTTGCCTGTCCTGAGTGCGAGAAATGTTTTTCAAATAAGTCCAATCTTAACTCACATAAGAGATTGCATACGGGTGAAAAGCCGTTTTCCTGTCCTGAGTGCGGGAAATGTTTTTCAGATAAGTCCAATCTTAACTCACATCAGAGATCACACACGGGAAAAAGCCGTTTTCCTGTCCTGAGTGCGAGAAATGTTTTTCAAATAAGTCCAATCTTAACTCACATAAGAGATCGCACACAGGTGAAAAGCCATTTTCCTGTCCTGAGTGCGGGAATTGTTTTTCACATAAATACTCTCTTGACAGACATCAGAGATCACACACGTGTAAAAAGCCGTTTTCCTGTCCTGAATGCGGGAAATGTTATTCAGATAAATCGTCTCTTTACTCACATCAAAGATCGCTCACGGGTGTTTTTCAGAGAAGTCCAATCTTTACAGACATCAGAGATTGCACACGGGTGAGAAGCCGTTTTCCTGTCCTGAGTGCGGGAAATGTTTTTCACAGAAGCCCCATCTTTCCACACATCAGAGATTGCACACGGGTGAGAAGCCGTTTTCCTGTCCTGAGTGCGGGAAATGTTTTTCACAGAAGCCCCATCTTTCCACACATCAGAGATTGCACACAGGTGAAAAGCCATTTTCCTGTCCTGAGTGAGGGAAATGTTCCTCACTGAAGTTCTGTCTTCCTGTACATTAGGGGTCCCACACAACCCTGGAGATGTATTAGTGAGTGCGGGAAATGTCTTGTATATAAATGTTGCTGGACATGTGTGGAAGAAGCACACCCTGATATACCCCTCAGATATACTCCATGGCTGATCTTCATCATGTAAGAAACAGTTCATAAGGAGATCAGAGGTCACCAAAGACATGGATGAAGTGTTGTATCGTGTTGGCCATTGATAGCAGGAGGAAAATAAAAATGGAGTCCTTACCTCTCATTGGCTGAGTGCATTTTGTGGGGGAAGATTTCACAAACACTTACAGGTCTGTTTTTCTAAACCTCCTTGAAGAAATATGAGGCCCATTCACCCAACTGTGATGAATTTTGGCCATATTTTATTTCTTATGATGATTTCCTATGATCATTGGCTCCATCTGGTGGCCATAATGCGGTGTTGCACTCGTTTTACTGATGAAGGTATTTCAGGAAACGATACTGCATTATAAACACTAGATGGAGCTGAGGGTCATAGGAAATCACTGTGTTCATTATAAAATGGGCAGAATTTATCACGGCTGGGCAAATGTTTGTCACAATCATCAGGTAATATTCTATAAAATAGAGGCCTTAGTTTCCTCCATCAGGCGTGATTTCATACAGATAACTGAGATCAGACACTTATGAGTACAGAAGACATGGAAGAACGGGAGATAATGAAGCCAACAATATGATACCAACCATTGATATAGAAAGGACAATTCTACATTTGGTCATTAGATGGCGCTAAGTATGGGGATTAGGGGGCCATCTAGTGACCAAATGTGGTATTTTCCATTTTAAATCAATGGAAAACATATGAGAAGCTCAGCAAATAGCCGAATAACATTGATTTTTTTTTTTACCCCGATACACAGAGCAGGAATGTACATGCACTTTACCCAGGCAAATTATTTCTGAATAGACCCCTAAGTGTCAGGAGATGTTTATTTACAACCCCCGCCCAGCCATTATACATATACAGGAGGGCGGGAGTTTTGTCTATTTAGGAGAACGTACCATACATCCTCCCACTGTACCCCTCAGGGGCATGTAGAGGTGCAACCTGTGATCGTTGTGTCACTTGGACACCGCCAATCACAGATCAGGGTACAGGGCCCCATCACCATCTGTACCAGTGTCACTGACATACCAGTACCCGATCACCGTCATACCAGTACAACCAGTAATATCTGTACCAGTGTCACTGATATACCAGTACCCGATCACCATCATACCAGTACCATGTGACCAGTGCAACCAGTAATATCTGTACCAGTGTCACTGACATACCAGTACCTGATCACCATCACACCATTCCCATGTGACCAGTGCAGCCAGTAATATCTGTACCAGTGTCACTGACATACCAGTACCCGATCACCATCACACCAGTACCATATGATCAGTACAACCAGTAATATCTGTACCAGTGTCACTGACATTCCAGTACCTGATCACCATCACACCAATACCATGTGACCAGTGCAACCAGTAATATCTGTACCAGTGTCACTGACATACCAGTACCCGATCACCATCACACCAGTACCATGTGACCAGTGTAGCCAGTAATATCTGTACCAGTGTCACTGACATACCAGTACCCGATCACCATCACACCAGTACCATGTGACCAGTGCAGCCAGTAATATCTGTACCAGTGTCACTGACATACCAGTACCTGATCACCGTCACACCAGTACCATGCGACCAGTGCAAGCAGTAATATCTGTACCAGTGTCACTGACATTCCAGTACCTGATTACCATCACACCAATACCATGTGACCAGTGCAGCCAGTAATATCTGTACCAGTGTCACTGACATACCAGTACCTGATCACATCACACCAGTACCATGTGACCAGTGCAAACAGTCATATCTGTACCAATGTCACTGACATACCAGTACCTGATCACCATCACACCATTCCCATGTGACCAGTGCAACCAGTAATATCTGTACCAGTGTCACTGACATACCAGTACCTGATCACCATCACACCAGTACCATGTGACCAGTGCAGCCAGTAATATCTGTATCAGTGTCACTGACAAACCAGTACCCGATCACCATCACACCAGTACCATGTGACCAGTGCAGCCAGTAATATCTGTACCAGTGTCACTGACATACCAGTACCCGATCGCCATCACACCAGTACCATGTGACCAGTGCAGCCAGTAATATCTGTACCAGTGTCACTGACATACCAGTACCTGATCACCGTCACACCAGTACCATGTGACCAGTGCAGCCAGTAATATCTGTACCAGTGTCACTGACTTTTATATATTTAAAATGTATTTGCACCATAGACATAGACAGGCATTACAGGGCTTCTTTACTCAATGCAATACACCATACAGGAACAGGAATAATAGAAACAATAGATGTCTACATATACAAAGCTCTACCAAGAACAATAGAGAAGTGAACATATGTTACAATGCTTCCCCCTACTGGATGGAGAGCAGTATAACACACTAAATACATAACACTCCTTCCCCCTAGACCTCAAAGTCTTTGAGATAACTGGGAGGGTGAATATTTCCCCTTGGACCCCTAATGACCACTGATTGAGACAGTTCCCTGGGACCCTCAGTTGGGTGCAATTCTTCTTCTTGTACTGTGTCAGAGAGAACCTGGATCTGAAACATTTCCTGGAGGACTAGGACCTGTATCAACCAATGGTTCACCATGATCTGGCACCACTGGAATCCCAGTTCCACCAGAACCAGCAGCAGGTACGGTCTCATCACTTCTTTCTTGGATCTGATCAACGTGCCTTGGTAATATTCTACTGTCAGTAATTTGTACTTTGTATGACAAAGGTCCGGTAGCCACAAACACCCTGGCTGGTATCCAGCAAGGCCCAGCATTATAGTTACTGACATAGACAGCACTGCCAGGCTCAAACTCTCTCACAGATACCTTAGCATCCTTTTTAAAATGCAATTCTTGTTTTCTTGTAGCTCCGATGTCAGATCAGGGGGTAAACGATCCAAACATGTTTTCAGATGATGGTTCATCAGGAGCTCTGCTTGGCTACAACCAGTGCTTGAGCATGGTGTCACGTGTTGTTGTAGAAGGAAACTTGCAAGTCTCTGATTCCAATCTCCTTGAACAATTCTCTTCAGTGAGTCTTTGGTGGTCTGGACCATGCGTTCAGCTTGACCATTTGATGACGGGTGAAATGGTGCAATGGTAACATGTGGAATAAGATTGCTCTCCATAAAGGTTTTGGATTCTGAGGAGGTAAATTGCGTTCCATTATCAGACACGATTGTATCTGGCAACCCATGTGTAACAAACAGCCTCCTTAAAACTCTTATGACAGAGGTGGGGGATGCAACTGATACAACTTCCAGCCATTCTGAGAAGCAATCAACAACTAAACAAAACATCTGTCCTTGAAAAGTTCCCGCAAAATCTATATGCAACCGTGACCAAGGCGACCTAGTCACTTCCCCGGGATGGACTGAGGCTTTAGGTGGAGCATGACGGGTGTATTGACATGGTACACAGTTCCTTACCCACTTTTAATAACTTCACCCATTTTAGGCCACCAAACATAACTTCTGACCAATGCTTTCACACGGACTATTCCAGGATGTCCTTCATGGAGAGCATGCAGTACTTGACCTTGTCCTGCCTTTGGAATTACCGCTCTGTTTCCCCATAATAGGCAACCTTTATAGGCATTTAAGAAAAGCCACCATTGTCCAATAATACAAAGTACCGACATCCTGGTTACTAAAGTGCAAAGACTTAGTGGTGAGGCAAATAAGGACTTTCAACGCTACGTAACAAACTGGGAACAATATTTTTAGAAAAAATCCATGTACAATTTTATTGAAAAACCAAATATGTAAAAAATCTCTCCATCAAAGAGATCATGACAAACAATTATCACAATGGATGGTTATATCAACGCTGAAGTGGAACAGCTGGAAAAGTCTGGTAACAAGTCCCACATAGGGAAGGATCCAGACTCGTCCAGCAACATGTTTCGCGGTAATCCGCTTCTTCAGAAAGACTTCAGCTTAACAAGGTTTCAATCAATTGGGTCCATAACGGTAGCACAGGGTCTAAGTAATTTTAGACAGGGTCAGCATACAGGCCAAAAGCCCAGATTTACAATGATACATGAATCTCAAGAACGGAAAAAGACCTAAACCACATACAGCGGCGCAAGGCGCCCATACAGCAGACAAATCCCAGAGAGCGTGTTGAGATCATGGGCCTTTGTGGCCTAACCTCTTGGTCCCTAGTGGACACAGAGTAACCTGCGGATTCATTGTGTTGAATGGCCTCAGGAATATTCGGAGGACATACCCTGACCTGTAATGGATTCATTGAATTCCCTCTTATAGTCTCTTAGCAGACCCAAGTCCTGCTTCAATGATCTCCTCTCTGCTATCAGTACTGCTGTATGTGATTTAGGTCTTTTTCCATTCTTGAGATTCAGGTATCATTGTAAATCTGGGCTTTTGGCCTGTATGCTGACCCTGTCTAAAATTACTTAGTCCCGGTGCCACCATTATGGACCCAATTAATTGAAACCTTGTTAAGCTGAAGTCTTTCTGAAGAAGCAGATCGCCACGAAACATGTAAAAGCGTTGCTGGACGAGTCTGGATCCATCCCTATGTGGGACTTGTTACCAGATTTTTCCAGCTGTTCCACTTCAGCATTGATATAACCATCCATTGTGATAATTGTTTGTCATGATCTCTTTGATAGAGAGATTCTTTACATATTTGTTTTTACAGTAAAATTGTACATGTTTTTTTTTTTAAATATTGTTCCCAGTTTGTTACGTAGCGTTGAAAGTCCTTATTTGCCTCACCACTAAGTCTGTAAAGACCACCTTTATAGGCAGACAGTTCATGTTGGAGCACTAAAAATGGTTTGAACTTCTCTTCAACTTGTGATTTGGGCCGTCCCCTCCACACCCAGTTGAGCACACGGGCCAGCGCGGGATCTTTAGCAGTCTTACTAGCAATGTCTCTGGCATGTAACGGTGGGTTTGGAATAAATTCCACCATGAGAACCTCAGGCACAGGAGGGACAAGGAAATCGGGAGAAATCAAAGGCAGCCGGCTCAACCCATCAGCATGAGTGATATTCTTGCCAGGACGATATTCCAAATCCCAGTCATAGGCATTCAGCATGAGCGACCATCTGAGCATTCATGGGAGTACTTTTGGTGGACAGACCCAGCAAAGGCTTATGGCCAATTACAATGGTCAACCTCCGCCCATACAAATAGACATGAAACTTTTTTTACCCCGGACATAAAGGCTAAAGCCTCCTTGTAAATTTGAGCAAAATTCCTCTCTGTCGTAGACAAGGTCCTTGGATGGAATACAAGAGGAGCCTCAACACCAGTTTCCAACATGACTCAATACACCTCCAATGCCATATGGAGAAGCATCGCGGGTAAAACCTCTTAAAAACGATGCGACGATTGTATGAAGACGGTCATACGACCACTTGTTGTACGATCATGCGAACGTTAGTACGTGCGATTAGAACAGCCGACGTACGACGGTCGTACAACTGAAGTTGGATGAGCAAACTAGAAAACTTTGGTTGTACCAACAAGCGGTCGTACGACCGTGGTATCGTGTGTACAGAGAAGTTGGTCCATCAAGTTGTACTGTGCAAAACACGCATGCTCAGAAGTCAGGAACGCTCAGAGTGTCCGTTCCTTCCTAATTCACAAATTACATTCACCTGAACTTTCTCTTTATACACTCGTAACACGTCACTACGTTCGGCTTGGTCGTACGATCGCTTAGTGCATGTCAGTACGCAAGATACAACAGCCAACATACGATTTGGGCCGTTCGGTCGTACGATCGTCGCATCTTTTGTACGAGGCTTAAGAGCGGGTGGTTTTTGTAAATCATAGTGTGCAAGTACACTGTCAGAAGATAACAGCTTTTTTGCAGCATTGAAATTTGTAGAATGAACATCAGTCCACTTCCATGGAACGTCTTCATCTAGTAAACAATGCAGGGGTTCATCAACAGGGGCTTTGTCAGGCAGAAAAGAATGGGAAAAATGAAGTAACCCTAGGAAAGCTTGCAGCTCTTGTTTGTTTGTTGGGACTGGAGCTTTATGGATCGCTTCAACCTTAGAATCAGTTGGATGAATTCCATGTTCATCAATTCTGTATCCAAGGAAATCCACGCTGTTTACCCCAAAGACACTTCTCTTATTTAAGTTTGAGACCAGCGTCAAGAAAACGTTTCAAATCAAGTTGTAGTGAAGCCAGAGACTGAATGCAATCCGCTTCAATAAGAACCTCATCAAAATAAGGTACTACACCTGGAAGTCCAGATAAGAGGTCCTCTATTCATTTCTGGAATATGCCGGGAGCAGTGGAAACTCCGAACTGCAAGCGTTTTCTTGGAAAGCTCCTTTGTGTGTTATTATTGTTTGTGCGTCCGCGGCGTCACCATTCACAGGTAATTGTTGGTAAGCTTGTGCCGTATCTAGTTTGGAAAATGCCTTCCCTTTTGCTAACGTAGTCAGAATTTCATGTACAGCTGGAATCTGATGGGGATTTTCCTGCAGTGCTTTGTTGATTGTACATTTATAGTGGGCACAAATTCTAACGTCACCATTTGGCTTCAATACTGGAACTATTGGGGTGCACCACTTAGGACGTGTTACAGGTTCAAGTATACCTTGCTCCACAAAACGTGTCATCTCAGCCTCAATTTTTGGTCTGAGAGCTAATGAAACATTGCCTGGTTTCATATGAATTGGGGTCACTGTAGGGTCTAACAGGAGGGCCTTTATACATTCCGAGGCCTTCTTCAAAAACGGCACTAAAGTCCTCTATCACATTATGTAGAGTAACTGGAGATACATTATTAACTCTCGATAATGAGATTCCAAGGGGTTCAAACCACTCTCTACCCAGCAAACTTGCTCTTTGTCCCTTTGTGATTATTAAAGCAGAGTTCCACCCTTTCCGAATGTTTATTAAAAGTCAGCAGCTACAAAAAGTGTATCTGCTGACTTATAATAAACAGACACTCACCTGTCTCCCGGTCCAGCGATGGGGCCACACAGAGCCTCGCTCCTCTCCCCTCCACGGCACCGGCATTGCTTCTGTGGGCACCGTGCGCACATTGTGCATGCGTGAGCGGCGCTGCACTTTGTGATTGGTCCCGAAGTCTTCTAGGACCTTTCCTGTGTCCCAGAAGACTTTGGGAGGGAGGGGGGAAGGAGACCTTCCACTTCCGATCGCCTAAGGCGGCCGGAGTGGAAGTCCCCGAAAAAATTGGGTATCCCTACCCCCCTCCTCCCCAAAAGCTCAGTTTCAGCATCTGGAGCTGGGGAGGGGGACTTAAAGCAGGAGTACCACTTTTGGGTGGAACTCTGCTTTAAGCGTAAGCATCCTCTGAAATTTCCATGTTTCATTGGTACAAAGCAAGCACCTTTAACTTCCACAACTTGTTGTAGGCTACCAACTGGATACCACAGGGTGCTATTGAAGGAGCATTGTGAGGCCATAATGAGGTAAACGTTTCTACTGAAATCAAGGAGTATGCACACCCTGAATCTACTTCCATTTGGCATGGAACATCTTGTAACACAATCTCAGTGTAAATCTTCAGTCCTGATGAAGAGTTTTCCACTTTATACACATAGTCATTTGTATAGGACACCTGTAGAGGATTCATCATTCGGGACACCAATTGGTGCATTAATGGAGTGTGCTGCCGTTGGTATTCACATTTGTAGACTGGTCTTTAGTCTGACAGACTGTCTGTATGTGACCTCTACATTTGCACGTGTAACAAACTGCATTTCTGTATTACGCCTGTGTTTCCCGCCACAGCTGTGACACTTCCCTGTAAATGAAATTGCAAAACCGGTGTGTGGTGGAAAGTCCTTTGTTGTAACCTTTGCCTTGCAATTTATATCCGGTGAATTATCCTTGCTGGAGGCAGATTGAATTTCTTTTGAATGAATGTATGCAGCCTCATATGCTTGTACTTTGTCTTGTGCAGTAATAAAAGATAAGTTCTGATTGGCTAGAAGTCTCCTCTGCGGAGCTTCATCTTGTACTCCACACACCAGCCTGTCCCTTAGCAAGGATTCTAAACTGGCACCAAAATTGCGATTCTCAGATAGCTTGCGCAGTTCTGCAATATATTCTGCAATGCCCAAACCCGGATGTTGGTTTCGTTTGTTGAAATGGAAACGCCTCACTGTTTCAGATGCAGAGGGTGAAAAATGATTTTTTAGCAGTGCCAGTATGTCCTCCTATGGGCAGTTTTGGGGATTAGCAGGAGATATCAGTAAGCGGGCAATATCAAAAGTCTTAGTTCCAATAACACTCAGCTCTTTTCTGCAGAGCATCGGCCACCTTATTACCTTCCAGGAAAAACTCTAACCTGTCAGCATAAGATTCCCATGAGGATGGATTAGCCACATCAAATTCCTCCATGTGTCCCAGAGAAGCCATGCTGGAGATTTATAGATGTGTCTCTAAAACACAAGTTCCCATTCTTCACTCAAGCTGTTTACCTGCGTTTTCTGCAATGTCCACTCACTGAAATTCCACCCAATTGTCGTCAGTTTTATGTATTTAAAATGTATTTGCACCATAGGCATGGACAGGCATTACAGGGCTTCTTTACTCAATGCAATACACCATACAGGAACAGGAATAATAGAAACAATAGATGTCTACATATATATAGCTCTACCAAGAACAATAGAGAAGTGAACATATGTTACAATGCTTCCCCCTACTGGATGGAGAACAGTATAACACACTAAATTCATAACACTGAGGATACCGTGTTACCCTCCATTTGTCTGTGATCTTCTCACTTTAATGAAGTTGCTCTTCAGTTAAACAAAAGTCCATACAATGGATGACTTCTCGGGGGGTGCAGTTCCTCTGGGCTCCACAAGGTGGTGATCTCACTTCAAACACAGACAGGAAAACTCTATGGAAGACAGGAAGTGATGTCAGGGACAGACAGGAAGTGATGTCAGGTATAAATTGGAATTTCGGGGTGAAGAGGTGAGTCAGGGGAAAAAGTAGAGAGGAGACATCGCTGGAAGTGGCAACAGAGGAGGTAATAATATCTTATTTTCTATTTACACCCAGTAACCCCCCCCCCCTCCGTCATGTCCGTCCTCTTCCTCCATAGTCACTGTGACGTCTTTTGTCTCCAGCAGATGATGATACACACATATATAGTGTGGGAACCTAGATTAACCCCTTCAGGGGCAGAACATTTCTCCCACTTACGGGGCCGGAACATTCTATTCATTTTGGAGATAAATTCCAGTAATTTGTTCCTCTAAACAAACAGCACTGACAATAAATAGAGAAGACAATGACCATCCTAACCATACATGGCCTACAAAGGGCAATTATTACTCTACACAGGAAGCAAATGGGCAATCATTACACTATGCAGCCAACACAATGATGGAGTGCCAGGGTCAGGAGTATGGAGCATCGGGCCCCTTACATTACTGGTCAGGAGGAAGAAAACATTCCCCAGCCTGCCATGAAGAATATGTCCCATCATTGGTGTCAGAGGGAGGAAAATACTGAGGGTTCTGAGAGAAGTTGAGGAACATCTCAGGGGGTACTGAGGCTAGAGGACTTTGGGGCCCCTGAGGGGGTAGTGGAGTTGAATGGCTCTGGGCCATTGATGGGGTTGGTGGGCAGCAGGGCTCTGAGGGAAAAGGAGGCTGTAGGGTCAGGGGGACTCTAAGTAGGGAATGGGGCTCTTGGTTTATGATGGTCCTACCACCGGCACTTACTTTTCAGACCTTTTTACATAACTCCTGCAAGCAAATGGAGGCGACTTTCACCTTCTTACCATCTCACTGGTCAAATAAAAAATTTCCAAGATATCAAGTGGAATAAAGAAGGGCAGTCCTTCACAACTTGATGATCACTCGGATAGTCAGGGATCAGTGCTATGCATACAAGGGGTCAGTCCAATACCTTCCCATGACACAGGGTCTGGCAATGCCCGGTGCTTGAATTCGAGCCCCAGGAACCCCCACCACCCTGTACAATGTCCTGGATACTACAGTATACATGGCAACCAAGAGAACACACCCTCCCCCTGCTCTCCTACTCCTACCCACATTGGGCTGCCATTGGAGGGAAGAAAACAGACTCCTCCCCCACAGCTCTCTACTCCATCAGCAGCATCCTCATGTTATCCAATCCAATTCCTTCTCTTACTGCAGAGAGGGACATCACTCCTGTCAGTCAGCAGGCTGCCAGAGATTGGAGCCTTGCAGTGAAGTTCTTGAAGTATCCTGATTAGCCGGAAACTCAGACCAAAAGTCAGCAAGTTCCCCTTAGGATGCACAAAAACTCTGGATGGCTGCATTCTGTAAAATTTCAATTTGTAATTTTTGTGCATCCTGGTCTTCAGGTGAGAAGCTGGGCATTCCACCTGTGGTTACGAGGATAGGAGAGACCATATAGCAGACCCACCTAGAGCTGAGTTCATTTGTGTAGGAAGTTCCCCTTTCTTCGACATCATGATGACCCTCCATTGTCCTCACAGCACTGCCTCAGAGCAAACAAATCACAGAAAGGATCATATTTATCATTCCTTGTTTGCAGATCTAAAACTAATCAAATCCAGTTCAGAAACCAAACAAACCCAACAGAGAAAGGGGGATTTCTGATCCAGCAGGCCAAAAGGGTCCCGAGTTGGGATGGGCGAATGGTTCAGCCCGAGCATGAGTTTGGTCAGAACATTAGCTGTTCGCCAATTCAACAAACACCCGAATTATCAGGACGTTTGGCCGTTTGTTTGGCCCGCCGAATGACCACAATGCACTGCGCTGTCGCACAGTGCATTGGAATCCCTGATTGGCTGAAGCAATGAAAGCTTTGCCTAATCAGAGCACAGCGCACTGTCAGAGCCATGATTGGATGCTGTCATAATGACTCTATCCAATCATGGCTCATTGCTCTTATTCCCGCCCCACACTATAAAAGTATTCTTTCAATGTAGTGTTATATCGGCGTGGAGAGAGATAGAACAGGGCTCTGTTCTGTGCTACTAGACAGTTAGTGTGCTACAGTGATTCTATTGTCAGTGTAGAATATCAGCTTAGTGTGAATCTAGTGATAGTTCAGTCAGTGTGAGTGTAGTGACTTTCATTTTTACATTAGTATCAGTTTACTTTGTCAGGGCAGGTTTACTACTGTATAGTTCAGTGCGTTACTGCAAGTTTAACGCTGTATATCTCAATGCATTACTACAAGTTTAACGCCGTATATTTTAGTGTGTTACTGCAAGTTTAACGCCGTATATTTCAGTGTGTTGTTACTGCAAGTTTAAAGCCATGTATTTCAGTGCGTTACTGCAAGTTTAATGCAGTACATTATAGTGTATCAGTGGAGTGTGTCTGTGTAGTGAGTACTCAGATTAAAGTGCACCATGCAGCACTTTCCATTGATTAAAGTGCATCCACATCCACATCTTTATTACATTTTTTTAATAAGCCCCCCCATCATGTCTGGGAGGACAACAAGGAGAGGCAGACGTTCCCATGGCACTGTGAGGGGGCCAGCAGCGTATGTGTCCACAGGCAAAGGTGGACGTGGTCAGTCCTCAGGCAGGGTATCATTTCCTCTGTTTATTGATGTTGCTGGTGCTATTCAGCCACATCATGCAGAGGAGGTGGTGGACTAGCTTACTAAACCTTTCTCATCCTCCGTCACGCAAGCAGAGACTAGTGTGCAGTCCACTGCAGCTGCCAGAGTGGCTAAACCTACCTCCTTGTCCACAGATATTCCTGCCATAGCTCCAGCATCAGGCATGGAGGAGTCAGCTGAGTTATTTAAACACAGAGTCAGCCAATTGCTCCTTGATGATGCCCAGCCATTACTTGATTCAGATGTTGGTTCTGAGGTTCAGGAAGATAGGAACATGAGCCTACAGAGAGGGGAGAACACTGGTACACATATTGACAGTCATGTTCCCCCAGCCGTGGCGTATTGCCAAGTAGTCTCCAGCGGTAATGAGGATGGAGGAGATGATGATGATGTCACTGATGCGACTTGGGCGCCAGATAGAGCAGAGGAGAAAAGTGAGGGTGAGGCACAACCCCAACGAGGGAGCCATCATGGAAAAGTAGAGAGAAGCCACCCTATTCCATCACACTGTGGAGCTGTTATCTCCCAGCCCACTTCCCACGGCTCAGCTGTCTGGGCCTTTTTTAGCACATGTGCATCTGATCGCACTGTTGCAAATTGCAAACTCTGTCTCAAGCACATCAAGTGTGGCAAAAACACCAGCCATTTGGGTACCGCATGCTTAACAAGGCATTTAACCTCCCACCACTCAGCCCGTTGGCTGGTGGGCATTACTCCCGCTTTGAACCAGGCACTGTTGTGCTACCGACATTCTGTGAATTTAGCACTCCTAGCTGGCTTGTAGTTTGGCCCTTGTCCGGCCCCTCTTTCCCCTTCCTCAGACCCTTATGGATGGTGGGAATCTGTACAGTTAAACGTACTTTCATAAACCGTGTACAGACATTCTCATGTAGGCCTTCCTTGTTTTCCTCCTTCGGGCTCAATCCCGAGTGGCTGCACTCCTAAGTGGCAACTCTTGGCTGCCTTCACAGACAGTGTACGGCCCAGCCAGTCCTAGGATAGACATCCCCTAATTTAATACTATACCACATATATTTTTTGACCGGTCGTGAAGATTTATTCTCTCCCCAAAATTTGGGAGCACATATGGTGATCTGTCTGATTTACCTGCCTGCAAACAAACTCCTCCTGCATCATACTGAGCATCCCTGAATAAGAGCTTACTATAAATATCTCGAAATACGTTGGATGTATTGCTGTTTATTCCAACTCCAGGGGATCCATGATTACACCATATGCTTTGTTTAGTGTTTTTGTCATGTGTTATTCATGTGGTCCATCAGTTTTTATTAATGCTTGAGCCTTTGTCCAGGCTCATTTATTCTACATACCCATGTATCAATATATTATACTTAATTTTACCATTCACTGTGTTTGTGTGTATCCAGTCCGTGTATGCCTCAAAGTCCCTTTTGTTGGAGGGTTCACAATTTTTGCTTGTATATTTGGGATATTGACGTACATTCAGAGTCTCCACCACTCTCTCTTTGTTTCAGCCCGTTGGCAAGAGCACCTTATGGCCCCTCAGGAGCCTCAACTGACAGGGATGATGGTATAGTGCAGGGTGTCCCAATTCCTTGCAGCACATTTGCCAGTAGCACACCACCAGCTGTAGACTATAGCCGGCAATTTTCACTGTCCCATCTGCTGTAGTGAAAAAAAAGAATAGTCACTGCCTACCACATGACCAGCGTGTAAATGCAAGCTTGTCAGACCTGCTGGCTCTGCAACTTCTGACTTTCCGTCTGGTGGATTCTGCCCCCTTCTGTGAATTTGCAGAATGTGCTGTACCACAATGGCAGCTTCCCAGTCGCTATTTCTTTTCACATAAGGCCATTCCAGCTCTCTACTATCACATGGAAGGCAATGTTGTGGCATCATTTGGCAAGGCAGTCAACTGACGCGTGGTCCAGCAAGCATGGTTAGGGATGATATATTTAGTTCACAGCACACTGGGTAACTCTGCTTGCAACTTGGAAGGATGCAGGACAAGGCTCAGTGCTGCAGCTTGTTGTGCCCCCGCATCTACAGCTAGTGGTGATGATGTGAGATTTGTCAATTCTACCCCCTCCTCTTTCTCCTTCATGCCCTCCTCTGCTGAATTGTCCTATGAACCTCAAGTACACCCTAAGTGTTCAAGGGGCTTGTCAAGGAGTCAGGCTAAAAGGTGGCCAGTGCAGTGCTCCAGCTGGTATGTCTAGGGGACAGGAGCCACTCCGGAGCAGAGATTCTTGCAGCTCTGCAGGGGTAGGCCCAGAGGTGGTTCATGCCACGTCAGCTGAAACCATTAAAGGGGTGTGTGATAATGGCACAAACCTCCTGTCCGCTCTTAGACAGGGAAAGTTGACACGTGCTATGCCTAGCACATGTCCTCAATTTGGTGTTGCAGCATTTCCTAAATGGGTACCCAGGGTTGGAAAGATCTGCTAAAGCAGGCCAGAAGAGTGTGTAGCCATTTCAGGTGGTCATACACAGTCAGTGCTAGATTTGCTGAAATTCAGCGGGAATTCCACCTGCCCGTAAACTGCCTGATTTGTGACATGCCCATCAGGTGGAACTCGACTTTGGCAATGCTGCAGCAGCTGCACATGCAGCAGAGGGCCGTCACCGAGTACCTGTGTGAGTATGGCACAATGACAGGCTCAGACTGGCTCAGCTTTTTTTCCCCACGCCAATGGCTGCTCATAAAGGATGCATGCACTGTACTGTCATCATCTGAGGAGGCCACAAGCATGGTGAGCCGGGACAAGCATGCATCAGTGACACAATCCCTGTTGTGTTCCTGCTGGAGCAGACTCTGCATGGCATTATAGACAGGGCCCTTGAGGCAGAGCAGGGGGAGGAAGAGGAGGACTTCCTTTCCTCTCAAGGCTCAGTTTATGCAGACACCATTGTTCCTTTGCCACAGAACACACAAGGCATTGAAATGGAGGAAGACATACGTCAAACAGTAAGAAATGGTTTTCCATCCCCAGAACCCATGGGAGTAGTATGTGGCTGGGAGGAGGCAGTTCCAGATACTGTAATCCTCAGTGACCCCGAGGAGCCTGCTTTTCATGCCTCCACATTTTTGTGGTGGATGAGCTCCCTCATGCTTCAAAGCCTGCAAAACGACCCAAGAATACGTGGCATAAAGGAGAAGGGGCACTAATGGTTGGCAACCCTCCTTGACCACCATTACAAGGGGAAAGTCACAGAACTCATCCCGTCCCCTCAGAGAGTGCAGAAGATGAAATCTCTTGAGCACACCTTAAAGAGGAGTTTATCTAGCGTTTTTCCTAACTCTGGTAGGTTACAGTGTCGTTGAAATGTAGTTTTGAGGCTTCTGTTGGTCAAGAGAGGAGTGGTGGAGAAGGCGGCTGCTTAAGTGATGCATTTCACAATTTCTTTAGTCCTCACCATGCAGGGCTATCAGCTTCTACATCCCATCGGCAGCGTCTGCATCACATGGTGGATGATTATCTAGGGGCGCGAACAGAGATGGAGAGCTTTCCAGTCAACAATCGGGCTACTGGATCAGGAGAATAGACCACTGGCGTGAACTTGCCCAGTATGCAATTGGGATGCCCGGCATTCAGTGCTGCTGGAGGTTTTGTTACTGATAATAGAACTTGTCTGTCCATAGACTCCAAGGACCATATGACATTTGTCAAAATTAATCAGTCCTGGATTACCAGCAGCTATGAAGCCCCTTATCCCGATGTAGCTGATTAAGTGATTTTAAAGTGCAGGACTTCTAGGCTGCCTAGCGTTGTGGGTGTTGATTTAATTTGGAAGAATTTATTTGTTCATGGGCACAATTACCACCCAAAGACCAATTTTTCCACACCTGTTTCTCAGGTGCATATTATTTAAATTTTTGACAGTAAGGCCAATTCTTGCTTTCATCAAGAGTACCTCGATAGGGTTAAGATGTAAAGGTGTCACTGACACCCAAAGACCAATTTTTCCGCACCTGTTACTTCTAACCGAAGTCTATGGAAGAGACACCAGAATTTATCCAAAAAATCTGTAATCTTGTTCCCAGCGCACTACATTGTGGCCTCATCATACAGGCTGGCTCCCCAAATGTTTACAAAATAAAGAAAGCTTGCAATGAAAATGTCATATTTTTGGCTTTATAAATGCAATTATTGCTGAAGCAGGTTCTATACACGGTACAGATGTGCCACTTTACAGGTAGACTAAGGGGACCCCCCAGGCACTATATTAAAGGGAATTTTTCATCGTAATGCTTTCACTTTAAGCATTAATAAATTGCTGCTCATTTAAAAATGATGTTTTTTTACAAACTTTTTTGTCATTGATACATGTCCCACAGGGCAGTACCTGGACCCCCATAACCTCTGTATGCCCAATTACTTGCATATAAGCCTTCAAATGGGCACTTTTGATTCTTCCAGTTTGGGTCCCATAGACTTCAGTGGCGTTCGTTATTCGGGTTCTGAACTTTCGAAATGTTCGAAAGTTCTTGTGTGAGCTGAACAGGGGGTCGTTTGGCCCATCCCTAGTACCGGGTCCTCTAAGATGTAACAAACACTAAACCAGGCTCAACAAACCCCAGGTGCCAGGCTGCCATGGTGACAAAAAATTGCATCCTGGTGCCTTGGCTGCCACCTGAATACCCCACACACCCCATGCACACCCTCTGCTATGTATCCCAATTGTCCATCTAAGGGCTCAGGACTTGCATAGCGGGAGGAGAGGGAGGTGAGCTGACACACATCTGGTCTTCTTCCACTTCTTGTTGCTGTCCCGGAAGTGACGTGTATGACGTGACCTCCAGGTCCTCATTGGCAGTTTCCCCAACCATCGAGACCGGGAAAGAATGTAATGCATTGTGATGTGCATTGTATTACATTCAGTGGAGCTCAGGGAGGACATTGGGGGTCTTTTAGACCCTGGATGTCTCATTAAAGAGAACCTGTCACCAAAATAAATCCTCACATAGTGGAATGTTTGTCCCGTATGTAATGGTGGAAAAAAATTAAGCAAAATAAGGAATATTTTTTAATTGTAAAAAGTTAAAGTTACACCCAAGGACATAAATTTCCCCACCCTGCCCAAAATAATTGATGCCCCTCCCCACATATGCACGACCAAACGTAAACGCTCGCAGCGGGACGCCTATGCCTGAAAACGTCAATTGTAATTTATTGCAATTTTGTGCCCCCCTATAATTAACTTTCAATGTGTATTTTTACTGTAATTTTGTGTTTCCTAGACCTTTGCGGTAATATCGTGTGTCATAAAAATTTGGAGCAACCGCTATTTTATTCTCTAGGGTGTCCGCTTTAAGAAAATATGTCTTTTTTGGGGGGAATTTATGGAATCTTCAGGCCTAAATATTTTATTAAACGTGTGCAAAACACATCTCTACCTGAGAAAGGGTTAAACCTTCGGGAACAAGTTCTTCAATCTGTTTTTCACGTTTTTGGGATTGTGTTCGATATGTGCAAAGAGAGATCACAAAAATACTGTAAAGTATAACATTCCTTAAAAGTAATGACAGATAAAGATAAAGAGAATATCAAGAATACTTAACTAAAAGGTGCTTGTTTCCTGCCATGGGTCCCTAACATGGCACAGGTGACCCAGACACTGGCCCCATTGCCATTGTGGGTGAGACTACCTGGTTTTGGCTGTGGTAATATAGAACTTGTGTATGGAAAAAGACCACCCCCAGCCAACACCCTGGTAAGCAACGATGTGACCTTCACGTTCCTGAAGAGGGGGGGCTAGCTTGTCCATATAAGGCAGTTCAAATGCCAATAAGTTGAGTCATGCAATAACCAGGATATTAGAGGCTATAATAGATATTTGTGAGGCCAACCTTAATAAGGAATATGCAATTTTGCCAACACTCCACCCCCTGGCTCACAAATCATACAATGCATCCAACTGTACATAAACACAACACCAATATTAGAAGGAAAGCACCTGATTATTGTAAACAAAAACAATAATTCTCTTTACCTTAAATGAAAAATGGGGGATCCAAAGTGTATCTAATCTAAAGTGTAGATACCTACTTTCCTTTCCCTGTCAGATTTACCTGCACAGAACATTTAATTGGGCTATGTTAGGGCTGAAAAATATAAAAATATCCAAACTTAAAAAACCATATGTTGGACTAACAGAAGAACACCAAACTTTTCCTTTCGAAAGCGCAGGAGCAGGTATGGACATCAAACTTTCCTTTCCAAGAGTTTAAACGTGTAGAAACTTGTCATAGTCGTCCATACTTGGTGATGGACAGCAGAGGCTTAGACATCCGGTGATCACATCGCAGCTGCAGCACAACAATTGCAACGCTGTAGAACTGAAAGAAATGTAGAATACAAAGTCCATATTCTCCAAACTATTGCAGGCCACAAGTCATAGACGTGCAGGCACATAAGCACATGGTAGCTGGAACTTAACAGACAGCTCATGCACTTGACCATCAGAGCAAATAAAACCGTTCAGTTACTTCACCATCAGATTCAGGTACTTGACCATGATAGCGGTTGGAACAGTTCAGGTATTCAACCATCAGAACAGGTGTAACTTGCAGCAACAGTTCAGCTGCTGATCATTGGCAAAGTCTTTATAGACGGTTGCTGCTGTCAAAACCATTTGTCTCCTTTCTCCAATAGGCTTGTGGTTGACGTCAAGGCAGGTGTGTTACCAAGACTGCCAGTCCAACCTTCCATACTTAACAATAATGCCCATATAGCCCATCATGGATTTAGATTTCTGAACAGTTAAATTAACAATCCCTAGTGACCTGGCCTAGCTTTTTCTTGTTCAGGGTGAAATATTGGTACAGGAACACCACCACCCATCTCCCACCTGAACTTTACTTTGTATCTAAACTTAACAATGTCCAACCATAGGCCCAACTTCAAACACTTAACGTGTGTATTTCCTCTGTGTACTCCGGTCTCCTCCCACACTCTAAAAACATTCTGGCAGGCTAACTGGTTCTTGTCTACACTGACCCCAATATGTGTGTACAAACTACCCCTACCAAGCAAACGGGGAGAATCAAGGAAAACTAAACCTGGGAACCTATTTCATTTCATAATCAAGTGTATCAAACGTGGTGACCAAAGGATCACTAAGTCTCACATATAACAATGTATATATCAAAATTACAGCGCCTTCATTTTGAAGGACTTGATTATCTCTAATAGAAACTATCAATTATGAGCGGACATAAAATTACTTTTTCCATAATAAATGGCACGATTAGCTTGAATTCAAGCGGTCATTCATATAGAAAAATATACTTCAACTCAAACACCAGTTGTAAAACCTATAACTTTTAGTATCACCCGTTCTCTTCCTGCACTGTGCACATCCTGTGGATTATGTTTTTTTTCACACACTCCAACAGTGGCTCTGTATTACATGCCACTGCAATGATTATGGCAGAATCTATTAAAGTAGATGCTGCTATAGATCAAGCTAAATACACACAGGAAGGGACAGTAGAGGAAGATAACCATATTATGTTTAGGCATTCTTATACCCTCCAAACCATTAGAAATATGTTTCAAATTCAACTTAATCAGAAGGAAAAAAACTTGAATACCCATCACGCAGCATCAAAATTATTAGCTGCTCTGTTTACAATCAGTTCTAATAAAACTGTCATTACATTCACATAAACAAAATACCAACTATTAAGACGATGCAAGTTTGTCAATGTATGTTGTAATCTTCGTCTTTAGTTCTTGGACATCAAACCATATCGGACAGGTGGATTGACGCTGTTTAACACTATCTAGGAACTAAACAAAATGAAAGGTCTTAGTGCACTATCATTACATTTCCCACCAAGAAATAAACCAATGGTTAGCACAAAACACCTATTTAAAACACTTTCCAGACAAAACATATGGCCATGTTGTTTAATGAGAGTGTAGACATACACCTCCAATGATCATTCACTATTGTCCTATCATATACTGTTAAGTAAAAATGATCTAAGCCTGGTCTTTACCAGTCAACTATCTTGTTCAAATGACTTTTATTAAAGGGTACAACCAGGTTTTTATCAGTGGGTGGAGACTTCTCCCTTTCCATGCCCAGTAGGCCGGAATGGAAACTAAACATTTAAATAATTATAATAATCATAGCAACCTTTTAGGAATTTAAAGGGTGTCGGCCACAATCGGCCTTTTCTTTGTTTTAAACTGAATCCTAGAGTTACAAAGCAAAAAAACTAACCATTTCAACTAGGATTGCATTTTTGCAACATAATTAAACATTTCCCTTGGTCTTATATATCACCCACATTTGAACATTACATTTAACAGTATATTGCTTAGGTGTTTAGAACTTTCCTGCTTCACAGACAGGCACAATCTTTTAAGGGGGGGGGGGTTACAAATGGTGGAATGTCTGTCTCTTTATCTGTTTCCTCTCTTTAGTTACACAGACACACACAGAGCATGTAAAGGGAAAGGAGGAATCTGCAAATGAAAGCATTCTCATCTCAGAGTCCCAAATACTTTCTTATATAGGATGACCCTCAAACATAAGTGACAAAAATTTTTTTACAAATCATACTAAGCATTACCTATCTATCTTGAGGTAACCTTGTCATTTTATATATAGACAATATAAACAAGTACCATGTCCATTAGCTAGCTTCAAACAATTCGGACATGCACATAACAATCAATCTGAGCGGTCAGCTCATCGTTTTCAATATTCAAACAAGTCTCATTGCTCTGAAGTTTTTACAATCCAGAGACCAATGCTATTACTATTGCAAATGGAGGCTTACTGAAGATTCAACAGTTTCATTTGTATATCAGTCTCTCTCCCAATTTATCTAACAAAAGCAAAATTGCAAGCCGGTGTCAAGTCAACACCTAAACAAAAATCTGCTTGCACCTGATCACTTAAAGGCACCTCAAATAAGCCAGCTAAGTATCTGATACATTTCCTACGCTTTCTGAATGTACTGTGGCTCACAATACAAGTACACAACATTAAACCCAGCACAAACAGTCTAGCACAATTCTGCATCATTTCTGTATCTCTTATTTGTACAAATCGACCCCACTCCCGGTACCAAACCTGTTGTCACGTTTTTAGGGTTGTGTTCGATATGTGCAAAGAGAGATCACACAAATACTTAAAAGTAATGATAGATACAGATGAAGAGAATATCAAGAATACTTAACTAAAAGTTGCTTGTTTCCCGCCATGGGTCACTAATATGGCACAGGTGACCGGGACCAAACACTGGCCTCATGGCCATTCTGGGGGAGACTACCTCGTATAGGTTTTGGCTGTGGTAATATAGAACTTTTGTAAGGAAAAAGACCACCCCCAGCCAACACCCTGGTAAGCAACGATGTGACCTTCACATTCTTAAGGAGAGGGGGCTAGCATGTCCATATAAGGCAGTTCAATGCCAATAAGTTGAGTCATGCAATAACCAGGATATTAGAGGCTATAATAGATATTTGTGAGGCCAACCTTAATAAGGAATATGAAATATGCAATTTCCCCAACCTTCCCGTAAGATTTGTTAGTTACAAAAATTGGCTGCTAATATTTTTATCTCCTAGATTCAAAGCAAGTTTGTCAAGCCCCGCCTAAACAGTCCAAATGAAATGTGTTCCCATGGGGGTAGTAGTTCTTCTATGTACAGCGACCCTCCTATTACCCCTCCCCCACCCCACGTCCTATTATTGTGTGACCATTACCTTCCAAATAATTCTTACTTTCATTTCCCAAAGTTATCTGTCTACAAGGAAACCTGTATAGATCAAATGATGGCACCAATGAGGATGGAGGAGGACCGACGTCACATGACTGAGAAAATACTAAACCTCACCCTGGAGATCATCTACCTGCTGACCGGTGAGGTGAGGGGGATTCAGGGAGGTCACATGACATCACTCTTATCTCTAATAATAAAACAGACCTGACCGGAGAGGTGAGGAGGATTCTGGGAATCTAACATGATATTCCTATTTGTTCCTCAATACAGAGTTTTCCCCCTGTGAAATCAGGAGATCATATGACCATCCCAGTGCCTCCATGTGACTCCCTAAAACCTGAGAGACACAACATGCAGAAGATTCTAGAAGTCACCAAGAAGATGATGGAGCTGCTGACAGGAGAGGTGAGCGGTGCTGGGAATTCTGGGACATTATCCAGTAACAGACAAGGGATGTGTCTGGATGGTGACTGTATCATTGTGTGTGTCAGGTTCCTATAAGGTGTCAGGATGTCACTGTCTATTTCTCCATGGAGGAGTGGGAGTATTTAGAAGGACACAAGGATCTCTACAAGGATGTCATGATGGACAATCAGCCGCCCCTCACATCACCGGGTAAGAGGAGACTTTATTGTAAAGAAGAGAGCAGTACGGAGGCTCCACCTAGATCCCCCATCATCTGATAAACACATAGAAACAATGTATTCAGTCAGTGTGTGTGTTTCCTACAGATGGATCCAGTAATGGGAACCCACCAGAGAGATGTCCCCTTCCTCTGTATTCCCGGGATTCCACACAGGAAGGTCACCCCATCCCTCACTGTTACAAGGTTGGTGGGACGGAGATTATAAAACACAGACTCATGGAGACGATGTGTGGATTTCTTATGTGATGTCACAATAATAAAGCTTCTATCTTACAGATGATCTTCTCTCTCATTCTCTTGGTTTAGAGTGGAGATCCAATCGATATAGAATTTGAGGTTAAATCAGAAGAAGAAGAGAGGTATGTGAGGGATGATCAGCAGTCTATGGAGGAAGATGGAATAACGGGGACATTTATAGAGGAGGACACTCCTACAGAGATCAGCACAGGTGGGTCATTAACACTAAATCCATTCCTCCACCCATACTGCTCACTGATTGGTCCAGAGTAGGGCGGGAACTGGGTGATATCAGCCTGTAATCCCCTGGTCACTTTCCTGAGCTGTGTTCCCCGTCCTGTATTCCTGTTTTTCTCTTG